>CM076574.1:601346437-601767903 GCA_034641835.2 Pinus albicaulis
GACACAGGTTCCTTCATTGTGTACAGGGGGGGATTGACTTCCCCCCCCCCCCCCCGAGCTTGTAGCCATTGCTGGTTACCAAACACTGTGCGCTGGTTGAATGAGAGCTACCGCGGCCGATCAAATCTGCAAAAGGTCTAGGGTTTCTGCAACACTAACCTCGTTCATTTGCTCATATAATTTTTTCATGATGTGGAACTGTTATAATGTATTTTGGGAAAGTTTTTGGGGAAGCAGGTTCTTCCTTTGGTTCCTCCTCTTCCTTCTCTTGTTTCTCAACTTTGGCATATGGCTCCTCAACTTCTGCCACTTTTTCATCACCTTGGGCCTTCTTCCCTTCCAATGGTGTATTTTTCTCTTCTCCCATGAATTTTTTCTCTTCTTGTAGAAAATTCTAAGTTTTCTGTAGCATTGTCTAATTTTCCTATAGAAAACTTTGTGTTTCCTATAAAAAACCTTGTTTTTCATGTTGCCCCTTCTTTTCTTCCTTTTGGAGGTCTGTGGGTGTTGGTGCTTGTTTGAGGGATACTAGCCTTGAGGAGTTCATAGGTGAATTTCTAGATGAAGTGACCTCTTGAATATTTCCCTCCTCTAGCCCTATATCTTCTTTATTATTTGGTGATTCTTCAATTGTGATGGGGATCTTAATTGGATTTTGAGGTCTCCCATATTTCACCTTGGCACTTTTCCTAGTTTTGAAGTACATGGGGGTCTTCCTTTTTCTCTTTGATTTCACGGGGGTGCTTAGAGTGGCTAAGTTGGAAGCCACTTCCTTTTTAGATATCCCTAGTGAAATTTTGGTTTGTTGAGGGGATATATCAATGGTAAGCTTGGGGTCTAGTATCTCCTCCTCTTTTGTCTTTCCTTCCTCCTCTTCATTTTTCTATTCCTCTGCTTTCTCATCTTCTTCTCCTTTTTCATATTTCTTTTCCTCCTCTTCCCTTCCTTAATTTTCTCCTACATTTTCAATGGGTTTTACCTCTATTTCCATTTCCTCTTATTCCTCTTATTCCTATGTCCTTTCAGTCCCTTCCTTTTTTGCTTTGATTCCCCTTACTCCAAGGCTAGAAGCAGGGGTCTCTCCAAGAGTGATGGTTTGTGTCCCAATTAATGCTTCTTTGTCCATGCCAATGAAGGTGGACCAAGGTATAGGGATTTTGAGTCTATTGAGATAATCTCCCACTATGAGTTTAAATGATAACATGATGAGATAGTTGTTGATACTTTCTGTCCCTTACCCTTTGGCTCATATCTTTGATTGAATGGAGGAGGAAGTATGGTAGATTGAGTCTCTAGTCTAATGGAATATCACCTCTAAACTTAAGTTCATGCAACAATCTAAAATGCTATCCATAGACCACACTTAGTCTACCTTCACAGGAGATATATTTCATGATGTGGTAGGCTACCGCATCCCATGGGTGTGGTAAACTTTCTCTTCTTATCCCATTCTTATCTTCAATGTATTCTTCATTGGGAGAGAATAAACTCTTCTTAGAGGCAATACTAGATAATTTTTCTTCTTTATTCCACTTAACTCCTAGAGGTAAGGTGGTGACTATGTTAATGAGCTCTTCTAGTGACCCACGAGCTTGCCTTGGGCACCTCAAGGAGGTTTTCACCTAAGGATATTTTATTTATCTGTTTTTTTATTTTTTATATTTTTTGCTCTAGGGTTTCCTCATGGAGGTTTTCAACCCAAGAATTGGCCTTCTATGCCTTAGAAATTTTTTCACCTCGACCTCTATATTTTTTTCTTTTTTTCTCTTTTTCTAGGAAGATGAGGGGTTGGAAACTATGGAGCTCCCAATTACATTCACTTCCCTGCTTAATGGATTGATAAAATCATACTTGGAAAGGGGCTTATTGTACATTTTTAGTCAATAACCATTCACAATAATATGGATCCCCTCCTCATATATGGTTCTAATATGAACAACCCCATTTTCATGGAATTTCTCTGCTTCATAAGCTCATATCCGTATGGTCATTAACTTTCCATTGAATTCCTTGAATCTAGAGCCATATATTAAATCCCAATCTCCTTCCTGAAATATCTTTTCTTTGATGTGCTTGTCATGCAAAAATTTCCTCTGCAGTTGGATTACTTATGTGTGGAGGGCCTCAATTCTAACTTCATCCAACAATTTTAGCTGCAAAAACCTTTATTGTTGTGTCTTTGTGATGTCCAAGTACAACTAATCTTCCATTCTAAGGTTGTTATACTCAAACTCAATGGAAAACAAATATTTATTCCCATAAAATAGATCATATGGAGTAAAACTTGTAGTTGTCTTCTAGGTGGTATTGTAAGCACAAGTGGCTTCCACCAATATGTTTGTCCAGTATTTCCTATTGCTACTCACAACTTTGGTGAGGATGTTATCCAAGGATCTATTTGTTACTTCCACCTAGCCATTTTCTTGAGGATGATAGGCAGTGGAAGTCTTGTGATTTATTTTGTGCTACTTCATAATGTTCTCAATGAGATGAGATGTAAATTGAGACCCCCTATCGGTGACTACCTCTCTGGGGCATACAAACTTGTATAAAACATTCTCTCTCAAAAAATCAGCTACCTTCTCTTCTTTTGTTGCCTTTAAAACCCTTGCTTCAACCCACTTGGTCAAGTAATCGGTGCAGACTATGATATATCTCTTATGCCCAGATGGTGGATCAATAGGTCCAATGAATTCCATGCCCCACTTGTCAAATGGCTCTAAATCCACCTAAGGCTGTAAAGGAAGTTCATCCCTCGGTGTAGGTATCCACATCCTCTGACACATATCACATCTACTATTGTATCTCTTGGAATCCTGGTCGAGGGTAGGCCAATAGTAGCCTGCTTCTAAAGCTTTGAAGGTTTTCCTCTTTGTAGAAAAATGACCCCCACAGGGACCATCATGACATGCTAACAAGATGTAAAATACCTCCTCTTCCCTCACACATCTTTTGAGAATTTGATTCAGACCCAATTTTAAGATATTTCCACCAATCTAAGTGAAAGGGGTTATTTTCCTTATAATATTTCTCTTTTATTTGGATGAAAGGTTTGGAGGAAACCTCTCAGAAACCAAGTACTTAGCTATTTCAGCAAACCAAGGAGAGAGTGTTGATATAGAGAATATATGTTCATCAGGAAGTTGATCATCCACCATTCCTTCCTCATCTACAGATAAATTTAGTTTACATAATAAATTTGCAACAACATTTTCCTTTCTTGGTTTATCAACAATTGTCAAATCAAATTGTTGCAATGACAAAAACCATCTAATGATTCTAGCATTAACATCAGGTTTATTCATTAAGTAATTGATTGATGCATGGTCAATATTTACAAAGTTCTAATAACCAGTAATGTAGTTCCTGAATTTTTTCATGGAACATACAATGGATAAGAGCTCCTTTTCAATGATAGTATAGTTAAGTTCAACTCTGGACAAATTCTTGCTAATTTCCCCAAGGTTTCCCCCACAACTTCATTTGATCCATCTATATGAATTTAGAAGGGCAGTTCCCAATTGGAACCTCTAAGAATAGGGGTGGTGGTCAGATTCTTCTTGATGAGATCAAAGGCCTCCTGATGGAGAATAGACCAGAAAAACTCATAATCTTTGGCCAACAATCCAAATAATGGTGAAGCCACTTTATTGAATTCCTTAATGAGCATCTTATAGTAGCCAACCAAACTTAGGAAACTTCTGACATCTCTATTATTTTTAGGAATAGGCACCCTTTTGATGATAGTGATTTTGTTTGGGTCTACCTGTATTCCTGCATGTGATATTGAATATCCTAGGACTATCTTTGCCCTTTTTAGAAATTAACACTTTTCATGACTTAGGGAGAGATGCATTTCAATGTAATTCCTCAACACTTTTCCTAAATTGGAGAGAGCCTCCTAGAAATCATACCCATAAGGTGTGAAATCTTCCATGTAGATCTCGACAAAATTATGGACTAGTTCAGAAAAAATGCTTAGGACTGCTCTTTGGAAAGTAGCAGGGGCATTGTATAATCCAAAGGGAAGGACTCTGTAAGCGAAGTTTCTTGAGGGACATGTGAAATTGGTCTTGTCCTAGTCCTCCAAGATTATTTTAATCTGGTTATACCCACTGAATCCATCCAGGAAAGAGAAAAAACTTATTTCCTACAATACCATCTAGGACTTGATCGATGGAGGGAAAAGGGAAATGATCCTTTTTAGTGTCTGTGTTTAGTTCTCGGTAGTCAACATATATTCACCACTTCCCATTTTTATTTGGGACTAGAACAAGAGGAGACACCCACTCACTCTCTGATATGGGGTAGATGAAGCCTACATCCAATAACTTTTGCATTTCATCCTTCACTATGTCTTTTAAGGCTGGGTTCATCCTCCTTTCGGGCTGGTGCATAGGCTTACATTACTCTTTAATATAAATATGATGTGTGAAAAATGAGGAATGTGCCTCTTTCATGTACATGTAGTCCCAAGAAAAATCATCTAATTTTTCCTTCATGAGCTAGCACAATTGTTCTTCTTCCTTGGTCGAGAGGGATGAGTTAATATTCAAGGATTTAGATGGGACAAATTCCACAGCCTTGGTGGATTCCGAGGTTGATTCAACTGAGTGCAGCTCAATCCAAGGGTGGATTTCAGATTCTCTCACTAGGTTATCAAGTGGAATGGTAGTGGGTGGTTGGCTTTGAATGATGTGGTCAATGAGAGCATCCTCGTCAGGTTTCCCCCCTCTAAGAATAGTATCCATGGTACAAATGGGGTAAGGTGTGGTACTGTACACTTCATATTCTTCTTCTTCATCCTCCAACCATAAGGTTAGGTCATGGTCAATGAAAGGTTGGGAAAGAGGATATAATACCAGCTATTTGGACAAGGGCTCGTTCTTTATAGTCATGTTTCCAGCCCTACAACTGATATAAGCATATGAAGTGGCCAACCAAGGTATTACTAAAATGAGAGGATATCCATTAAACTTGGTTTTTGGCTGGAGGAACAGGAAATATATGGGTTACTCCTAGGAGTCAATCGAGACCATCACATCCTCAATAATTCCTTCCGGAGCTACTGTTGATCTATCTGCAAGTTGCAAAATAGTGGTGGTATTTCTCAAGGCTCCTTGGAGGTTGAGTTCAAGCATATTTTCCGTGGTCATCACATTGATGGCAGCCCCAAGATCAATCAGAGTGTGGGGGACTATGACAGTTGTCCCACAACATTGATGGTAGGGGTGTCTTTCTTCTTTCTCCTAGGCTTTTTAAAACATTTTTCTTTGATGAGCCTATTGTAAATAGGGAAATCCTTAATGGCCTAGAGAAGGGGTATTTTCACACATAACTTTTTCAATTCTCCCAAGAGTTTAGTCTCTTCTGGGGTGTGCTGACTAGGGTGGATAAGGTGCTCAAGAAAATGAGGTTGATTGATCTGAGGGTTTCTCTCTTCCTTTTCCTCACTAGTACAAAATGGCTAATTAGTTACTAAAAAAATGACTAAAATTTGCATATAAATGACCATTTTCAGTTCGTGACCAATAATAGCTAATTTACAGTATCTTATAATGTGCCAAATTTTAGTCATATTTAGCTTAGTCATTAATTGGTTGTCTCAATTTTACCGTCTAGTAGTATATTCAGTCATAAATTTGGTCATTAATTTAGTCACTGATTTAGTCATTAATTGTCACAATTAATGACCAGATACACAACAATATATACTACTACATGATCACCCGAGAAAACCAATTAATGACCAAAAAAATACGACCAAAATGTTGGTCGCATTATAAGATACTGTAAATTAGTTACTAATAGTCATATATATGCAAATTTTAGTCATTTTTTAAAATCAATTAATGATCAAAGAAATATGACCAAATTTTGGCTGTGTTATAAGATATTGTAAATTAGTTGCTAATATTCATATATATGCAAAATGTCATCGTCATTTGTAATCACAAATTTATCATTACAATAGTCATTTATCTTTTTTGGTTGTTTCATATTTGGTATATAAGCAACTAATTTAGTCATTTATATTCATTTTATTTACTTTCATTAAAAATCATTGAAAATTACTAATTTAGTCGTTTTCTATTCATTTTATTTTCATTCATCATTAATCAATATAAAATACTAATTTAGTAGTTTTATATTGATTTTATGTTTTCATTATTAATCAACATAAATTAATTAGTATGATTTTGCGACTAAATTAAAAAAAATTGTCATATAATGTGCATGTTCATCCAATATGAAAACAAAAAGTTACATATGTTACTTAAATACTAAATAATACCGAGTACAACTGTAGATAATTTCAACCACAGAGATTATATTATATGAAAAATCAAGTATTGCAATATGAGTTTCCAACTTAATTTTGTTGGACTACAATTTACACATGAAATATTGTTTCATCACTTCAAAACATTATCATTGTGTTTCCAACGCATCACAAGTGAATTCACCAACTATAAAAACATGAACATCAGTCTATATGTGTATGTCTTATTCGAGATATTGGCTTTAAGGGAATCACTACACTAGTTCTTCCCCTCTTTCTGCATTTATCGCTCCAATTTTATTATTCTCCTCTTTCTTCAATTCCTGCTTCTTACCATCGATAATGAATTCCTATTCTGAAAATTAAAGAAGATACAATGCAAAGTATAAAACATGAAAGATGATGAAAACTAGAATATAAACTCAAATAGATTATAAAATATTTATATGACATATACCTCAACATCAGCAATGTCAATGCCATTTCTCCCCATAAAAGCAAGAAACTCGAACAAGTTTTCTTTAGTTGGTAAATAGTGGCCAGATGACCTGAAACAAAGCAAATAAAATTTCATCATAGAAAAGAACACCTTCGGAACTTAGCATTCAATGTTTAGGAAAATATTATGCACACTCATGTCAACTAAGTTTCATGCTAAAAATCTCAAGTTGTCGATAATTTGTGAAAATAAATGGAAAGAAAAAGGCAACATATAATCAAAAAGAGCCACACGGTGGAAATGTAGCGTATTTTGTTTTTTTTCACATTGCCATCACCTAGCTCTTGTAATAATAATTTTAATAAAAAAATAAAAACAATTCATGTAATATTTTACAAGAATAAAATACAAAGTAAGAAATTTAATTAATTAAATAAAAATATAACTTGAAATGCAATTGGTTCTATAGAGATAATTTTAATAAAAATATTATTTTAAAATTTTTATAACAATTTCTTAATATTAAAATCTTGAAAAAATATATAAATACAAATAGATTTCAAAGTGGAATCAGTTGCAATGATCAAAGTGTCGTATTTAAAAGTCATTCATTTTGGTGGGAATTTGAGCTTTCACCACCTCAATGCTAAGAATAAAATTTATACTTATAATATCAAAATTCATAGGAAAACTATGTGGTCAATAATATATTAATCAAACCAACTACAATGATGACTTCAAATTTATAAGATATTAAACTCATTTGCAAATAATATTTATTAGATGAGGACCCTAAACTACTACAAACTTAAAACATCCAATCATTTCCATTTCCACAAAGTAAGCATACCCTCGAAACTGATATGGCAGAAAATTAATAGTAAAATATTGAGATGCACACCTTTCTCAGAATACCACTTTGAGTGTTTCCTCTCTCCACTCCCAACGTAAACATGGAATCTTGGTAGTCGTGCATCTCCTGTGTTGTGCTTCCTGTGTTTTGGCCAGATTGGCAAGACCAAAAGACAAGACAACATCAAACCACTTTGGGATCCTAGGATCTAGCCCTCCTGGATCCAGAGATGGAACTCTCTATAAATGAAAAAAATGATATATCTTTGAAGTTCAATTTGAGGTATTAGGCTAGCTATAGGGCACAAGGGTTTTTTGATTTTTTTGTTTGGTTGGAGATCATTAACTGAGAAGGTCATGTGAAGTGAAAAAGGAACTAAGTAGAAGGATGTTTCAGCATGGGAAGATGGGTCAAGAGAAGTGCCAATCCATTGGGTTATGGAGTCATAAAAGGGTTTACTTGCATAACAACTATCCAAGGGTTTCCATAGGGCAAGTCATCTATACCAAAGGATCTTTGTAGATAGATGGTGAGATGGAACATTAAGGAGTGGGGTGAAAGAAAGAAAACAAAGTGCAGCCTAATATTAGGTAAGGAATTTTAACCTATCCTGCTTTTGACACACTTCAGAAGAAACTCTCGATCAAGACACAAAGGGTAGCTTAAGATCAGGTAAAGACTTTTAACCTAACCTGCTTTCAGCATACTCTTAAGGAAGATAATCCAGCAGTCCTCATAACCACTTTCAAACAGTATAAAACATTTAATATTAAACACAGAGCGAGGCCTAAGATCAGAGAAAGACTTTTAAGCTTCTCTGATTTTGACACTAACTCAAAGGGATCTTAGAAAATCTAACTGTTGGAAAAAGAACCTAGTGGACAGGGCTAACTCTAAATCCCCAGTTTCCTAATTCTTTCAGCTGAAACCAAACAACAACATCTAAGAATAAAACTCTAAATTCATACATCAGTAAGCATGGAAAAACCAACTTCTATACTGGTTAAATTATGTTGAATTTGTTCTTAGATACACAACTAGAGGAAAACATAAATATAAAGATTTACAGTGAGATTTAGGGTACTTCTAACAGTATGTCCTAATCTATGCTTGTTGTTCTTTATCAGAGAATAATGGACAGTATGATAAAACATGAAAGGAGACAACTACAGTAAGGAAAACATCACCAATAATATAGACCAGGATCGTGTGAATCTACTTGTTCAATTGATGTGCAAAACCAGTCACATACTTTGAGTCCAATGGCTCTTTAAAATCCAAACTTTCTTCCCAACCTACTATATTACAAACTACTCAGCTACTTCCCCTCAATAACAGTTCAAACAGTCAATCAAATCCTAACAACCAACCCTTTACAATGTATTTTCAATGAGTTCTTATAGATGAATGAGGAAGCGGAGTAGTAGATATGAATTTAAATGATCCATTAAGACAGAGGGGAGGAAGTATTCAAATGCCCACTCTGCATAATGGCTTTGCATTAACTGTGTGTACCCTTTAGGTTGGTTCAGAAGTCTTCGTTAGATTGACCATAACCTCAGGTATGTCTCTTGAAACATTCTTCGGCTGCTGGTACTCTATTTTGTCTTCTGAGATAATTAAGGTCATAAGAGGTCTTGCAGGTCTTCCACGCCTTCATAACTAATGCACTGACATTTTTAAGGACTTCTGACAGAGTAATAACTGTTCTGGTGCTGGATGGAGAATGGATTAGGTCGTGTGGCTTGTTCCTTCCTTGGGGAAAGAACTTCCTGCTGATATTAAATCACTGATATGGCTTGATGTGTGCTTCAGGCTTCATTAAGCCTCATTGATATCCTTTATGGTCTTTGAACCACTTGTTTGTCTGTAACTATGGATTAAGTTATTAATCTTCAATGTTATGCGCTAATCTTCTTGATCTCTTTCTGATACTCTTCGATGCCTCTTCTGTACAGGTATTCGTGGTTTCTGCTGAGCTGGAGGGTTCATAGGTACGATTGATGTTCATGACGCATCGATCCATCTTTGAATTCACCCTGCTGGTCCCTAGCTGCATTGATTCAGGCTCAGGATCGTCACCCTGGACCTTTCTATCACTTGCCTGTGATTGTGGTAAAAATATAGATGAAACGCCATTAAACCTGTGAACAGACAATTTAAACATGTTATATAAACCTACGAGAGTGGGAAAGGCTGCTTCGGAGGCTCGTGGGGATGGAGGAGCAGTGATGGAAAATGGTGGATGCAGCAGAAAATGTGATGAAAAACCATGGCGAAAGGCAAAAACAAGTCTGGTGGGAGTTTGGTGCGAGGAAGAACGTGGGCCGTCGGATTAGAATAATCGACGACAGAGATCTTTCAATGAAGCCATTTAGAAGGTTAGATGGATGAAAAATGGATGGAGGCGAGATTAGATCAGGGCCGTTAGATTAGAACAAATCAACAGCAGAGATCGCCCAATGCAATCATTTGGGGGGACAAACGAAACGTAAGTGAACGAGTTGCGATATAATAAGAGTCGTCTGATCTCATAGACCAACGGCTGCGATTAACAATGGAAATGACGTTTGTGGAGGTGGTAAGGCAGAAAAACGAAATGGTTTTTGCGTGGCAAAAAGGGGGAAAGCGGAAATGCCCAAAAAAACACGATTCCACTCAGTGAGTGACATGTGGAAAAATAAAACCATCCATTTCACATAATTTGGAAACATTAACTCTCGGGCGCAGAAATTACGCGATATGCATTTTCAGTTGTTGGATGATGGGCGTAAGATCTGACGCTGCGGGTGAAACGCGACATAAGGTTAGATGCATGGGCGAAAGGAGGTGGGTTCCATTACTGAGGTCAATGCAAGCCGTCGAATCGTGAAGATCGACTGTCGAGATCTGTCGATGGGGGAGAATGAGAAGGGCGGGGTTTGAAGAGCGGAAGTAATGTGGACCGTCCGATCAAACTTGATCAATAGTGGAGATTTAATCAGAGGTCGGGATAGTGGAGGATTATGTGAGGGACGAGCGTGATGTGATGAAGCGCGAACCATCGTATCTGGCAGAATGAACGGCTGGAATTAAATCGCATTGGAGAAAAGTAAAGAGGCCAAAGCACCGAGGTTTTTGAGTTTGCGATGTGCGATTAAGCGTTGGCCATCGGATTAGAGGGGAGATCAACGGTCGGGATTGAATGAAGGGTGTAATGACAAAGGGCCTATGAGCAGAGCGCAATGAGATCTTGGCCATTGGTTCTTGTGGATTCAACGGTCCACATCAAATCGGCGGATGCGATGATGGGGGACTACGAGTGAAGCACGATTGAATCCTGGTCGTTGGTTCTTCTGGATTCAATGGTCCAGATCAAATTGGCGGGCGTGGGTGATGGGCTCACGTGCGGAGCGCGATTGAATCTTAGCCATCGGTTCTTGTGGATTCAACGGATGAGATTAAATCGAGGGATCGACATCAGAGGAGGGAAAGGAAGGGACAAAGGGAAAAATGTGATTGTCGATTTGCGATGGAGCGAGAGCCATTGATCTGAAAACTAGATCGACGGGGGAGATTTAACGATGAAGAAAAAGGAGGAATGGAAAGTTTTGGAACGGGGAGCAATATGGGCTGTTAGATCTGGGCATAGCATATCAGATTAATGGTGGAGAATTGATCATGAGATCGCATCAGCAGGAAGCAAATAACCATGTAAAACAAGTAAAATGTGTTTTGCGATGGGATGAATATTTGCGATGCAATGAGCGCTTCGCGCCCGATCACAGTGTGGGTCATACGCGGAAAAGGGGTTGGGGCTTAGGCTGAAAGGAGCTTAAGGCTTAAATTTTGAAAAGTGGATTTTTAGGCCAAAATTAAGGTTTTTCAAAGGGTTTTTAGGGTTCCGATAAGATAAAAAAAAAGAGGTTTTAAACCTTATCAAAGGGAATTTATGAAGGGAATGAAGGAAAATGAAGTATGAATGAGGAAAAATGGGGAAGATGGAGGCCTTTGAAAATAGTTTCATTCATAGATAGTAGGGTTCATTAATGGAAACAGCAGTGAAGATAATTCTGAAGGATAGAAAACACATGGAGGCTTAAAGAATGATAGATTTACAAAGGAAATGTCTCTCTTGAAGGCTCAGTAACATATTTAGGCACCTTTTTCTTTGACAAAGTATTATAGGTGGCTAACAGTGGCTCCACATGGGGATGACATCTTTTTGAAGATGTCAAGAATCTCAGAAATAATATTTGGAAGTAGGCCAGATGCCTGGTACTTGACCATCTTTTTCTTCTTTGATCAGTTGTTACAAACATGATGGATATTATATCAGCAGCAATACTTCCCCAAAAAAATACCTACCCATCCTACTGTCCTAACATTTTTTCTTCAAGGTGCATTTATACTTGCAGACCTTTCACATCATCATTATTTTGCAAATAGGAAAATAAACCTATCTACTGCTATCCTTATTTCTCCATGAGACTAGATTAAACAGTTGGACTCATAGCTTCTCTACCTAAAATAATATCTTCTAGGATTAAACTATCCGACAGATTTTCATTCTCTACATTCTAAAACAGAAATTTAAAAACAGACAAACTAGGATTAGATTGTCTGATTTGATGTGGGTCCATGGCATAAAGACAAGCTGCACATGAACTGAACTTTGCATAAATTAAAAACAAAATTTGAAGGCTTCAGATCTGAAAATCACCAGCATTCTTCCTTCTTCTTGTGACTTAGATTTTGAGCTTTTTAGAGTCACCCTACTTTCTTCATTTCAGCTCTGGTTTTGATCTTGTTAGAGCTGCTTCTTCTTCTTTTCTCTGCTGGTTCAAGTTTTGAGCTTGTCTGAACCCTTCTCTTTCTATTTTGTATTTTTTGAATGTTTCTTCAAAGTAAAATCAACAACTAACTAACTGCTCACAGTCTGAGCTTATTGAGATTCCTACCTATCCTACTCTAACTTGAAATATTTACATGTCTAGCTGAGAAACTCTCTTTTCCAATACATCTAGTCAATCAGATGATCCCATGACTGGTCTTTGCTCATCTCTTTGAGCATGTTGGATAGGCAGGGCCACTCCCATTCTCTTTGTTTTTTAACAGAAGCTTCTAAAATGTTTCTAGTTGTCTACAACAAGCTGCTCTTGATGACCTTTGATCCTTCTCTAAATTCCCGTAGGAAATGAGCATAAGGATATTGAAATAATACCTGGTTGTGAGTATTTGAAAAGTAGGTTTCAACCAAGATTGCTTCCTCTTCCACTGGTTCAAGAAAAAGATCCTTTTGAGAAATAAATTCCTCTTCATCTTCATTATTTTCTGAACTGGAGGACTCGTCATATACTGCAGTGTTGTCCTTTTGTAGCTCTGAGATATTCTGATCTGGTGGGCTGAGTTCTATGAAAAGATCAATGTATTCTTGAGCAGGGGTCTATTCCATTGCTTCATTTTTTCAAGAAAAGGCTCCTTGGTTTCAACCTGCCCAAAAATTTCTTCATTGTTTTCCTCTACATCCTCTGAGATGAAAGGTTGTTGATTTCCAATCACATGAAAACTATTACTGATGATCTGAGATAAAGCAGAGTGAAGATTCAATGAATTTTCACTTGCTACTAGACTTTCATAACTTTCCTCATCAGTATCATAAATAGCCTGCATGGACTCGTTACTTTCTTGAAGTTGATGGAACTGATTTTCCTCCCACAAATCTACTGATGATTGCCCTGCAAGATCAACTTCTGTTTGGAGAACATCATCATCAGACAGATCAAACTTAGGAAAATCATGAATGTAAGTAATGCTACCAATCATACATACTGGATTATCAACAAGTCTTTCTTCATTCTGATTTACAGGGGAGCTTTCCAATTCTGTACAACAAATCTCAATAGATGAATGGGCAGGAGTGTCTGTTCTGCAAAAAATTTCAGAGGCTAGCTATCTATTGATGATATGATCTATTTCTTCTTCTGTCAATGGGGAATATTTTCTTGTGTTTCTTTGAGCAGAAATGCAGTAGCTCTCTGTTACCTGTGAAGACTGAATCTGAGGCTCGATGTTTCCTTGGGCCTCAGCTATAAGGGATGATGAATCTTTATCTGGGTCTTTAGGAATATATTGAGGAATGTATTTGATTTCTTGGTGAATTTCTTCCTCAACTGATTCATCCAGGTTCTTGTGATAGCTAGGATGCATATGAAACTCTTGAATGGCTCCTAACAGATCTTCATGGTGCATATCTACCAAGTTCTCATCAATATCTAGCAGGTATTGTATGAGGTTCTGAGATTGGTCACAACATTTTGCACTCCATGGTATGAATCAGGGGTTTTCTTTGTATTTCTCATAAAATACTTGGTGCATGTCTTTCAAAGAAAATAAACTCCTAGGTTCTAACCATTCATACCAGTCCCTTCCCTTTCCTTCTAATGTTAACATGAACATTTTCATAAGGCATTCTTCATGCCATTCAATATTTACCTTCCATACATGTATGTGAAATTTGATGAGATGCAGCAATGGATCCTCAAAATTTTCACCTTGAAAAACAGGAAGGTTATCATCCCAAACCACCTGGGGCATCTTATGCGGGAACCCAGGGATATGTTCTCTACTCATTGGGGCATATCTTCATTGTATCCTTGGAATCATCTTGTAAATCAGATAAGAGTTCACTATGTCTATTCAACCAGTTCAGGGCCTTCTACCAGTGGATTCATTTGGTCTTTTGGAGTTGTGGAGTGTGGAGTCTCCAGGTGGAAGGTTTAAAATGTTTGAAGTCGGTTGTTGTCCACCATCAGTAATCTGATTCCAATCTAAAGAGATTATCGGTCTTCTGAGCTCCTAAGGATGCATAAGATGAAATTAACTTAGATTCCCCAGTTGAGTCGCCATTATGTGGAGTGTGGAGTCACCAGGTGGAGGGTTTAAAATGTTTGAAGCAGGTTGTTGTCCACCATCATTAATCAGATTCCAATCTAAATAGATTATGGGTCTTTTGAGCTCCTAAGGATGCATAAGATGAAATTCACTCAGATTCCCTAGGGGAGTCACCATTATGTTGTGGTTCCTGTGTTTTGGCTAGATTGGCAAGACCAAAAGACAAGACAACATCAAACCACTTTCGGATCCTAGGATCTAGCCCTCCTGGATCCAGAGAGGGATCTCTCTATAAATGCAAAGAATGATATATCTTTGAGGTTCAATTTGAGATATTAGGCTAGCTATAGGGCACAAGGGTTTTTTGATTTGTTTGTTTGGTTGGATATCATTAACTGAGAAGGTTATGTGAAGTGAAAAAGGAACTAAGTTGAAGGATGTTTCAGCATGGGAAGATGGGTCAAGAGAAGTGCCAATCCATTGGGCTATGGAGTCATAAAATGGTTTACTTGCATAACAACTATCCAAGGGTTTCCATGGGGAAAGTCATCTATACCAAAGGATCTTTGTAGATATATGGTGAGATGGAACATTAAGGAGTGGGGTGAAAGAAAGAAACCAAAGTGCAGCCTAAGAACAGGTAAGGACTTTTAACCTATCTTGCCTTTTACATACTTCACAGGAAACTCTTGATAAAGACACAGCGGGTAGCTTAAGATCAGGTAAAGACTTTTAATATAACCCGCTTTCAGCATACTCTTAAGGAATACAATCCAGCAGTCCTCATAACTGCTTTCAGACAGTAGAAAACATTTAATATTAAACACAGAGCGAGGCCTAAGATCAGAGAAAGACTTTTAACCTTCTTTGCTTTTGACACTGACTCAAAGGGATCTTAGAAAGGCTAACTATTGGAAAAGGAACCTAGTGGACAGGGCTAACTCTAAATCCCTAGTTTCCTAATTCTTTCATCTGAAACCAAACAATAACATCTAAGAATAAAACTCTAAATTCATACACCAGTAAGCATGGACAACCCAACTTCTATACTGGTTAAATTATGTTGAATTTGTTCTTAGATACACAACTAGAGGAAAACATAAAGATAAATATTTACAGTGAGATTTAGGTTACTTCTAACACTATGTCCTAATCTATGCTTGATGTTCTTTATCAGAGAATAATGGATAGTATGATAAAACATGAAAGGAGACAACTACAGTAAGGAAAACATCACCAATAATATAGACCAGGATCCTGTGAATCTGCTTGTTCAATTGATGTGCAAAACCAGTCACATAATTTGAGTCCAATGGCTCTTTCCAGTCCAAACTTTCTTCCCAGCCTACTATATTACAAACTACTCAGCTACTTCCCCTCAATAACAGTTCAAACATTCAATTGAATCCCAACAACCAACCCTTTACAATGTATTTTCAATGAGTTCTTATAGGTGAATGATGAAGCGGAGTAGTAGATATGAATTTAACTGATCCATTAAGACAGAGGGGAGGAAATATTCGAATGCCCACTCTGCGATTAGGCTTTGCATTAACTGTGTGTACCCTTTAGGTTGGTTTAGAAGTCTTCATCAGATTGACCATAACCTCAGGTATGTCTCTTGAAACATTCTCCAGCTACTGGTACTCTGTTTTGTATTCTAAGATAAGTAAGGTGATAGGAGGTCTTGCAAGTCTTCCATGCCTTCATAACTAATGCACTGACAGTTTTAAGGACTTCTGACAGAGTAATAACAGTTCTGGTGCTGGATGGAGAATGGAGTAGATCGTGTGGCTTGTTCCTTACTTGGGGAAAGAACGTCCTATTGATATTAAATCACTAATATGGCTTGATGTGTGCTTCAGGCTTCATTAAGCCTCATTGATATCCTTTATGGTCTTTGAACCGCATCTTTGTCTGTAACTATGGATTAAGTTATTAATCTTCAATGTTATGCACTAATCTTCTTGATCTCTTTATGATACTCTTCACTTCCTCTTCTGTACAGGTATCCGGGGTTTCTGCTAAGCTGGATGGTTCATAGGTATGATTGATGTTCATGACGCATCAATCCGTCTTTGAATTCACCCTGTTGGTCCCTTTCTGCATTGATTCAGGCTCAGGATCTTCACCCTGGACCTTTCTGTCACCTGCCTATGACTGTGGGAAAAATATAGGTGAAACGCCATTAAACCTGTGAACAGAATATTTAAACTTGTTATATAAACCTACGGGAATGGGAAAGGCTGCTTCGGAGGCTCGTGGGGATGGAGGAGCAGTGATGGAAAATGGTGGATGCAGCGGAAAATGTGATGAAAAACCATGGCGGAAGGAAAAAATAGGTCTGGTGGGAGTTTGGTGTGAGGACGAACGTGGGCCGTCGGATTAGAATAATCGACGGCGGAGATCTGTCAATGAAGTCATTTAGAAGGTTAGATGGATGAAAAATGGATGGAGGCGAGATTAGATCAGGGTCGTTAGATTAGAACAAATCAACGGCAGATATCGCCCGATGGAATCATTTGGGAGGACAAATGAAAAGTAAGTGAACGGGCTGCGATATAATAAGAGCCGTTTGATCTCATAGATCAACGGCTACGATTAACAATGGAAATGACGTTTATGGAGGTAGTAAGGCAGAAAACCGAAATGGTTTTCTCACAGAAAAAAGGGGGAAAGTGGAAATGCCCAAAAAAACATGATTCCACTCAGTGAGTGACGCGTGGAAAAAGAAAACCACCCATTTTGCATAATTTTGAAACATTAACTCTTGGGCGCAGAAATTACGCGATATGCATTTTGAGCCGCTGGATGATGGGTGGAAGATCTGACAGTGCGGGTGAAACGGGAAATAAGGTTAGATGCACGGGTGAAAGGAGGCGGGGTCCATTGCTGAGGTCAATGTGAGCCGTCGGATCGTGAAGATCGACGGTCGAGATCTGTCGATGGGGGAGAATGATAAGGGTGGGGTTTGAAGAGCGGAAGTAATGTGGACCGTCCGATCAAACTTGATCAACGGTGGAGATTTAATCGAAGGTCGGGATGGTGGAGGATTACGTGAGGGATGAGCGCGATGTGATGAAGCACGAACTGTTGGATCTGGCAAAATGAATGATTAGGATTAAATCGCATCAGGGAAAAGGAAAGAGGCCAAAGCACCAAGGTTTTTGAGTTTGCGATGTGCGATTAAGCACTGGCCATCGGATTAGAGGGGAGATCAACGGTCGGGATTGATCGGAGGGTGTAATGACGGAGGGCCTATGAGCGGAGCGCGATGAGTTCCTGGTTGTTGGTTCTTGTGGATTCAACGGTCTAGATCAAATTAGCGGATGTGATGACGGGGGACTATGAGCGAAGCGCAATTGAATCCTGAGTGTTGGTTCTTGTGGATTCAAGGGTCTAGATCAAATTCGTCGGCGCGGGTGATGGGCTCATGAGCGGAGCGTGATTGAATTTTAGCCGTCGGTTCTTGTGGATTCGACGGCTGAGATTAAATCGAGGGATCGACATCGGAGGAGGGAAAGGAAGGGACAAAGGGAAAAATGTGATTGCTGATTTTTGATGGAGCAAGAGCTGTTGATTTGAAAACTAGATTAACGGGGGAGATTTAAAGATGAATAAAAAGGAGGAATGGCAGGTTTTGGAACGGGGAGCAATATGGGCCGTTAGATCTGAGCGTAGCAGATTAGATCAATGGTGGAGAATTGATCGCGAGATCACATCGGCGGAAAGAAAATAACCATGTAAAACAAGTAAAATGTGTTTTGTGATGCGATGAATATTTTCGATGCGATGAGCGCTTCGCACCCAGTCACAGCGCGGGTCATATGCGGAAAAGGGGCTGGGGCTTAGGCTAAAAGGAGCTTAAGGCCTAAATGCTGAAAAGTGGGTTTTTAGGCCAAAATGAAGGTTTTTTAGAGGGTTTTGAGGGTTCCGATAAGATAAAAAAAAAAGAGGTTTTAAACCTTATCAAAGGGAATCTATGAAGGGAATGAAGGAAAATGAAGTATGAATGAGGGAAAATGGGGAAGATGGAGGCCTTTGAAAACAATTTCTTTCATAGACAACAGGGTTAATTAATGGAAACAACAGTGAAGATAATTTTGAAGGATAGAAAACACATGGAGGCTTCAAGAATGATAGATTTACAAAGGAAATGTTTCTCTTGAAGGCTCAGAAACATATTTAGCCACCTGTTTGCTTTAACAAAATATTATAGGTGGCTAACATCCTGAAAGCAAAAAATACCAATGTTCACATCTCTCTCTCCCTCATATGCAAGCAAACATACATAAGAATGCATCATACATCCTATAAGAACACTATCATGGAGAAGAAATTTTATGATCAAATGGGATCAATGCTTCTTTACCTCAAATGTGAAAATAGGAACAATCAATATAGGATTGGAGAACGAAGAATGCCTCATATATTTTACATGTATAAGATACACACATATTGATAATATGCACAACAAAATGAGTCCATAAGGGATAAACATAATTTATACAGAGGAAGGTAATTGATATATGGTATAGTAGACTCTTAAAAAAAGGCATGTTAGGTTCACTAGCAATCATAGGCACTAGATTCCAAGTAAAATTCAACAATGATTGTAACCCTTGAGACATTATAGACTACTTGTGACTTTGCATGGAAGTGAAAAACCAAATAAATATCCTTAGTAAAACAAACCATTGTGTGACAATGAGATAAGAACACAATCCATATATTGACATATTTCTACTAGTTTTAATCTTTTGTATAGTTGATTTACATCCATTGATCTCTTGAACATGGGTGACTATCAGTCTCTCCATTTTATGGATAGAAAGCAAGGGCCTTGTCCAATGAAGAAGAAAATAATTGAAAACATAAAATGTAGTATTGAAAAAGAAGTTATAATAATAATAAACATGTACAAATGCCTAGAATTGCATATAACCAGTGATCACCATGCACAAGAATAATTTTAGAAATAACAGTACAAGTTGAGAAATCTTGTTGGGGAGCAATCTTGGCTATTGTCTTTGGGATAAATTATATATCCTTTAATTTGACCAAAGGATCCAAATCATTAAGACCATAACATGAACTCTAAAATATATGAGTAGAACTCTCCTTTATTATTATGTTCATAGAAAAATCTTAAGCTACTTCAAATACAACATAACTTAATTACTACTAGCTCCCATGCATATATGCAACCAAAATGAATTTCATCTAGCTCGTGTGGATTCAAACAAAATATCATACCTTTCAGAAATAGATAAGCCTTCGTAATTGTAGATCTTTCATCTAAAACTACCTATAAAAACAACATAGCTTGTCATCGTAAATCCAATCAATAATGCACAGAAAACAAGATAAATAGTTTTCTCTTATAATAATATTACTTTCTCATCAAATAAAATATGCATCCATTATCCATGTGGTGGTGTAAAAGATTATTAAATACTTATTAATAATTTAATAAGTGGTTTCAATCTCTTCTCTAGAATTTCACCATGAAAAAGGCATGACAACAAAGTCATTAAGCTCAGTTTCTAGTTTTCATGTTTTTGGGTTCAATAAATAAAGCAATATTACAGCCTTATATCAGGTCATATGTTTCCAATTAAAAATTTACTTTATCTCTTCAATGTTGAAGCAATTATGAAGCAGAACTCAACAATGTAATCCATCTTGAGAACAATGGGAAGCAACAAAGTGCTCCAAAGTCCAACTTTGGTAATAACAAAATCAACAATGAGTAATAAGGACACTCCTTCGTAATAAATCAACAGTGACCCATAAGGACCTCCCCTCGTATTTACTTGTAATAGTCTATCTTGTTGAATGAAATTCATTACTGTTGAATTGCTTCAACATTTTAATACACTTTCTCTACCTACCCTTCTAAATGGCCCTATGCTTTCTCATCAATGCCAAACCTTGTTCTACTAACTTGCAACTCAAGTCAATATGGAATCCAAGAATGGGTAAAACATTTTAATCCATTTTCTCTAACTACCCTTGTAAATGGCCTATTTTTTCTCATTGTTTCCAAACCTTTTTCTACTAAATTTCATACATGATGACATATTTTTTCATCTAAAATTAGTTTCTTATTTAGAAAAATAAAAATGAATTAACTTTCGGCATTTCCCTCCCTCTAAAGCCTCTAATAATATGAATAAATTATGGTCATTGACAATTATCATGAAAATCAAATTGAAGGTGGATAAGGTCATTTTCCTTGGTTGGTGATGGAAATCGTCAATTACAAGGTCTTTGCCCCATCTTTCACCAAGAAATACCTAAGAGTAGGCCTTAGGATGGTAGTTCTTGAAGTATAAAAAGAAGTAAGCACCCTGAAACATGCAATACTTAGAAAATATACACCAAGTCTTTAATATCAAAGAGTGGGTAAAATTTTTAATAGTGCAATGAAGAGAGGTACTTGTCTCAAGTGGATTTGATTCTAGAAATAGGTGTCCAACAAAGAGGCGGATGCCATAGATGGAGAAAATTTGACCATAGTTGTGATAGATGGAGAAATTCTAAATTCCCTTATGATTCTAATTCAATTGTCCAACCAGCCTCCGAACCACATGATGCTTTTTTTCGCAATGGAAAAATACACAATTATGCTTCAATTCAAAAACACTACACATCGTAAAAAGATAATTGTCAAATAATCTCAAAAACACTAGACAAATATTGTAAGTGTCTACCTCAAGAACATGTACACAATGTTATAATCTCTACCTAGATAATGAACTACAAATATGAGCATGTGTAAAGCGATCCACAATCACCAAGAAAAAGTCCCTTTAGGGGTTGTAGAAAATAAATATAAGGGGAAGATTTGTGTCAAAAATATTTTAGCATCCAAGTACAATGAATTCATAATAGCAGAAAATATGGTGATCTAACCATCGAATTAAGAAACATTAACTTTGTTGTCATAAAAAATATACCCCCCTAGTGAACCCAACGACACCCTGACTTCAGTTTGGGTGGAGAATGTTGAGCAATTAAGCCTAGTCTTAATCGCAACCTAGAAGAAAGGGGTGATCTATGTGATTATCATAACAAGATACTAGAGCTTATGGTGTATGAAGGTAACCACTACCCTGATGAGCAAAGACAAGAACCTTTGATCAAGGTATCTAAGAAGACAAAAATTTAGGCCTATAATTCTTGAAAAGGAAAATGCACCCTAAGTCATTATGTTCACTAAATTTTAAATTTAAAACTTGAATTTAGACATACATTTAAGTTTCAAGAAAACTTTGTCAACCATTTATACAAACTCTTCATGTGTTAAAGGGATCAACAATGGTCACTACTTAATGCAAGCCAATAAATGATTATTTAAGTCTAACATTACAGTTAAATTCAAAGACGAACATGAACCAAGTGACTCAGATTCTATTTACACAAAAATATTATAAGAAACAGAGAAATGAAAGAAGTGCTCCTTTATCTCTACATCACATAAGAAGCATCACTTGCAAATCCATTTTTCCCTTTAAATATGGCAATTCACCTCCATCCTCCACTAGTGCAAACATACCCACTATTGGAAATAAGAGAAGTGTAAAGCTTGCGCATCAAAGGGTCAAACTTGTGCAAGCATAACCAATGCTATCCAAGAGAAACATTGTGCTTGTGCATATAAAGGAAGTTGGAGGTAGCCAATCTAAATAATAAATACCTTACAGATCTAGAGAACATAACATAGCATAGGAGAAGCCCATGACATTAAACTCAAGACTTGAGACCAATTATTTGTGGATTTGTGTCCTTACCAAATTGTAACTAAAACACATTCAACACAGTACCCATATTACTGGTAGATATGCCACCCGTGGAGCTATATAAAAAAATTATAGTCATGCATAGGCACTGTGGTGGGAATTGAACTCAAGTAAAACTACTTATGGATATGCGACCTTAACTACAATGTCAAACCAAGATCGTCAACAAGAGACCCACATCATATGTAATATACTCAAAAAAACAAAAAAAGTTAATAATGTTGTTGCTAGAACATGAGATTGGGTTTAAATTAAGAATGCTTGTCTTCAACAAATTTCCTACAACCACATTTCAATACCACTATCCTTAATTTAAACCCTGACGGGAGGAAACTTTATATCCACCACTAAAATTGACAGAGGTCAACTGCATTCAATCATATAGGTTGCTGGCAACAGTGACAGCAATAAAAGCATTATTATATTTTCATCAACATTCCAGCCTATAAATCTATATGTGGATACTCAACCTCGAAAATAAGGCTCCTGCACCACTTTTATGTGGAGAAACCATGAATTCAATTCTTTTGGTCTACAACTTGACAAGGCCCTCCAAGGCTTAAGGTGACTCCACCATCAATATTTGGATGCATTATAATTGTTGTTTGTGGTCCAATTTTCACATATTTCCCATGTAAAAGTGTTGCTAGACCTTCAGCCCTTACTAGTACATTTCCAAAATTTACGCCTAGAAAAGAAGGCATGGCTACAAAATGCACATTTTCTCTATGAGTAATTGTAGGATGATAATCTACAAGAGAGGCAGTTTGAGGAACACATGAAGGTAATGGTTTCCAAACCTAGTGTCTAGGACCAATGATAATGGATGGAACATGACCATTTGAGGAGGGGGTTTTTGGGACTTTATGCATTACACCACCAATCCTTAGGTGAGGAGGCTCATGAGGGTGTTGATTATTATCACTATTCATCCTTACACTCCCTAAATTATAACAAATAGAGGCACCAGAATTTTCTCTTGCACTGGAATGAATATCATGTGTTGGTATTTTTAAATCTACCGATGGACATCTATATGTCTTTATAACTATATTTGGAGCCACAATTGAACCAATGTGGTTTTCCTACCTGATTTATGTTTTAGAAGAAACAGAGAAAATTTTGGCAATGGAAGTTGGATGAAGTAATGCACCAATGAGCATAGTGGGCACCATAGTAGACCCAACAAAGGTCCCGTTCATACAATTGATATTATTTTGCAATGAATGTGGGTTACTCACTAAAGTAGGAGGATGCCCCACAACCATCCCAATATTGTTAGTGTTGTTGGATAGATTGTTTGGAGGGATACTTTCCTCTCTCGTAATGACTCCAGGGCCCTATTTGAGAATATATAAATTAGAAAAATCCCCAATTTAGTTGAAAGAACATATAATAAGGTATATTTGTTCCAATTAAAACATGAAAATTTGAAGTTGTGTGCACTTCATAAACTTCTCCCAAAGTTCAAATTTTAAACAAATACAGTAAGGTGCAATAGCTTCAAATTGAAATGAAAAATTGTGATATAGTGAAGTTTTAGATATATAAGATGAAAAAAAATGTAAACTATTAAACGATAAAGTAAATACATCCAAAATGTTAAGGTATAGGAATAGAAAGAACTATAAAGAATAAGACGAGGACTAAATTCTTATAGGATTGAATAAAACACCTCAAAACAATTGGCCATTTACTTGGGCAGTTATGAAATGTAATGTTCCCAAGGGATTAATTGGCCTAAGGGACAAAATAGCCTATCAATCCCCATAGGCTACAGTCATCATCAAAAGGGGAAAACCCAAAATTTCCAATTTTGGGTGAGTTTTGGGGAAACTAGGCAAAGAACCCAAAATTGGGGTTTGAAGTAAAATTTACTCAACCATTTAATGAGAAGAGACCCCTCTAAGAAATAAATAAATATGGGAGGATTGAATTCATTTGGAACCATCATGGTGGATCAATTTGTATCTATTTTTATTGAGCCTAAGGCTCTAAGGGTTTTAAGACCCCTTTTTCCTATCAATTTTGGTGGTGAAAAATTCCACCCTAGTTGGTATTTTGTTCTTTCTTATCTTTTTTCTCGTACAACAAGGAAAAACCTTTTCTAAGGAAAAACTATTTCTTGAGGCATTGAAAAGTTAGCTAAAGAGGAAGATCAAGCTTCCCTGTGGTATACCCATGAAATTTTGGACAGACAACTCTCTGTGATAGAATATACTAAGTCTCTCACACGAATTCTGAAGCTGGGAGGGACCCTGGAACAGGCCTAGGGAAAATTCTAGACATTTTCAAATACATGTTTGTGGATTAATTGTGTCAGTACAGTGTTGCGATAATTTTCTCTTCTACAGTTGATCTCCTTCCTCTAGATCAGACCCTAAACAACAAAATTCGGTGTGATACAACACATGCGAGGAGTAACTTTTATCCATCGGAGCCCTAAAAGCGTAGGATGCCTATTCCACGTGCAAGTTGGCTGGGTGAGTTCCAGATTAGATGCACTGAGAGGTGAAGAGTATTACGCAGGCCATCACATACTCTTTTGAAGTCGCAACAACAGGCCCGTGGTAGTATTTAAAACTTTTATACGCTAAGACAAGTACTAACGAGCCAATGATCCCAGTCGCAGTCTAGTGACGCGTCGAGAGTTGGGGTTCGCTCAAGTGACGAGTCAACATTTCAAAGGTGGTTATGATATATTATGAGAAAATCTCGAGAATTAAGAGACAAGATTCAAGTGCGGACTTTATTTGTTATGTTCGTATAATGAACGTAGTACCTTCTAATTTTTGGTATTTGTTTTATTTACTATGGTTTATTAATAACAAACATCACATTTTGTGTGGGGGCCACAAACCATAATAATGTAGGGCATGAATTATATTATTTATGAGATTATTTATTTATTTTAATGGAAAAGAATATATTTTGTATTAATCTGAGTTCGTTCTCGACAAGTAACTGGGTGATTTACAATTACATTTCATTCCCACTAGGGTATCCATTTTTTCTACCATCTCATAGCCTTTCAAAATTTCAAAGTTTTTGTTGTTGGTCTAGGTTATTGTACTACAACTATATATATGACAGAATTGCATCAACAACAGTTTAAATCTACAAAATTTCATATAAACATCGGTAAGATCCTAGACACAAAACTACACAGAGGTTGGTCATTCATCCATGTTTGTCGGGATGTTTAAATTGAAGCTCAGGCCTTGCATGTCTTCCTCCTTGTCCTTATTGTTGTGAAGTATCTTGAGCTCCTCTAGCTGTTGGCGGAGTGCATCGATATCGCGTTCCATTTGATTTATTTTTCCAGTCTTGGCGACAGTCTCCTCTTGGATCTTCAGCATTTCATATTGTTGTTCATGTAAGCTGAGTTGGATGAAGTTCAGCCCCGTGAGAATTTCATCCAACTCAGCGGAATGGCTCCCACAATTAACTGTCTCGATCTTCGTCCTTTACTGCTTATGATTTATCCACGGACCGACCTAGGTTTGCGTCATCCCCTCAGCCCCATGGCTGATCTTCCAACATTAAAATCCATACTGTCAGCAGCTACAGTGTTCTCGATCCGCTTTAACCAAAATTTTCCACAGTTTATTCCACCAACTACCTCCCAAGTATTCACTTTATCCTACACTCTCAGAACCTTTCCACATAGGATAATTATCCCACCAATGCCTGGCTCCCATATTACCTTAAAAACCTGACACTCCTCCATATTTTTTTATTCTCCCTCACTTGTTGGTTTCTGCCCAGTACACCACTATCGTCCTCTTCACCTACAAGCCTGAGACCAAGGAGAACGCCTAGATTTTTGCCTCTCCCCTTCAACCACACAGGAGTCCTTTTGATGTCGACCCACCTTAAGCTAGAATTCTGAAAAAACCATATGTTCACAAAATCTTCTTCTCTAAGTCTCATCCTACGTTACCCATGAGCGTCAAGGTAATAATAAAATTCATACTCTCAGCTCATAATCAAAATCCGTATTTCAACACCCTCAACTCCACTCCCTTGCTTCTTCTCCTCTACTGTCACCCAGAGAATATAATTCAACAACGACGCCTCCTGTTCCTTAAAATCTCTTCTGGTTAGAGTTTTCCCCGAAAAAAAAATCCAACCGATTATGTAGATTGGATTATCCTCTTTGTATTTTGGATTGATTGAGATATTGAATTTATAGTGGTTGAGCCTAGCTTGGATGACCTCATTTATCTGCCTATTCATGTAGGTAAATTCCTACATTAATTCTAGTTCCCTGTTGTACTGAGTGATCTCCTCGACCCTACAATTTGGTTTTAATTCGGTCCATGGCTTTCATGCTTCCGTCTTGAATGCGTCGACGTCTCTTCAAAATCCTGCTCTGAAATCCTTTGATGACTTTGCTTCTGCGTGTTCTAAGGACAGATGACTTGCTCAAATGCCCCTAGAAAGTGCACATCTCTAACTCAGTGCAAACAGGCTAGAAGCCACTACCATGAGTCACCATTATCCTACATTGGAGAAACGACCAGATGGGACAGGGGCATAATGGACTTGGGGCGAGAATTGGAGGATAGGGTATAGGCGATATACTCTGCATGAAATAGAGGGGGTTTAGCATAAGGATAATGGATAAACTAATGGACGAAACATGGGTAGGAGGGGGATGCCAACATAAGAGGGAGAGGGGGAAGGGTATCGGCCAAGAAGGACTCGGCCACCAAGACTTGGAAGGGGAAAGGAGGAGCCACTTGGATACTTGCTCAACTTTTTCTAACCATATTATTCTTTTGTGCTAAGTTTTTCCTCTTTTTGGAGGGATGGATAATTTATGTCTTCGTCCCTTGTCACTATGAGTGTTATCTTCCCCAATGCTTTCCCTCGTTTTAACTAAATTAAGGGATATGATGTCTACCCTTTGTTCCATTTATCAATGCTTTTTTTCTTTGGCCGCATGGGCGAGGCTTGGTTCGGTCGTCTATCCGCTTCCTTATTCTCGCCCTCGAAGGATGTGGTGGTATTTGACATTTTCCGGGGTTGTCTCAATTCCTTTCAATCTTTTAAGATTTGATTTGGTCTATAGTTTTGTGCCTGGGATCCCTTAACCATATGTTTGGTTATTAACATAAAGTCACCAAGAATAATCTCCTTTATTCTATTTCTCATTACTAAAGATAGTCACTAACGAGTAGACTCAAGGCCTCCGCTTGATTTTTTGGTTTTTTTTCCCCAACCCGCATGCATATCTTATTTCAATTTTTTTCCTCGGGATTTATGATAATCCCTCCCCCTCCTGCCGCCCCCATTTATTTATGGGATTATTTCACTATTAAAATATTTGAGTTTTTTATTAATAATTTATCGCATCATTACGTTGAAAGGTTGTAATAACAAGTATTATCCAATTAAGGATATTGCATAAACCTTAGTGAAAATTTCCCTAGGATATAAGAGTGGTATCATAGCAAAGATCTTGCCGACCTTGATGGTATTTTAAAAATGGTACCACCGAAGAAAATTTTTGGCACAGGGTATGCAGAATCTTGGAAAAAGTTGGACGAACAACAAGCACATATTTTGAGGAAAATGGAAGAGTGGCAAGCCAAAAATATTAACAGGATGTAGGGATGGAACAAAAGACTAGAAGAATATACCAAGATACCCCAACATATAAGAAAGAATATTTGGGATGATTTTTGGAATAGTGGCAAGAAAAAAAATCAAATGATGCTGATCATAGGCCTGAGCATGAAAGACAAGGTGTAAGGAATGTTGGGAAAAGACCAAAGCATGGACATGGTTGTATCCCCCTAAAGAGGAGACAAGCAATCAATTAGAATTATTTGAAGAAAAAGGAAGTGGTTGTGATGGATTTTCCAATCTTCAATTGGATGATGGAATACCAACTTTAGCTACCACGGATAGCACATCCTCAAAAAGCCGACTTTTCATTGAGTACGGGTTCAATTACTCGATCGAGTTGTTTCTTTTCATGTCTCGTAGTTACAAGTTCTATGGATAAGGTTGAAATGATTTTGAATAAATCAACGAATAATATCTTGATTAGCCCTTTTTTCGGTTCAAAAAATCTCCATCCGAGCAAACAACAAAATCCGTAGTTTGATGGTAATAAATCAATTGTAGAATTAGATTTAGATAAAATTGGTAATTAAGTTGACTTGTCTACTTCAGAGAATTCTGTCAGAAATAATATCTATAAATCCAGAGTAGTAGATAGGGGAGAAATAAAGGATGTGGATAATCGTGAGACATTTGCGCCTTCCCCATAAATTTATGAAGATAAATCTCTTACTACATTTATGTAGATTGGATTCTCCTCTCATCAGCTCAGTGTTGTAATGTAAAACAATTTGAATGCACTGGATCTGGAGATATTTTGGAACCTCATGAGACACCTGTTTTTGGGCAGAGCACCTTTGGGCAACTCACTTAGTAGAATATAATGGTTGCTACACTACATGTAAAAAATCCATTTGGAACTCTTCCTGCAATGCCTCAGATGTCTATTGGTCAAAGTGGGGGATCTTCTCCTTCCGTTCAATTCGAATATCAACAGAATATCAAGTTTGACCATTACTGAAAAACCTATTCAAGTAAGGACAACATCTCTGTTGACTCCAAGGCATGTCACTCAAAGGTCAGGGATCCACATGCATTACAATACTAAGAAGGATAGTCCCAAGGTATCATTTTTTACTGATAGTGAAGAAGCG
The DNA here is from genome assembly GCA_034641835.2 of Pinus albicaulis. Taxonomy (NCBI): domain Eukaryota; kingdom Viridiplantae; phylum Streptophyta; class Pinopsida; order Pinales; family Pinaceae; genus Pinus; species Pinus albicaulis. Next base: position 601,375,419 of record CM076574.1, read on the forward strand.
CCTAGCACTCCAAAGGCAGATGCCATGTTCATTCCAAGAGAAAACCCAAGGGCACTTTTTATTCAACAGCTTGACCAAACTCCTTCATGTGCTGCATGGAAACCAACAACAAACCTGAAGGAAATGGCTATACCTATCAATGATAATGGAATGATGACAGATGGAAAAAGTGGGGCATCATCATTTGAGAAGGTATTTACCCAAGAGCCTGAAGACAATGTGGACGACTGGTCATGTGGTGGTGAGGATACAACCTTGAGAATAACCCACAATCATCAAAGCCAGTTTATGCCAATGTAAAATCCAGTTCCAGCCATAATGGTCTTCATGAGGAACATAATCATAGAGGAAATGATTATATCTCAATTTAGGCATAAAGGCTTCAATGTATGCACCATGCTAGCATGGTGCATACATTGAAGCCTTTATGCCTAAACTTCAGCATTTAGACTACTACACAGAACCAAAGATACATGAATTGGCTGCTAAAGAGCACGTTGAGCCAGGTTATTGCCACTAAGTCAAAGACTTTGTGGCTAGTGGAAGAGGTTATGGCTCTGTGAAGTCTTCTGGGGAAACTGATGTGAGACATCTAGATGTAGAGAATGTTATTCAGTTTAAAAAATGTGAGGTTCTAGTGTACATGGATGAAAAAAAAAAAAAGGTGCCAGCAAGTCAGGGACTTAACAAGCCTGCAGAAAAAACTTTGTTGAATGTTAAATGTGTTGACAAGAAGTCAGATCAACACTACATTGAGGGTGCAGAGGTGGAAACAAGTATATTTTTGTGTGGAGATATTGGATACATACAAAGGGTAGTGTTTTCTTTGGCCAAGTTAGTCAAAGTGGAGAAAAAGAGTGTTCTATTAAATGGATTAATATTAGCAAACACCTGTGGAGTCAAGAGATCAGAGGTGCTTGTGTGAATTAAAGAGGGAATTTCAGTGCATTGGAATGAAATTTTGGAGCATTTGGGGGAGGTTTTGAAGGTTCTTTCCTCCACCGTGTATACTACACTGGATGTTTCTAATAATTAATGACTTGGTTTCTTATATAAACTTTTTTCAACCCACTGCATGCATATAAAAGAAAGGCTTGGGCCAGAATTTACATCAAGTGTTGGTAATATAGAAAATCTAAATGGTCTTAAAAATAACATTTTGAATTTTCTTACAAGATTGAATACTGCAGGTTGTTCCTTTAGAGATATTGCTCATATTTTCTTTCAGGGAAGAGAGTATTATGTTAGATACCAGCTTGAAATCTGTTGGACATATATTTCATCGGAAAACAATGGATAAATATGATTAAAAAATGACAGCTATTAGAGGTAAAGATGTTGATAGCTTCCAAGATATACCAGAGGCATATGTAACTCTTGTTGATTCTATCCTATGTGAGATATAGTCTCAGGTCTCCAATGATTTAGCAATTGAAATTAGCAAGTTCAGTACCAAACATTTATACGATATGTTGTCATCACTTGCTTGTATCTCTTATAGGGAAGATAATGTAAATACCCCTGAGCCAACATCCAACAACTTACTATAAAGTAGGTTCCTCAACTTTGAAAAAGCACATTGAATGTGTCTATAAAATATTAATATCCTAAGTCCAACTATGAACTAGAAACGTTGATTAGGGAAAAAATTGTCAGATGGTGAAGCTAGAGGCTTGAAGTTGTCCCATTGTACTCCATTTGCAACAATAGAAGATAATGTTAGGATTATAAATAAACCAATTTCATTTAAAATATGGGCTATTGAAGCCTCACCAAGACCCTTTCAACATCAATCAGCCCATCATGTTGTCCAAATGATTGTTGGAACTAGACATAGCAGAGGAATGGGGTTATCTGAAAGAAGACATCCCATATTCAAAAGAAGATCAACTCTTAGCTTCTAACCCCAGCATTACTATAGATAGTGAGAAATCCAGTACTACAATAGGATGGATCTATGTCAATGACGAGACATCTATGTCATATTTCAGAGAAAATTCAAGTAAGAAATTATTTCCATAAAGACCACTGCATAGATTTAGAAGCACTTGATGATGAAGGCCATGCTTTCCATTTTTTCACTAGTGTATAGACCACCTGCAATGCTCAGACTATGATGATATGGATGTGTCACATTTTTCTCACTTTTGACTAGAAGAACAGTCAGGCAGCAGATATGATGAAGCCCTAAACACATCCAATCATAATCTTTTTGGAGATGCATTGAAACCTAAACATGCTTCTCAGGTTAGAGAAGTGTATTTTGATCAGCAGAAAGTGAGATAAGATAAGATAAGATAATTTTATATATCCAATGAATGAAAATAAATAGTTCAATGGGACTGAAAGATACAGTTAGTACGAGTACAATGTGGGAGTGCAAACGCAACTCCTAGAAAATGCCAAAGCTAAATCTAGGGTAAAATGAAGCAAATAAGAATACAATAATAGGAAATCCTCATAAACATGGATATAAACCGATCATGTAGAAGTCTAAGTGAGGGTAATAAAGCTATGGGCATTCATGGAAACACATTTGGCAGCTCAAAATTGCATTCTGAGTTTGAGCAAAACCGAAATATAACACCTATGCTGAATTTTGATGTTGATGATGAGTGTGGTAGAGATAAAGAGAGGTATGCTCCTAAGACAGATTGTGATGTGCAAATAGTGGGATGCTTCAGTCTAGCCATTACTCATTTTGAAGTAGTGTTAATGACCACCCTGTTGAAGAAGACAAAGAAAATTTTCCGACAAGTTTTTCGGCCTGTTTAGCTGGCCTGCTACACTTGGACAGGGATATGCTACACTTCTCTTCATTTCATTCCCCCTTGAAAATAATCGTTATTTCCAAATGATTGATAGTGTCAGAAAAGGTCCTAAATGCAGAGGAGGAATATCAGCAGGAGGGTAGGAAACAACTTTCTACCACTCTTGCAATCACCCTAGAAGACTTAGCACGTGATGACATGGGTATCATGCCATGCCTTTTTTCTACACTGGAAAATTGAAATTCAACCAACATATGACCCTGAGCGCAAATGGAGATAATGGTTCTAGTTTTCCTGAGAATGAGAGTAATAAGACACTCATTAATGAAGGGAAATCCTGAAGATCCCTTAAGGTTCAAGAGACCAGCACTCCTATCTGTGATTTTGAATATGGTAGAAACTTTGGCACCCATAATTATGTGCATCTCCAATCATCATTGCCTATTAAGTTTGAACAGAACAGTGCAAGATCTGATATTTTTTTCTTTGACAGTCATCCTACATATGACATGGACTCTGATGAGTAATAAAAGAAGGTTGATCATATCATCAAGCCATTTTGTGAACCATATGAGACAAAGGCATAAAGATCCATTCCATTTGTTGAAGGCATCCTTATTGAAGATGAATAGTCCTGTCATATTGAAAGAACAAACCAATATCTAGGAAAACAAGAGGACTTATGAAAACCCATAATTGATTAACTACACAGTGAGCAAAATAATTTCCAGGTTTGTCTCTTATTATTCATAGGTATGATAATTGATCTTCAAAGGAGTTTCTTCTCCTAACTATAAATTATATTTGCGTAGCTTTAATTTCTCATATAAAACAGCCCCCTATCTGCAACACTGATGTTGATGGCCAGCATAAAATTGTTCCTATGTTTGATCCAGAAACGTTGGAACTTACAAACTTGAGGATAATAATGGATCTATGGCTTGAAGCAGTCAAGTATTAGCTCCCCTCAGATTTCCTTGAATAATGTCTGCCACAACATGACGATATATATTTATCAATACCCTACATGTCCAAGAGTATTCCCATCTTGAATATGGGATCCTAAAGCTCGCTAAAAAGACCCCAGCAAAATGTCCTGATCTAAGCCTAATTTATCTGAATGTTTCATTCACGGAGATGGGGTCACAACAAAATTACTAAGAGAAACTCCTGCAACAAATTTATGGATGATTTATCAGCATGCATAGGGTTGAGCTTGGAAGGTCATTATTCATAAAAAAGCACCTAAATCCATACTAGAGTGATGAAGTTAATAATTTAGTGAAGAAAAGAACGTCTCAAAGCTTAAGCATACCACAAATTCCAGCACTACAAGGACAAACGAATGAAGCCATCAAACTATTGCTTGCAAGGGTTCAAAATTAAAGGTAATATCCTCTGGCTCCAAGACACAAAGTGAATAGACTAAAATGGTTACCAAAAATTAGTATCCCTGGGAAAAGAAGATGGTAGGAACTCCAAAGGGATATAAATTAGCTCAATTAAAATGAAGCTTCACAATAGGAAGCCATTTGTGTTTCAAGTTACCTTACACATTCCAGAAGGGATCTTATAGTTATAATGGGGATAAGGCAACAGATTCACCCAATTTGAATGAGTTTTCCTGTCATACTAGTATGTCACAACCCCTTTGATTGTTATTTCCAGATAAATAAACTCAAAGACTCCCCTCACACCTTAGGATGTTATAAGTACTACTTCCAAGCAAAATGAAGATAGCTCTAATTCATTTCCTAAAAAACATGAATGACAAGGTAGAAGGAGATACCAAGCCTTAAAAATTAACCCTGCCCAAAGCGATGAGTTTCCCTAGAAACACCATATTGTTGACCTAACTAAGTATGGGTCAGTCGAGCCCAATGTTGGAAACTCACAAAATCTTTGGCAGTAGTTCCAACGTTCCAAGTCAATAATATCAAACACTATTCCCAACCCTTGGTAAAATCATGCAATTAGTTTCCCAAACCATGCCATTATAACTTAGTCAAGTCAAATTGTTCCCAGTTCATATACATTGAACCCATCAACCATTCTAGATAAAGAAGATGTGCTTCAACAAAAACACATGAATGTAGAAGGTGGAATACACATGGTAAATGAAACCCAAAAATAAAATCAACTTATAGCTCAAGAACAGGCAGAACCTAGAAAGCCCAAGTCTTCCATTTGCAATATTGACTCTAATTCACTTCTAGGAAAGTCCCTCAATCCTGTCACACAAATTTCTACTATTTTGGACTCTTTAATCAACAATGGTAATTGTTTTTTAATAGTCTTTGCCAGAGTCAATAAATGTAAAGAAGTGAACAAGAGAATGCGGATCTCAGTCATTTTGCTTCATTCTTCCAAAAACAAATAATAATTGCAAAGAATGTTTCCACTGTTGTAATACTCGACAAGGGAATTATCATACAAATATTAAGGAACTAAAATTGAAAAATGTCTATTAAGGATACTTTGATAAATTTTTGATAAAGATAAATGGTCATAGGGCATTGCTTCGAGTTTCAACAGACCTTGGATATTCCTCACATGGAACTTTAGGACTATATTATCGAGGAGGAGTGGATCTTTGGAGGCCATGTCTTGCTTGGTCAATTGAATACCTAACAGACTCTTGAAAGAAAATGAATTTTTACATTTGAAGACCAACCACACCATTGCTCGATTCTTGTAATCACCCAATTCTTCTTATAAAGATACAAGGCAATTCCATCTTTCCTAGCATATGCTAAATTTATTGAATGATCAAGAAATGTTTGTACTAACAAACTTGGCAAGGACAACTACTCCAACCCTATGACCAGGAAGTTGGTTGAGTGTTGACGTCCCTGGCTTGGAAGGTATTGATGCTAACTATTCTCAAGGCTATATTAGGAAGTTGGCATAGTGGCCTATCAAACTAAAAATGGAGGATATATATTAAGTATGGTCCAAAAACCCTTCTTCAGGTAAATTCATGACAAGTATTGGATAATAATATGTATGAAGAAGAGGGAAAATAAGAAACTTTTTGTTGGGGGAGATTTTTGAAATTCAAAGCTCCTATGAAGTCTAAATTTTTTATGTGATTAGCATTAGGTAATAAATCCTTGAATGGGAGGTCTTCCAAAAACCCTTCTTCGAGTAAATTCATGACAAGTCTTGGATAATGCTATGTATGAAGAAGAGGGATCATAAGCAACTTCGTGGTGGGGGATAGTTTGGAAAGCCAAAGCACATATGAGGTCTAAAATTTTTATGTGATTAGCATTTGGTAACAAATCCTTGAACTAGGAGGTCCTCCAAAGAAGGGCACAACAAGGTCCAAGGAGATGTACACCTTGTTGGAGAGAGGTGGAGACAATAAATCATTTTTCTTTACTAAGGAGGTCTCAAAGGCTATTCTTCCACTAGCTTGAGGTCAAGAATCTTGGCAAGAGGCATCATATTTATACTATAAAAAGAAATGGTTCGAAGATAAATCTATCAAAACATAGATCTCTTAATATGATTGCATTAAAGCCATTTGACCGACAATGAACTCTAGAATCTTCTAGGAGGAGTTTCCCCCATTCCATGGTCAACATCAAATCAGACACCTCTATGATGGAATAAAATATATATCACAAAGCCAAAAGTCCCTCCCCATGGAATGGGCCATACTCACCACAAACTTCAAATATTCTCAAATCCATTCCCATCATTGGTATTTCCAATTGACACCATCATTAAAAGATGGAAGAATACACCATATACCCAACATGCTTTTTGAAAAAAAACTGCAATAGAATGAAGGAAAAGGAATGAGAAAAGTATGAAATAGAGCATTCAACACAAAAGGAAAAAAATAAAAGCAAGAGTGAACACAAACCTTGCCTCTCATATCTTCAACAATAAAGATAATGGTATCCTTTAAACTCCCCTTCGAACTCTCCATAAAAATTAGTTGTGGGGCTATAAAGGCCTCTCATGAAAAAAAACCTACAAATGTGAAGTTTTGTAAAAGCAATTTCACTAAGCACAAGAATGCTTCGTGAGAATTTTTAATGGTGAGAGCACTCTCAGTCACTCAAGTAAACCTCTTGACTCACTTAGGGAGTGCTCTAGGTTCCTCGAGTTCACTCCAAAAGCACTAGAGAAGTGCACTTGTGAGAGTGCCTCCCATGGAGGCATGGAGCACTTCTGCATGCCCCAAAGAGTGCTCCCAAACAGGTTTGTCACAAGAGTATGCTATCAAAGGTGCTTCCAAGACTCTTGCACTCAAAGCACTCAAAGAGGCCGAGAATCAACAATTGTGGGAAGAATTCATTGAAGAAAAAACAACATTCAAACTAAGTAAGTAGCATGAGGTAGCAACAAAAGCGAGTTATTCACTATTGTGATTCAAATGTATGCATCCAAAATGAAGGAAGACCATAATGTAAAACAAGGTCGATGTATCTCGATTATTCTACCTTGGGCCCAGATAGTCAAAATCAAGGAAAAATCTATATGAATAGAACCAAATGGCCACAAGTGATATGTTTTCACTTCTCCAATGGGTGGAACATACCATAACATCACTTGACCTACTATGCAACATTGAAGACATCAAAGTCATGCATGAGAAATAGAACCACAAAAGTTTTGACATCAAAAAAATCATTCATAAAGGTTTAGCTACTAACATAAGATATGAGAGCCACCATCAAGAATGCCATGAAATTTGCAAAGAGAAATAAATTATCATTTGCAGCATTTCAAGTGAACAAAGCAACAATGTGATGGGAGGAGGCAATCCAACGATGTTTGAAATTAAAAATAGAACAATTCATGCAAAAGGAAATCAAACTCTTAGTAAAAAAAATATTGCCTTGCAAGATTCGCACCCATGACACTACAACAAATAGAAAAAATTAGCCAAACCAAACAAGGATTATGCAACACAATCTCTAAACTTTCTAAATAAAAATTGCACAGTACTAACTCTAGATTTGTGAAAATTATCATAAGGCTATTAAGACACATGCACAACAACCACCAATAGTAATCAATCTCAAGGAATTGACAAAGCAACTCAATTGCTTGACTATGGAGTCTAAACTGACTTTAGCTTCCTTTACTTTCAAATCTGCAAATCATGCAAAGCCAAGAGGCCTTCAAACTTTGCAAGATTTTTAAAGCAATATTTTACAAAAAAGACTTGGGAACAAAGCATTCCCAGGTACATTCTATACGCATATACTTATATATTATGATGCATATATTTTCAAATAAAGAGGGCTTGTACAATAGGACCTAGCTCATTGGTAAAGAGGGTGGAGATATTTCCCCCACCCCACCCACCCTAATTACCAAAAAAAAGAACATGTTAGCCCCTTCTAAGCCATCATGGTTGTAAAAATTGAATGAGTATTATGATGGATAGAGTTCCTAGCCTTGGTGCCAACACCTTCAAAAAAATGTATAGAATGCCAAATTAATTGTGGAGAATGTAAAATTTGCTAATAATAGGAAATACGATATTATTAAGAGCTTAAAAAAGTGATTCATAGCATATTAGAACATCAAAAATTTAGTACAAGTCTCAAGACTTCATAACCAGTGGTAAACTATTTAGAAGTTACAAAGTCAAAAAAAAAACACATGAAGTAGAATAGGAAATGAAGTTGAACCAAAGAACATAATCCATCTAGCAATCATAAAGTTATGAACTAGATTGGAAGGAGTAGAATATGAAATGTAATAGGCCATTGTCACGAAAGAGTTAGAGCATGTATAAAATAATGTTTACATGATAGGCCATGTGCCTAATTTATAAAAGGGATACTAGAAACTGAAAAACTAAATAGAGTTGAAGTCTATGACAAGTAAAGAAATTAAAAAAAAAAACGGAAACAATTCTACTATCTATTGTTGTTTTTTCTTGCCATGAGCAATTCTCAAAACCCTAATCAGCAATGAATGAAATGAGCCAATGACAATTAGAATAATCAAAGAAGATGGATTGGAGTTTTTATAAGCTCTAAACCCTCGAAGTCCACAATATTTTTAGAAAAAAGGAAAATAATTAGTCATCTTTCAACCATATGGAGAGTGTTCCCATGAGTGCTAGGAACATTCTTGGGAGCACTTGGAACCGTAGCTACCCAAGTCAAGCACACACTCCTACAATGCAATATCCAACACAAGAGAAAGAGGGGCAAGTGAATTCCCATGCAATATAAGTTTCTACTAGGCCCTCCACATTTTTCCCATGATAAATTGTTCTTGGATGATCCAATTAAATTGAACCTCAAAACCCACTTCCAGGAAATATTGAACAAATTGACTGGACAAAAAGAAAGCATTCCGAGCTTTATATGTTTTTCAATGGACGAAAAGAAAGCATTCTGAGCTTTTCATGTTTTTCAAAATTCAAAACCATGTTCTTATTTTTTACTGCCTTGATTATTATTGCCATGACACATTTACTACCTTGATTATTATTGCCATGAAACAAATTATGTTAAACAAGAAGTTGTCCATGTGATTTATATTTTTTTTTGTTGCAAATCCACTTGCTAAAGTTGTTTTTGTATTGATGCATGTTGTAGTCACCAAGACATCTAAGTAGGAAGAACCAAATCTAAATGTTTTTCTTTTGCAATGTAGCCTTTTGAATAGCATATACTAATATGGATTTTGCAAATTTTATGGTAATGTGAATGCCACATTAAATAAATAAATAAAGATGATAAACTGCTAAGAAAATGAATCCAATGTGATCTGTTGGTTAAAGATGGTATATATTTATCCCTGAAACAAAGTCATTCATTTCGGCAGTTCTAAGGAGTACCAATACTTTACAAGAAATATATTTGTCTGAAATAACCCAGCCTGTGAATGTTGTTAGGATGTCATGCCAAAGACTCAAGAGTTCCTATTTGATGGAAGGGAAACAAGTTCAAACTCTTATCATTTATGTTCCAGGTTTCTTTGTAGCGGGCGTGTGTAGAAGTGTGACACCATAAGTTAGTAGATGACCATGCCATGTCAATCAATCCATGTCATCAACATTGACTGACATGATAACAGGCATAGATTCCTTAAAAAGGCTTAGTACATTAACAATAAATTTTAGAAAAGTTTACTTTGGTTGAAACTTCACAGTTCCAACAATGCCATCCAAAAAATTATGTCAATCGAATGTATATGGATTAACATTTTTTTTTAATAAATTAATTCAAACAGAGCTCATGTAATTTTCACATTTCTATATTGATGCTATGATTACTGTAGATATATTTTTGTCATCCCAATAATATTCAAATGCATTCGGTTTCAAAATCCATTATAAAACACCTACCACTATATAGAAGCTTGAACAAAAAAGTAATGCAAAAGATAAGTACATAGAAGAAAAAATTTATTAAAAAAAAAACCCTAAATAGTGTTCGATGTGAGAAACAAACCTCTGTTGCATCTAGCAAGAGCCCTTAATCCCTGTACAAAACTCCACAATGTGTGAGAGCACAAAAAATTCTGGGGATCAAGCACAATAGCTTTTGTAAACCATTCAAATGCCTTCTGAATGAGACCTTGTGTATGGAGACAAATTCCTTTTCCAATGTGAGCCTCGACATTGGTAGGCTCTGTTTCCATTAAAATTTAATAGAGACCAAGTGCATCTGAAAACTTATTCCTTGATCGCAGAATATTGGCATACAACAACACATCCTTCCTTTGAAACCTTCTAAGCAATGAGGATGAAGGGGAGGAGGCAGGAAGAGGAGCAGAAGTAGAAGTAGGGTTGATACTAGAAGTACTGCTCGATGAAGGATGACTCACTGCTCCATTGCAATTCAAAGGAAATGGCATCTTTGAGTGCTCATTATCGCTTGCAACATCATCTCGCTCCTTTCTGGCATTCACTATCTAAGACTGAGGAGATTGAGTGACTTGAGGTTCTTTCCATGACATAAATGGACCCATTCCACTCTTCAACGCCCCCAGTTTTCCATATTTCTCCACTTCACAATCTTGCTTGGCCAAAATGAAAAAACATGCCCATGATTACAAACTTATTTCAAAAATCAATTCATATAGTAACTTCGTTGAAAGCCATTACCAATAACGGATTGAATCCATCATAGGGTTTAAGTTATTCTATGCAAATGAAAGCCAATCTTGGAGACCACATTCTTTTTCATGTATTTTATTTTGTATTAGGAGGTGGAACTTTCTCTCCATGCCTTTGGTCCCAAAACCAAAAGAGCCTCTTTCTAAGCATGTTCAGACACTATAATTCCCCCCCATATCTTCTTGAAGCAGACTTGACTACCAATGTCCTCTTAAACATAAAGGAACAAAGGGGACTTATAAAAGAAGAGTCACCAATCCTGCCAACCTCTTGGAAAGCCCGAAGATCTTATTGATAATTAGAAAATATCACAACCATTATTGTTGTTCAGTGTTATATATGATAACCTATATGTTATCTTTTACCAACTAATTTTCAAATTTAAAGATATCAATTATTGAGATGATATTATTAGCTTTTCCCAGATGCATGTATTATTTCATCATCTTAATGTTGGAACCAGTTCTGCACAAGATTGGTATTAGACTAAGTCGTTGAGGTTATTTTGAACAACCTAAAAAATTTCCTTCCAGTTTGGTTGCATCACAGTTGACAAAACTAAGCAAAAAAAAAGTCAGAAATGGTAGTCAAATATAAATTGCAAGTCAAAGTTGGAATCAATCGAATGTCGGTCAAGAAAAAAGTCTTATTTCTAAATTGTTGATTATGATTTTCAATTGACAAAACCTGGTTTAAATCTGTACCCTGCACTCTTCTTCGTTATTAGTCTAGGTCTTAGCACAACTTGGGGAATATATGAAGATCTCATTGACTATAAAATCACTACCATGAACAGACGGGAAAATGGACACCCTTTATTACATCAACATGGTAAGCATTTTTCACAATTGAGTGGAATTCATCTCCCATGCATATTCCATAGGAGGACATCATTCAACCAACAGTGTGTGTTTATCTTATGGTGGCCACTATCTCCATCAAGGAAAAGACTCTGATAACCATTGGATATTGAAGCAATACAAGATGGACAATCTACTCTACTGTCAAACGTTAGAACTTTAGCTAGTAGAACTAAAGAAAACAAACTTCTAATCAAACCAAATCTCTTTATACATGATTGAATGAAAATAGCACATCTAACCTGCATTATATGCATATCCTATAGCGGAAACTATCTCCACCAAGAACCAAGTTAAATACTTTGTTGGCCATTGGATATGCAACCAATGCAAGCTACACAATCTAGTCTACTACTGAAAGTTCATTAGGGGAATTTTGAGGTCTAAAATGGGGCTCCTAAGGAAAATGTAAAATCAAAATTCACTTTATGAGAACCAATCACATTTTAGGGGATGACATCATCCCTAATGGTTGAGGTGGCATTGCTTGAGTTAAAGGTACTTACTTGTCACATTCTCAATGGTGGATAAAAACTCATGGTTAATAATGGTAGTGTTCTAAGTACTTTTAAAGTCAAAGTAAAGTACCCATAATAAATGTCATTTCACACTTTTTGAATAAAAATATATTATTTTCATTTCATATTTCTTGAAAGAAACAATGGATATATCTATACATTTATTATATTATTTTATTTTATTTTATTTTTATATAGTATATTAATTACATGTTATTATATAATTTAAATAATAGAAATTTTAATTAATAGCATATAATATAATTAAGAATTTATAAATTTATATTTATATTATCTTTTAAGTTATTTAAGTACAAAGGACAAATGCATTAATTGTTCAATGATAATGAATTTTTCTTGAAAAGCTCATTTTTATTTATAGTCACATCAATGCAATTTTTTATTAATTTTATTTTGGTACAAAATTTGAATTGAATTTAACTATGGTTACATGGATTGTGGTGCAAAAAGTGAATTTCACATTTATAAATATTATTTTATTAGTTTAGATATTATTTTATTATTTCCTTAGGAGGCCCATTTTAGAGCTCAAAATTCCCTTAATGTATAGTCAAAAACAAACTGAATGTGTGTATAACCTTGTTCAAGTAAAAAATTAGCTAGCAATGCCAACAAAAACAAGATTGTAATCACATCAAATCTAAACCATGGTCTTGTTATAAATGGTGTGAGGGAGAATCATCTTCTCCAAATTGTTGAATATGATTTTAAGTATAGAGGATCTAGATTTAATTGCAAACCTACACTCTGCTTCATTGGTCCATATTCTAGGATGGCTTGGAAATCGCTACCACGAACAAGTTGGAAAATGAAATTCCTTTTATCATAGCAAATGGAAAGCATTCTTGATAATTGAAGAAGAGTTTCTCCTAGACATATGCCAAAAGAGGAAATCATCCAACCTGTAGTGCATGCATATCCCATGGTGGGCACCATCTCCACCTAGGTTAAGACTCCAAGTTGGTCCATGTTCTAGGTTCTTTTTATTTTGTGCGAAGGGAGGGGGTGGTTAGCTGGTAAGATAGAAGTCCCTTCTCCAGATAGGTGAATGTGATTTTTAGTTGAGAGGACCTAGATTAAAATGCACACTCTACATTATTCTTCACTAGTCCATGTTCTAATAACTACAAATATGATTTAAATCACTACCCTGATCAAGTAGTAAAATATAAATTCCTTTTATAATATCAAAATGGAAAGCACTTTTCACAATTGAAAGGAAAGAGATCTCCCAAATAGTTCCACAGGAGAAAATCATCCAACCTGCTATGTATGCATATCCTACGGTAGGCACTATCTCCACCAAGGTAAAGACATCGTTGACTATTGGATTTTTTATCGATCCAAGTTGGGAAATATATTCTACTACCATATGTTATAGTTGGATACAAACTAAACATGTGTATAGGCCTATTCAAGTAAAATTTTAGCTAGCATAGTTAACAAAAACAATCTTGTAATCAAATCAAACCTCAATTGTTGTCTAGATATAAGTTGTTAAGAAATAGGGTTATGCGTTTTTTTTAAGTTGGTAAGATAGAAATCTCTTCTCCAAATTTTTTAATGTGATTTTTTAGTTGAGAGTGCCTAGGTTTAAAGCACACCCTACAATCTTCTTCATTTGACCCTACTCTAGCCTTTAGGATGGCTTGGTAAATATACACTGATCTCATTGAGTATAAAAGAACTACCATGAACAAGTGGGAAAATAGGAATTCCTTTTATTACATAAAAATAGAATGCATTTTTCACTATTTAATGGAAAGAGTATCTCCCAGACCAATGCCATAGGACTAAAATTTCCAACCTACAATATATACATATCTTACAATGGACACTATCTCCACCAAGATAAAGACCCTACTAACCATTGGATGTGCAATCAATCCAAGCTAGGAAATATACTCTACTACCAAATGTTATAGCCTATACATGTAAAAAATTTAGCTAGCACAGTAAAAAAAAACAAGCTTGTAATCAAATGCAAATCTTAATCATAGTTAGAAGTGGTAAAGAGATAAGGTATTTTTTTTTAACTTGATGAAGTTAAAAGCTCAAATTTATTTCCACCACATGTCACCATGATTTGGGAGGTTTCCACCAACCATTTTAGGAAATTTTAATCATTACAATCCACCGACTTGCATTACAGTGTTTCTCATAGCAATCTGAGTGACTCAAGCTCTCTCCAAATTACCTTCCCAATAAGGGAGGAAGAACAATAAAATCTCATTATCTTTTATATACATATTATAGGGGATTTTAAAGCATGGAAAATAAAAATCACCATGTAGTGAGTCATTATCTTATTTCCTTTTTCATCCTGTCTCTTGAATATCACATTATCCCCATTTAATAGACAAGATGGCAATGATCACTGTATGGTGGTTATTGTTTTCCTTTAAATTACACCCAACCTTCTTTCTGATAGAAACTCTAGAAAGGAAAAATATATTTTCTCTTGTTTAGTTATAATATTTTCCCTTTTGTTCAACTCAAGGACCTTATCCTTCGAATCATCAAAAGTTGAAAAATGTAGACATAGATCAATCTATTTTCTTTAGAATAATACAATAGATCTAAGAAAATCCTACATCAGAAAAAGACATAAGAATCCTACCTTGTAAGGGGATCGAGTGATATTACAAGTTGACTTGCATGGAATTCTAAAATTAGATGAGAAAATCCCCTCACTTCCAATAGGAGAAGCAGAGTAAGGAAAACAAGGATTGTTCCCCCCATGGTCATTCATAAATGTGAAAATATTCCTGCTCGGACTCATAGGTGACTTGATCGAATCCCTGAGACTGCGATAGATTTTTGTGGACTTCTCTAGAGTGGTAGGAGTGGTTGGACCAACAACATCTTCCATAGAGATGTCGTTTCTCAGAAATGTAAAGTATGCACAAATAGAGGATGAAGATACATCATGACGGCCCTTGATAGCGGAGTGAGTGGGCAATGTCAAAGGTTGAGGCTACTTTCAATGAGGACAAATCCATTGAGCCTGGACCCTGTTCTGCTAGGAATGAACCTATCACCATACATTATTGTGCGAGTGGGGGAGGGGGTTCTGGGACTAGAATTTTCTCTCGAGAGGCCAGGGGAGCTCACTATTGTTTCTCATTGCAAGGAGCTTAGATACATTCTAGGAGGTAAATTCACCCATGATTGCTTGCTTCCGTAATCCATTGCGTTGAGTAACACTATTGTTCAGTCTCTGCAAAATGGAATCACAAGGATTTCAATTTCATGATGGTGGAAGAGACCAAAAGAAGCTTGGGAAGAAAGGGTATGTAATTTTTTCACTTCTTGGGCAGTGGAATCACAAAAAAAATTCATTTTGGAATGTGATGCTTTCAGAGACATCAGAGACAGTTACCACAATATATTAGCATCAATTTTGTGGCATTGACTTTTCAGTGAGGGAACTGTTAGAAGGTTGGGTCATCTCATCATCAATTTGAGTAAGAAAAGGATTGAATTACAGAAGACAAAAAACAAGGAAGTTGGTAGTCCCATAGACTATTTTTAGTCACAATTAAAAATACCATAAGGAACAATATAAATTCAAGTAGAATCGCTTATTTTAGGAATCCTGCCGAGTAACATTTTTGTTCAATCCCTTGCAAATGGAATCACAATGGACTTTGTGACGCAATTAAAAACACCACAAAGAAAAATATAAATCTTCTTTGGGAGATTTTAGGCTCCATCTAGGATAAGGATTACATTATGATTTTTTCCATATCATATAGGGAGTTAGGGTTTATATCTTGGTCAAGGATTGTAGAACAAGTCCATTAACAAAATATGAGAATGGTAATATGGGCCCAATTAGTATGTATTGCATAATAAGAATGCCTTTTATGGCTTCTACGATGGATGGGGAAGGAAAACAAGATTCTTAGTCCCTAAAAAAAACTTCTCTAGTTTAATGGATGTGAATAAGTCCTAAAACCACCACAAATATTCTATCTAAGATATATTTATTCTTCAAGTGCATTAAGGATGTTATTTGAAAGTTTTTTGTGCCATAGTTGGGACTTGGGGCCTCTAATTTTGGCATAAATATAATTAGGAGGTTTTTTGCACCATGTATGGAACTTGGGACCTTAACCATAGTCAAGGAAGGATCATAAGGTGCTTGGGTCATATTTGAATCTTCCCATGATCAATCTTATTGAACAAGTATTTGAATTACCATACAAGACATCTCTATGTTATATTTGGCCTCTATGGGGGATCTTTGTCGCCATTGTTATTATTTACATGATAAGAATTGGTATTTGGGAATGTAATATCTCAAGGGAAGGAGAAAAGAGGGCCTTGAGCCCTAAATAAAGCTTATAGAGATCAAGGAACATGAATCAACCCTGAAACAACCACAAATATCCTTTCAAATGGATATGCAGATTTCAACTTAGATATGGGAGCCATGACATGTTATTCTACATAAAGAGCCACAAAAATGGTTAGTATGTATTATTTTCTAATAATAGTATGTGCACATTCTAAGAATGTGAATGTGTTATTATAGTTTGTCCACATTTTTCTAATGCATGCATCTATAGAATTTTTTATAGAATAATATGGTTTTAGAGTAGTCTAGATTTATATTAATTAACCAAGTTTAATTCAACATAATTTGAATTCAAATTAATAAAATCATTGTCTCTATGAATCTAGTGCAATAATCAACCATGGTATGTAACAACACCACTAAAACCCCACAAATTCATAATGTATTTGACTTAGTTTTAAGCCTTTGAATTTAATTCCTTGTGAATGTGATCAAAGGATATAACCTTGAAGGTTCTAATCAACTCCGTAACTCTAATCATCTATTAATCCAATAAAGAAATATTCAAGAAAGTATAACCTTTCAACCAATTTATAACAACCTTTTAATTCCCTATCACTTGTAAGTTCAGATTGTTGAAGTGACACAATTAAATGACCAACATAAATGACTAATTTGTATTATTGTAGTACCTTTTAGGTAGTCGTATTTTTGTTCCTAAACTAAATTAGTCATTCACGTTAGTTATTTTTAGTTTCATTACTTATTATCTAGTCATACATTTTAACCCGAGACTAAATTAGTCACTTATGTTAGTCGTTTTTAGTTGGGTCACTTAAGATTGGTCGTTTTTGGTAATATTTCACTTGGAAAAGTTGTGGTGACCTAGATTTTTAGTCACATGGTCACTAATTTCATCATTTTCTACTAGTGCCTCCTCAACATTTGCAGGTGGAGATGGAGTGTTATTTTCTAGAATCACTCTTATGGATCTGAGGTTGATTTCATGTATCTCCACGGCATAAGATGGATAGGATGTTTCCCCACTGTAAACCTATTGTGCCTGCTTATTTTTTGGGTTCAGATTGGGTTGGGCAGACATATGATGCAACTTAGGTGGAGAAGAGTGAGTGAGTTGAGGCTGATTTTTTGGTGGAGGCAGTAAAGAAGGCGGTTGGTTGTGTTAGGGCCTCCACCCTTATGATTGGTTGCTCCACTGAGGTGGTTGAGGAACATACTGCTGGAAGGGTTTTTTTACAGGCTGAGGGTGATATGGAGGTGTATATGTCCAAGTAGGAGGTGTAGGCCATGATGGAGGAGTGGATGTGTACCAAGAATACATAGGTGCATTCTAGTTTGTATGGTAGTAGGAGTAAGGTGCACCTTGCATGCCCTGCTAATATGACCGAGACCCTTGAGGCCTTCTCTAATTTATGAAATAGAGTTGCTATGGTCCTCCTTCCTCACCTTGATATACAAATTTGAGACCAAGTAAGGAGGCACACTTATCTGTGACATGATTATCTTCACAGAATAAGAAAGCCTCTATGAAATTTAGTGTATATTCATTTCGAGGATGTTTTTTGGTACATATAGGGAAAAATATAACCAATGCCATCTCTGCTTCCTCTTGCTTCCTCTTGATCTGCATTGTGTCCTTTTTCAAAGCAAAGGTGTGAAACATCTCACTTTTAAAGTCCTCCAACATATTCCAAATCTCATGATCGATGGAGATGGAAGAGTAAGGGGTGTTGATCATGCTTTGGCTAGCTCTACCTTTCTTCCTAGCTGCCCTAGAGTGGTTTCTAAAGATATTTTTGATGTCCTCATAAGGTAGTTGGTAGATTTCTCCTCTAGATAGCATATTAATGATTTCTATCACCTCTTCCCTGATCCCTCGAAGAAATACCAATTTGAGTGATCTGGGGTCAAGGGTGCAGTTAGATATTTTATAGTTCAACTGTAATATTTCTTCATAATCCTCCAGGGATTCATCAGGTCCCGGAGTCACCCTAAATATCTCCTCTTTGGTCTCTTTGGACATATAGTAGTCTCTATATTTTTTGCTGAAGGACTGTTACATATGTGCCCGCATAGTGATACTTTTCATAGGAAAACCCATGAACCAGTGAAAGGTTTCATCCTTGAGGGTGGATGGGAACAATTTTAGCTTTTGGTCATCTGAGGCATAGTCATAAGTCCTGCAAACAACAAAAAACTCAAACATGAAGGTGTTAGGATCCTTCGAAGTAAGGCCATGGAAATTTGGAAGGGTTGAGGGACTGATGTTCTTCATTCTAGTTTCTACACCTATTTCTATAATGGGAAACACTCCTTGGGCCCTAATTTCATCCATGGCTTGAATTGGTGAAGAAGGTTCCTCAGGTGAAGAAAGTTCTCTTCTTCTCCAATAGGTTCTTCAAAATTTTCAAGTGGTTCACCTGTGGTGTGTTCAACCTCACAGTGATTGAAGAAGAGTGAAGGGTGACTGTGTGGGGATGTGGGGATTTTCAGTAAGATTTTTTCTTGGTTATTCCTACTCCTACAAGGCATGAAATTCAAATTGTTTTTGTATTTTTCAATATTTTTAAACTAAATGTACAAGAAAAGTAAAAAATAATCCTAAAGCAAAAACAAACATCTAATTAGACACCTCCCCAAAAATGGCGCCAAAAAGTGGTGAGCCCTAGTATTTCACCAAGAGTGTTGCAACTCCCAAATGCTACTCAAATTTACTTTATCAACTCAGGGTTCATACATACTTGGAGGTGACAGTGCTATATGCACAGAAAATTAGTTCTAATCATGCCATCCTCATCTAAGTTCTATAATGAGGTGTTATTTCTAAGGTTACTTCTAGGAAAGGAAGTCTGTCATACTTCTAAATGTAACCTAAGACTAGAAATAAATCATGACCATTACTCTATCAACAGGGAAAGAAACTACTTTAGATCACAAGGATTCATCTAGTTAATTGAAAGAAAGATAAATTCACACTAATGCTAATGAAAGAAAGGAAATTACACTAACTGGAATTTAGAATCTAGATTTTTGAATTGAATTGCAGAAAAGGAAACTAATATAAAACACACATATTGAACAAATGACTAATTGAGTACTATCTATCTCATGCTTGTTTAATGATGCATCTATGAATGAGCTATTCACACTTTTAAATGACTCTGTTTTGGAATGAAATAAGGAGGAATAGAGGTGGTCTAAGAGGGACCCTGGACCATAGGTTCAGAGTCGAAGGTCTATTGGTGGCTTGTATAGGCTCATATGAGGTGAAAGAGTGATTTTGGGCTGAAGGAGAGAAGTTTTGGCACTAATACAAGATTTCCTGTAGTGCTACAGGATGTCCTAAAAAGCTACAGGAAATAGGACGTGTGGAGTTTGAGGCTAGAAATGGTGAGGAAAAGGTTAGGAGAGGTGGGCTGAAGGTGGATATAGGTATATGAAGGGTATCCAAACCCTTGGAAAATCTCATAACTCTTCACAAATCTTTTCTTGCACCTTCAAGGTGGATCTTAGTGATTTTGTGGTGATTTCCAAAAACAGAGTTATATGTGACTTGGATGGAAGGTGGTTGATTAAGGGTGGTGATTGAATTTGATGGTGCTAAAGGGGTCCTCCTATGCTTCTCTATTCAAACCTGAAATAAAATTACATGTTTATGAATTCTTCATTGATAAAATTATCATAAAAATGGTGGAAAATATTATTTGAATTTAAATAAACCTACATATGAAACTAAAATAGAAATCTACCTCTACATCTACAACATGTTCATGATAAGCAAAGTAAGTTATCTAACTTTTCCAAGAAATCATAAACTAAAAGACATTTTTATCTATCGTGGAAGACCTTCCTCCTCAAGCTCCAATGGAAGAGGTGAGAGAGGGAGGCCAATGGATTGGGCCCTAACCCACAGGCTCAGCTCCATGAAACTAACTAGGTGGATAAGAAACCAAATGTTCATTTTATTTCATAACCAGTCTTGTACATAACATATGAAAATAAAAAATGTCTAATACAAGAGCCAAGAGTGCTCTAGCTACATCCAAAAATCAAATCCTAGTGAGCTCTTGCTCTAGCATATTTATGATCAAGGGTAGCTACCAGCATCTCCCTAAAAAGTAGGTATTTGTTCCCTTGAAACTCAAGAGAAGTCGAGCTTGGCTCCCTTTGATCTTTCACTTGTTTGGTTGCCTTTGATTTCGAGTTGTTGGAGAAAAATATTGAGGATATGTTGGCTGCCTTGAGGAGTTAAGGAGGTGGTCAACCCTCCTACAATCACTCCTTCATGTCTACTCCGAGCCCTGATTGTAGAATATTTCTAAAAAGTGGCATTATTCCCATGATTTTCCTGCATGTAAATCACATTAGGCCTCGAAGCATGACAACCCTTAATGCACCATTCTCACTAAGAAAAAAATGACAAAATGAAATTAAATGTGTGTGAGAGAGAGATGAATTAGGCTAAAAAGGTGGAAATTAACCCCTTAATGTACCTAATGATGGTTCTCATCACTGCACTTTGTATATGATCTAAGCATCCAACAACTTCTTTAACTCTTTCTGAATGAGGGGTTAAAGTGTCGGATGTACTTTTATCAGTTTCTGCTGTAATGGCTTGGCCCCTTATTTTATTAGTATCACATGTTGGATGATTAAGGCTTCATAATTTTTTATCTCATCAAACGTCCACACAAACACATATTGGTACTATTTGAATAAGCAGATGAATTCTTTCCACACATATTGGTACTATTTAAATAAGCAGATGAATTCTTTCCACTCTTGTGATGTACAACAAGTACCAAGATTAACATATTTTAGATCTTCGTTTGTTCCCAAGTTGATCTGTTCATGTGACAACGTGGAACTGTGGGTTTTAGCATTGACAGGCCCCCAAGAGCGATTTTTTAGGTCATACAACTTATCTAAAGATACCACGCCCTTTGGGATGAGATTTCCTTTACTCGTGTTGGTTTCACCCTGCAGTTCCTTTTCGTGCTCATCGATCGCTGCTTATTTGAACACAGCATTGTTCTCCATGAAGCAAAATATCTATTTTTCATCATTAAAAATACGTAAGTTAGTGATGTTATTGAGGACAGATGGTTTATAAATTATTTCTATAGAGAATTTTTCAAGTCAGAGGTGACAGCCTAGCAGCAACATTTGCTAATGCATTTGCAATTGTGTTATGCACTCTTGTAATGGAAATAATATTAAAAGCTTGGAAATGTGAAATTAAAATCCATGCCTCTTGTTGGTAACTATTTAGATGAGGTGAAACACAATTTATCATATCATGTACCTATCATACCACAATTTCTGAATCACCTACTTCTTTTAAGAATGCAACCTTGAGGTCGATGGCTCTTTGTAAGCCAAAGATGACTGTCTCATACTCAACTTTGTTATTTGTGTACTTGAATTCCAAGAAACTCGAGATCAAGTGTTTTCTCTACAACGAGTCTAATAAAATGCAACTATCTCCAAAACATTTCTGTGTCATAGAACCATCAAGTACAAATTCCACACGTTATCTGTACAAGGATCATGAACTACACTAGTACCAATGTTGCTACTACTACTACTACTACTACTTACTATACAAATTTCATTTGCAACAGTTGGAATAAGAAGGAGCTCCAACTGTGTTTCTGGTGGGACAAGGGATGGTTGTGCAAGATAACACCTCAGTTGTGTCTCTAGGAATAAATTTACAAAAGTGATGTCTGTGAAAGTCATTGGTATTTTTTGTACATTCAAGGGAGCGACATTGTGTTTCATTTATCTTTATGAATTCACTTGAATCTGGTATTTTCTACCCTTATACAAAATCCATAAGTGTGACCAGTCAATGGAAAAGTATCCTTGTAACTTACTTGATCAATCTCTACTTAACAAAAGTCTGTATGCTTCTGGTATGTCCAAAACCACTAAGTGTATGCATTGGTGAACTTGTCCGTCAAATGATAAGAGGATGATCACATCTTTGAGTTCACTAATCATGTTGACAAGATTCCTAACCATCTTAATGATATGTGCTTCTGTTTGATTCCATTTTGCATTGATTTTCTTTGTGATGGATAATGGTATTAAGTTCACTATTGCACCAAAATCAACCATAAATTGAAGTTGAAATTTTTAAATGTTAAGAGTATGTTCGCTTCCATTGTCAAAGCATGAAGTACTGATTTGAGGGAACCAGAAGACATAACTGATCCCTTGTGTGAAGGGGCATTGTTACCTGTGGTGGATTGCCCAAGTGCAGGTAAGAGAATGTCTTGTTGGTTCGTGATCTTTGTTAACTCAAACAATGAAATGTTTGCATAAACCTTCTTCATATCTTCAACTATGTAATAGTCCACAACAGTAGGGGAAGTCGAAGTGTCTGGGGAAGTAGCTTGAATTGTGACTTTTTAAGGGATGGTATTATTTTTGCTATTTGTGGAAGTACTCTTTGTTGGGACTGCTTTCCCAGACTTTCTCTAAGTGTTCTGTGTTGAGTTGACTAGTGGATTTATTTTCGTTAACAAGGCTTCTTTGAGTTTCTTCTTTATCAACTTTGTTGTAGTGGTTGGCCCTTGGATTCTTAAGTTATATCGGTTGGTCTACTGCTAGGTTAGAGGGTCAATCAGAGGTTGTTTCTCAACCATGCTCTTCTATGATAAAAGTATAAAATTGAACATGTTTACTGGGTACCCAACACTTTGAACCTCATCGGTTGCAACAAATTATTTATTTTCTTCTTCATGACCGGTTCACTCATTAGTAAGCACCGCATCGCAAAAATGCATAGCAATAGATTTCATGGTGTGATTCCATTGTAGCCATGTTTTCTCATAATGGTGTTGTTTATGGAATGAACAGTATACATCCATGACAAGGTCTCCCAAGTTGTCAGGATTCAACGCAACATTTTAACTTTGTGCAGACTTGACCATTTGGTTACTGCTGTTACCTGAATTCACAATCCTCCTAAGAAAGTTATATCGTGGAGGCTTGTTGCTCACGACAATCTCACTTTACCTTTGTTTGAGTTGTGACACCTCATTTGATAGATTCTTAAGCATGCGGGTCAAGTTATCAAGATCAGATGGTTCTTTCTCTTCAACCTTACTTAAAGAGGCTTGAGACCTTATACTCATGTCTTTGGAGTCCTTTGTTGGTTCATCATCTGAGATGACTCCAATTGCACGCAAATATTTCTCAACCACGATAACATCTTCATAATTTTCCATATGTGATGGTTACACAAATTTCTTCATGAACAACACAATGCTCGTTCGAAAGGTAGAAGTGTAGTAATCTATGGTGATGAAGTCATGAGGCTTCGTATCTTCTAGAAATCTGTTCGAAATGCGATTGAACCTCTGGTTGAAGTCTTTCACTTTCTCTTTCTACTCCATATCTATATTACCCATATCTCTCAATAACATGACGGGGGTCTTTTCATCAGCAAATTTTTCAAGGAACATTTTCTTAAACCCCCTCCAATTCTAGATGGAGTTCACTGGAAGGCTATGATACCATAAAACTACTCTACCATCCAAGGTACATGGAAAAATTCTTCATGCAACATCATCGTGATGTACCTTAAGTGTTTGCAGATGTAGGTAAAAATTTTCAAGGTGGTCTTCGACCTTCACTATTTTATCAAGGTCATACTTCATTAGGAGCTTCTCTAAGTGCTTTGGCATCTTTCGCAACATACCTAGAAGCGCAAGTGGTCCCTGAGTCATCCAATCCAAATCTTGGTCTGCCATGTCTTCTTCTTCGCTCTTCTCCCATTCTTTGTTAGATTATTATGGCTCTTCTATTTTTTCCTCACTACTCAACTCACGAAAAGTTATGTTTGAGTACAAGGTTATCTCTGTTACCACCACTAAAAACTGGAGGTTCTACTACATTTTCCACACAGTCAGCTAGCCCTTCAAGGGTGGAAATAACTACATCTTCAAGAGAGGAAACCATAATCCCAGTTGGAGATATTACAAACATTCTTCGCAATTGGCCAAAGCAACCTTACAATAGTAATCTCCTCAACACTCTTTGGCAACTTATCCCTGGCCTCCTTCTGTGGTCTATCTGGAAGGAAAGAAACAAGAGAATATTTAAGAATCAAACAACTCCTCTAGACACCATATGGAGCAATTTCACCAGTAATCTTCAGGAATCGCTGGCTATCCAATCATGGCAGGAAGAGGATTTCCCCAAGCAGCCTAAAGAGATAGCTATATGGAAAATTTGGCAAATAAAAATCTCGCAAGCCCCCAACTCTAGCAAACGACACACCCCTGACACTCCTGCGCGCTGGACTCCCCCTCCTCCTGGCTTTGTCAAACTTAACTTCGATGGAGCTTCCAGAGGCAATCCAGGTCAGGCTAGGTTCGGTGGCATCTTCAGGGATACCAAAGGGGACACCCTTTCTGTCTATTATGGATCCATTGGTTGGGACACTAATAACTCAGCGGAGCTGGAGGGGCTCCTGCAAGGGCTTCGTCTTCTACAGCGCCATAATTACACTCCCACCATCGTTGAAGGGGACTCTCAGATTCTCATCAACATGGCAAAGCAGATCCTTCAAGGCACCAACACGGCGAAGTTTGCATCAAGCTGGCGCCTAGCTGCCAGAATTGATCAAATTGGCGATTGGCTAAGAAATAATCAAGCAATCTCTTTCTCCCATGTTAAAAGAGAGGGTAACAAGGTAGCTGATCTCCTAGCAAACATAGGAGCAGACAATGCAAACACTCTAGTTCATGGCCCTCTCAACATTATCCATGGTCAGGCCTCCCTACAGAACTGCACTTCCTTGGTGCAAAAGGACTGATCCACACCGGATGCGGTTGATACATAGGGGTGATGGGACTTCAGTCCCCTGGCGAGTCCCGAGGGAGCTCACACGCAGCAGGCCGATGGAGATCTGCCGCGCCATTAATCCAGTAGTAAATATGCTAGCCCATATTCCATTAAACCAACCTTCCTCATCGCTCCACTATATTGCTCTGTTGGTTTTCATTCAAATGGCTACCTCTCGTAAGAATTCTACTGGTTCCTATGCTTTCTGCTCGCCTTCTCCAGTCCGAAGTGCTTGCCCTGCTGAATGCGCAGAGCCGAGTGTGCGTACACACACTGTCGACGATGCAGTATTATTGGATGTCTAGAAATCCTGTCGGGTCTCCACTTCACTCATTGCTATTTTTTCTCTCCTTCTTCTTATTTGAATTCCCATTCTACAGGTTTGTTGTGGCCCACCTCTATCTCTGTCGGCGACCCCTGCTTCCAGCAATCCCCGCTACACTCTGAAGAGATGCCACGCCTTCGACATCGAATGAGATGTAGGCGCGGCGCAAGCAAAGGCCGCCCCCTTGGCCCTCGCTCTTCCATCAGTCCCACCTTGGGTTCCTTTGCGAAAGATGATTGTCATGACCTCCATTATGTGTCTAGAAAGAAAATTCGTCATTCTTTGTTTGCCGGAGGCTCCTCCTCTGCCCCGCCTGAGCTGAACCCTCCTCCTGTTCCTCCTCCGTCCACCTCCCCTGTTTTGCATGAGACCGCCAACCTGACTCTCCGCCAGACCACCCAACGCGCGAAATTTCACTTCAACTGCACTTTTGACAAGCTCGTCCTCAATGCAGTCGTCACCATCTTCGTTTGTGAAAGTTCCGCTGGTCTTAACCCTATCACTGTTCCCCTCTCTGTCAAAATCTCGCCCCGCCCTTGGCCTCCAGGGATGGATTGCGATGCGTTTGAACCTAACGAGCCCCAAGGCACAGGGAAGACCATTTCTGAAAGTAACAAAGAGCAGGAGGGCTTCAACTGCAAAGATAGCGGCCCGCTTCAGGATAATGCAGAGAAGGAAGAGGAGTTCGGCTGTAGAATTGTAGAAGAGCCGGAACATCCAACTCCGACTCAATGATTTCGAACTCCTTCAAGCTTCAATGGTCCAGGTTCCCACTGTTGTTAAAAAATTCTGGGTTTTGTTGCTTTTGTTAGCTGTACAAGCTGCTTGTTTTTTCAGTTTCCAGTCTTTCAGTAACTTAACTTGTGTGTTTTGTATACCAGTTTCCCTGTCAAGGGCGGTAAATTATCACTCTAAAGATCCGGTTTCCCACCTAGGGCGGCTCAAATTTTTGTGTATATGCATGGATATCAAGCCCAGCACTCAGGCTTCCACAGCTGAGACTGGTGCAGTTTTTTACTTTTATGTTTATTAAACAGAATTAGTTTTACCGAGAAAAAAAAAAAAAAAAAAACCATAATCCCAGTATGGGCATTTTTTTTCTTCAGTTCAGAATATGGAAGACTAAGTACTCCCAATATCAATCCAAATACTTTTCAAAATTGACAGGTTATAGGACGAATAGCCCAAAATTGACTATATGGGATTTCGTAAGTTTGAGTGGGCTATGGTTGGGAAGTATCACCAAATTCATAAATATGAGTGGGGGAAGTGCACTGAAAGTGGTTGCCTTGATCAGAAGATGAGATTTTATGGTCGACGGATTCATCAACCATAAAATAATGGCTTCCCTCCTTCTAGCGCCATAAATTTTGATGATGTTGGATCTGCCAACATTCATGGGATATCCACGATATGAAGTCCCAACTAGACCTCAAATTTTTTGGTGTAGGAGTCTCAGAGAGGAAGTGGTGGTGGTCTCATGAGGCCAAAACCAGCTTGCAAAAATATTGGAAAATCTGGAGACTTAGCCGGTGCACTTAGAAGGGCATATCTAGTGATCATGTTGAGATGGTGGCCACCTTGGACATGATACACTGTTTTTAGTGCTAGGTCAGAGAGGAAGTGGTGGTGGTCTCACGAGGCCAAAACCAGCTTACAAAAAAAGGGGAAAAGCTGGAGACTTAGCTGGCGCACTTAGAAAGGCACGTTCAGTGCAACTTTTTTCCTCCTCCTGCTCTAGGAACTGCACTGGATAACTCAGCTTCCATCACCTTGGATGACTAGCATGCTATCAGATGTTTTTTATGTATTGCTTGTCTTTTGGTGTCTTTGACCCTCTCGTTTATGGACGTTGTCGTTAGCCTCCTTTTTATATTTTTCTCACTTGGTGTAAATTTTGGTCAACAAACCTGGTCGAGGTGAGACCACTTGCCTTTTGTTCCACTGGATGTACATATTTTTTACTATATGAATAGAATATCGACGTACAAAAAAATAAAATATCAAATACAGGGCTAGCTTTACTATATAAAAATGAAAATATACATTAATAGCCATCTAAATATTTAATTAAACTTATGTAAAAAAAAAAACATATCCAAATATTATTTTAGTAAATGCCAACTACTCAAAGATTAGGATATGATGATTGTGAAGAAAGGGTGATTGTGGAAACATTTATCACCCGAGTGGGCTTTAGGAGGGTGTGGCCCAAGTAAGCGAGGTCTGAAAATATGTAAAGAAGTGCACCAAAGTGGTTCCACCATTAAAGGATTCCTTGAGTGGTATCAAAGGAAAGATCGATGACACACCAACAATATGACTTGAGACGAGTCACAGTTTTGTGTTGGGGGCCCATTGGACATGGTACTCGTCGAAGAAAGAAGTTGAAGAAAGACTCCGCAGATCAAGGAGCAGAGCACGCAACGTGAAGTACATTTTGAGTCTTAGGGGCTTTGGGTTGGGTCAAAGCCCCTTATTTTGTAAAGGGATGGCCATAATATTTTGTGAACGTTGAACTCCACTCATGGTTTTCAGACCATGGTATTGTAATGTAAAAGACTATATAAGGAGTCTGGGATAGAAGTCATAAGGGAGATAATTGATGAGATGCACTTGGATGTAATGTTGTTGTGAGTCTGAGTCTATGGTTTTGGGTTAGAAGAAAGGTTCCTGGAGCTGAGTGTGTGGAGACACCATGAAGTCTGCAGCTGAGTGTGCAGACCCCTGCAACTGAGTGCACATAGTGGAATTGATTGTATGAGAAATATCTGAGCATTAATGAAGTAATTTTGAAGACAAATCAATTTTTGAGTTGATGTGTTTTTTTTACTTATATTTTATGTTATCTGTGCTAAGTACGGGTTTTGGTCTATAATTGCATATCGAATTTTTGTTTATGGTTTCTTACATTGTTTTATGATTCAATAAGTAAGATTAGGCAGCCTGCAAGTGAGTTTAATAGATGTGTTGAAAAATGATGATATATTTGATAGATCAGTTCTACGAAGCTCTGCTAAGTATAGAAAGGAAGAGAATGCCTAAAGCCACAATCCAATTTTTCTCTGGATGCAGAAACCTAGTTCTAGCATCCCCCTATATTTCCTCGGGTGAGACTTCGGTCTGCGAAAGCAAGTCGTTGCCGAAAGGGCCAGTAATAGTGGGTTTTTTTAGTTCATGCAGCCATATTTGAACCTAGGTCTAGGCCCCATCAAGCCAACAATAGACTTATCAAGCTGGAGATTGAATCTCCTGACCTTATGGGCATCAGGATCTCTCAGGAAGTTCCTCCTGTAACCCACCAAAATTTTTTTGATGATAACATGCTATTTGGGAAACCCACTTTAAAAGAGGTAAAGCAATTCAGATCTATTTTGGAGATTTTTCAGCAGGCTTTCGGTACCCAGATCAATGGTGATAAATCAAACATATTCTTTTTCAATACTCACCTAAGAGTGAAAAGTCACCTGATAACCCTTGGGTTTAGGATCGGATCGCTTCCAAGCACCTATCTTGGGGTTCCCTGGTGCCCAACTCGCTCAAGATATCCTACTGCAAGGAGGATTTATCCCATATTTACAAGAAACTATTAATTTGGACATTTTGGATCGTGAACCTCGCAGGGCGACTGGTTCTCTTAAAATAGGTTCTTTAGGCTATTCCCATATATCAACTCTCGACCTTCCCGTTGCCTAGAAGAATTTATAAAGAGATGACGACCAAGTTTCAAAAATTCCTTTGTATAGGGTCGCTGATCGGACGCAAATGGGCCTTGGTGGCCTGGGATAAGTTGTGTAAAGAAAGGTCTAATATGGCCTAGGCCTCAAATATTCATAGCGATTATCTCAAGCCCTCAGCACAAAGGTGTGGTGGTGTTGGCATCAAGGCAGGCAAGAGATATGGAAGCAGATCTGGGCACCCAAATACACGGTTGAGGGTTTGTAGAACCCTCTACAACTCCATCACAAATTATGAAACAGCTCCTTGATATGGAATCGAACTAAGGCTCAACAAGACCTCATTCGAGAACATGGATTCTGGGAAATTAGGAATAATCCCCAAGCTAAATTTTGGAACTAATGTTGGATGCAATGCCCCTGATTAGATCAATATCTGAATTTTTCATATCTTCAGGCATTCACCTCCCAGTTGGGCACGGACTGTGTTCAAGATTTTGTTGGAAATATTGTCATTGATGGAAAAGGAATTGGCATTTGAAACAGTAACTAGGAACAGAGAAAAGAATTGTAGCATAGAACAAAGGTCAACAGAGAAGAATAGAGAAAGAGTGCATCTACAGAGAGCAGTATCAGTCAAAAAGAAAATTGAATTAAATAGGAAAGATATTTGAGTCCCTGTGGAATTAATTCATGTGTGAACATATGTATACATCCTGATGGAGGATAATTGCAATCCGTGATAAGTAAGAAACCCTATGAGGGGATTAATGGTGCTCTGTATGTTGTTCGAGGAACTGATGGAGTTATATATTCATTGAATACATGATATAAACAAAGTTATGGTTTTAAGCTCCACATCGAAGGATCTACGCTATTAGTAAGGAGCTGACTGGCTTTCATGGAGAAAGGAACAAGGAGCGAGAGAAAATCAGCTATAACGCGGAAGAACTAAAATGGAGTATTTGGCATTGAACTCTCGATGGAACATGGACTAACTCTTTGGAATCATGAACGGAACCTGGAAGGAAAGAGGAAGAACTTAACAAAAGGAACCGCGATGGAACCATGCGTGGAAGAGCGGAACCATGACCGAGTGAACAGTGAAGGCAGTTTTCGGGTTTCATCGCACCACCCTTCGGTGATAGGCAGTATTTCCTGGTTGGGGAGCGATTCCATAGAAACGTTGACACGTAGCAAAGGTGGACCCACAAAAATTGCTATCAAAGTGCGCCATCGCACGTTAACATTCGACCAAAGACACCGAGCGATATTATTAAACGTCGTTGATCTAGGAAGGGGTCATCGGATGGTGTTCATTTGCTATAGATGCGCGAAGGTTACCCAAGGTACGACGTGCCATCACGCATTATCATACGTGCATCATCAATGAACGATATACGTCGGATCATCTGAACACTGAGCGATGTGCTCTTCGCCGTCGGATGGAAACGATCGTTAGCGATGGGCCCCAGTTTTTAAATTATATTGATTGAGCCGTCGATTATGTATGTGGGGCCGGAACCAAAGGTCTATTTGAAAGCCATTTGATAAAAGCGCTGGTTATTAATATAAAGTTCTATTAAATAAAGGTTGTGAATAATATTTATTTATCAAATTCCACGAATTTGATAAATAAAATTCTAATAAAAGAAAGAAAACCATCAGCGGCACGTTAATGTTTCTTAACCTTGGCTATAGTATTATTTGGCAGAGATAAATTACCTTTGGGACAATTCGTGTATGAAAGAACGAAGATTGGGATTTCAATTTGGATTGGTTCGACTTTTATTATGAATACCATTAGCTGTTGAGTGGTTTTCTACTCATGGTATTGATAAAGGCTAAACTATATAAGGAGAAGAGGATTATACTACAAGGGTGTGAAGATGGAGGGGTTGTTAATGAATAAAATTTTTAAAGGGATATCTGCATGATTGAACTCTGTCTCTGATGAATCTGAATCTATGATGCACCTATGGATATGATCTCTAGATCTAGAAATGATGAATCTCTAGGAAGATCTGAAAATGAAGTCATGAAGATCTGACGCAAATCTGATGAAGAAATTAAGAGAAAGTTGGTAGATCTGAGGGTTGAAGCCTTCAGTGCGAAAGTGAAAGCTTTCTACAAACTGGTGTTAAATCAGGGGGTTGGAGCTCCCTTCCAGTGGTGACTGGAAAATGAGAGAAGGTGGTAGCCTTCTACAGGTGGGTGCCTGCGTGTTGGTATAAGTCTGCGCCAGCATAAAATTGTAATAAGTTTTCTTTATAATAAATATTGAAGACTGAGATAACAACAACGGTGGTTTTCTCCCAAATTGGGTTTCCACCTTAAATACTGGTGTACATATGTGTTGTTTATGTTTGATGGTTTGTTCTATTATTTATGTTCATGCTTACTACTTAACATCTGATGAATGAAGGATGCAATGATCTAAGTAAATACATAATAAGATCTCTGAACATACAAGTTGGATTCAGTAAAGTAGCATATGGTTTTAAGTAAGAAAAATTAAAAGTTCTCAAACAGCTCTAAATACTGATTCACCCCCCTCTCAGTATTTATTCCAATAGATTTATGGCTCGAAAACCCACTGGGGTCAAAATGGAGGGAATGGAAATCCTTCGGTAACTGGCCAACTCAAGATCCCCCTTTGGACTGGGATGTCCTTCTTATTATTCTTCGTCAACACCCTATTGTCAACAATGGGGAACTCGATAAATTGTGATGGGGACATCACCCGCAAGGCATGTTCTCCCTCAAGGAGGCTTATTCAATAATATCATCTATAGGGGACTTGGAGCTGGACACATTGTCGACGAGAATTCGGTACTCTCGACTTTGGCCAAAAGTCTCGTTCTTCTTATGGTTAAAAAGTCATGGAAAACTTCTCACGTGGGATAAAATTCAGAAAAAGGGCTTCCTAGGACCATCCTGGTGTCCTTTGTGCTGCAATGAGGAGGAATCGGCTAACCACCTCCTAAACTTCTTCCCAAAGCCGTTGGAAGTCTAGGGGTGTCATACAGAGGTATTTGGAGTATCTGACTGATCAACCAATAGCCTGTCGGAATCACTAGACATGTGAATATGCTCTCTCCTCAAAAACCCCATTTTTAATAGAGCATGGTGCCTCTCACAGGGATTTTTCCTATGGAACATATGGAAAGACATAAATAGGGAAGTCTTCCACTCTGACGATATCCACTCCACCAGTGTATGGAAACCTTTCCTTCATAACATGAAGGAGACTTTGTTTATCTCGCATTGGCTAGATGAGGATTGGGTAGCGGAGGGGCGTGAACGTGCCATCTTGACTGGACTAGATCATCCTCGGGAGTCCTTTGACCTCGGCCCATCTTGTTGCCCCATGTCAAGAGGAGTTTCCTCTAGCTCATTCACTTGCCCCCCACAGGGCTTCCTTAAGCTAAATTTTGATGGGACCTTTAAGGGTAACCCCAAGTCAGTTGATCTTGGGGGGATTATCTACAACAAAAAGGGGAAAGCGACAAATTTTTATGCAACATCATGTGGTAACACCACAAATAACATGGTTGAATAACTATCCTTGGAAAGATGATTGCATGTAGCAAGGGAACTAGGGGTATCAAAGCTGCAAGTCATGGATGATTCTCAAATAGATATAACCATGCCTCAACGACTTATAAATGGATCTCCTCCGGATAAATTAATAAAAAGCTAATGTTTGGAACTGTTAGGGGAACATATTCATTCCAGAATCTCCTCTTTTGATTATGTAATCAATGAACATGTAGATCTATAATGTAACAAGGTTGCAGATAAACTAGAAAATTGGGGAAATGAGCACAAGGGTTAATATATTCTGCAAGATTGGCCCCCCTCTTCACAAAATAATCACCTGTTGGATTTGCATCAGATAGTGTAGGAGGAAGAGGCTTCACCGATAAGGAAGAGAATATCGGAGAATGTGGCAACCGAGTCCCATGATCATTAACAATCGGCGTGCCTGCGGAGGACTAGCCTGCTAGTCCTTTCGCTTGAACTAGTGTAATGGGAGGTGTACTTGTGATCATGTGAAACCTTGTCTTGTCTCATCGAATGTGGCTAGTGAAATTTTAACGAGTGGGATGACTCATCAAGGAGGCATTTGCGTTTGTCTTTCATTCTTGTGTTGGGCTCCTGGTTGGTATTCTGCAAGAAAGAGCGAGAGACAGAGGCGGCCTTACAGAGTCGGGTGGTGGCATTTGACCTTCCCATGCAATTCTTAGCTATGTGAATTCACTATTGTTTTTCTCCAAAGGCACCCCATGTTTTATTACACTTGCATAGTGCAGTTGCTGGTAATTGGGGTAATTTGGTATTTTTGGATTTGATGGATTTTAGGTGTGATTAGTTGGCTTGTTGGAGGCTTTCAGAGGTGGTATATATGGTGGTGTTGTTGGGGGAAATGGTGGTTGTGTGTGGGATACTCCATTTTTGGTGCTTGGTCTAAAAATTGGAGCGCCTTGTGGTTTCATGGGTGTTTCTCTCTGTGCGGTGGAGATAGAGGAGTCACCCTCCTAAAGTTATTAGTGTTGGTATTTTGGTGTGGTCTACGTGAGGCCTATTGGGGAGTGGCATCCTGGGGTGAGTTTCTCCCGCCTCCTCCTTCTCAAGTTGCTCACGTTCTTATCAGGGTGCTCAATTGGTGGCGAGGTGGTAGTCAGGTTGTTGCGAGTGGCTGTTTGTGGATAATTGTGAGTGAAGGGAGGTTTGGGAAAGTTTCAGTGGGTCGAACCTTGAAGGTTGTTGGTGGCTATGACTCTTCTGGACTGTTCAATATGTGGCCTTCCCCTCGACGTGGGTGTTCCCCCCCCTCGCTAAACTAGGCTTTGTGGGTCGTAGGGACCAGGCGAGGATGGTTCCTTCAGAAGAATTGGAAATAGTGGTAGCAAGGACACGTCGGGGTGCCAATATTGTTGGCCGCTCCCGGCTATTGGGTGTTGAAATGCGTGGCAGTAACAAGCATGCTTCCCATAGGGGTGGGAGATCTTAGCAACCTCAGTGACATGGTGGTGTGTGGTGAGGTGGAACAGTTAGTCGGGGGTCTAGAAGCCATGCAACTGCCATCCCACAGGTAATTCAACATTGTTGTCTGGAGAATTTTCGTGAAATAATTCAATCTCTGTTGGATCAGGTGGAGTCGGCTGAATGGGTTTAAAGGGAGGAGTATTCTGAGTTGGTGGCCACCTTGGACATAATGCACTATTTTCAGTGCCAAGTCAGAGAGCGAATGGTGGTGGTCTCGCGAGGCCAAAACCAACTTGAAGAAAAAGTGGAAATGCTGGAGACTTAGCTAGCGCACTTCGAAGGGCACGTCCAGTGCAACTTCCGTCCTCCGCCTGCTCTAGGAACTGCCCTGGATAACTCAAATTTCATCACGTCGGATGACCATTATGCTATCAGGTGTTTTTTATGGATTGTCTATCTTTTGGTGTCTTCGGCCCTCTCATTTATGGACATTGTCCTTAGCCTCCTTTTTATATTTTTGTCACTTACTACAAACATTATTCAACAAACCCGGTTGGGGTGAGACCACCTGCTTTTTGTTCCACTAAATGTAATATTTTTTACCATACGAATAGAATATCGGCTTACAAAAAAAGAAAATATTAACTACAAGGCTAGCTTTACTAAATAAAAATGATGATTTACATTAATAACCATCTAACTATTTAATTACACTTATATAAAAAGAACCATCACAAAATATTATTTCAGTAAAGCCAGCTACTCAAATATTATGATATGATGATTGTGAAAAAAAGATGGTTGTGGACACCTTTATCACCTATTTGTGATCAAACAACACCAATCAATAGCTCTCTTATATATCAAGTAAATTTTTTATGACAAGTTTATTTTAAAGTGCCTTTCTCATGATGTTTATATTTATTTTTGTTTATTATTTATTACATGAAATATATTATTAGTAGCAAATCACAAATAAATGTAAAGAGCTTTGCTAATTGAATCATGCCAAGATTAATAAATGATTTATACCTCAAATAAAAGATGATATTATTTGTCTACCATTTTCATTGGACAATCAATCTTCCAAGGTATCTTGAAAATTTCATTGTAGTGATTTGGGATTATTATTTTACATGCCAACCTCAATAAGACCAACTTTTCAATATTGTTTCATAGTTAATCATTTATATAAAATGGGAAGGGGTAAATTTTCAACTTCCATAATTTTACCATTTAAATA
The DNA here is from genome assembly GCA_034641835.2 of Pinus albicaulis. Lineage (NCBI taxonomy): Eukaryota > Viridiplantae > Streptophyta > Pinopsida > Pinales > Pinaceae > Pinus > Pinus albicaulis. The sequence goes on from CM076574.1 coordinate 601,411,113, forward strand.
ACTCGAAAGCTAAATTTAACCGCTGCCCATCACATTCCTTTAACCAATCCACATGGACAAGGAAAATCGATAAACATTTCAGCAATGCCCAGTCCTGAAAAAAGAGAAACCTCTCTATCAAATGGAGACATCAAAAGCTCCTCTTTTTCTTTGCTTTTGCTTTTATTATATTTCATGATTTTAAGAGCTTTTGAAAGTACAGAGACATTTTCTGTGGGGTCTTGGTTAAAGGGTAATGAGGTGGGCTGTTATAGCACTCATCACAGATTCAATTCCCTTTTGGTGGTGATGTATTTGGATATGTTGATGAAAATAGAGTAAAAATAAAGAGAAAAAAATGAAAAATGAAAGAAACTACTGGTTTACAAAAAAAAGGAAAAAAAATATAGAGACATCTTTAAGATTCAGTGATAACTCAAATTTTCAAAAATCTTTGCCAAAATTTTTCATAATTTTACCAAAAATTTCTTGATTATCCTATGAATTTTTTTTAAAGTACAGCCAATGAAAATGCTCTCACCGCTCTCACCTCGCTTCAGTAAGGAACATTAATGTAATGTCACATTGTAAATGTGTTTAAAAAAATTGATAGTGGTGCCCTTTTGATTACCTCAACCAACTTGCATTGCATGATTGTTGAAGCTGAAAGGATTCGCTCGACATTTACCTACCGTGAAGATCATTGTGCTGTTGTTTCTCAAATTGCGGGGAATGCTTTTCATGGCCATCGCACATCATACATTTGCGTTCGTATAATAGATTCCAATCGTGCGAGTTCTGTATTCGCCAAAGAAAGATCGCTGTAATAATAAGAATTCTCTCCTGTCTGGAATACAATAAAATAAAGAAAATGCCATATTTCGCACCAGGAAAACCCATTGCAGTATTGTCCGGAATACAATAAAATAAAGCAAATGGAACATATGACGCCAGAAAAAGCACTGTAGCATTTTAATGATATAGTAAAAAACAATCGAGTAGATTGTGACATATGTGAAACAATAAAATCAATAGTATTGATGTTAATGATGCCATGTGATTTTTTTTAATCTAGCGTGGGATAAATAACACTCAATTGGTCCCATACTACTCTCATAAAATGTGTTTTTATGAATGGAAATTTTTGTTTGATTCAAAATTATTAAAATATTTAAATGAAATGATTTTGTTGGTTAACTAGTAGGTATAATTTATGAGAGAATTGTACATGTATTTAATTTTTGGTTTGATAAACTATTATTTAGCAGTATTTAAGTTGTCAAAATTATTTGAATCAACTACATCAGTAATTGTTACCAGTGACTATCAATCGTCATTATCAGTAGTTACCCATCGTTGTTAATATGACTAAATTTTTTTGTTGATAAAATTTAAAATCAATGACCTTCACATTAAAGAGTATCAATACATCTATCACTTACTTTTTAAACCGGTAAGCCAAAATTATCAAATAACCTAAATGAATTGATTTTATCCAAATACTAAAAATTACATTTGAATTTGAACAGAAAATGCAATTTAAACAATTTTACACCCGTTGCCTCACAATTATCATTTCATGCCGGGCAGAGAATAATCCGATTTCGCAATTTGGCGTCGGAGTAGCAGACAGACTGTAGAATATACGTAATGTGAGAGAAAGTCCAGTTACCGTGGAAAACATTAGCAATCTGCTTTACCTTTTGTTTATTCAGATTAAAGTGTTTCCCACGTTGAGGAATATGAAAGTTTTTAGCCATCGCCATCGCCAGAGCTTATACGCATAATATCTAGAGGTTGCGTGTCACAATCCAGGAATTTCGTACATCCACCCACGTGTCCATCCATCTGATGAATTGACGCACGTGACAAGATGTTTAACTGAGTACCGGGGTTAACGCCCTTAACGAGGCTACCATCGTTGTCGGCTTCCGCTATGTCGGACCCACTTTATCGATCACCTAAAAATTCGCGTGTACCTGCGGGCGTGTCCCACATCGACTTTAGTTGGAACAAATTCATAGGCGTCAAAGAGGGAGACGTAACGAGCACTGCAATTTCTTCACTGTTAAATTATGGAGTTGTTTTTTATGTGAATTTTTGAAGTTTTTAGTTGGAATTTGGCGGAAATTTTTAGTAAATTTGTTTTATTGGAATTTGCTTAAACAAATTTTGAAGTGAAATTTTGATTTATATTATTTAAATTATTTTTTGATTGTATATACAAATTTAATTTTCTAAATGTTTTTTAAAAACTTTTCATTATACAAAATTTACCCATTAAACTTGTGATTTTAATGAATTCCAATTAAATTTTAAACAAATTAAATCAGAAAAATAAAAAACTTTTCAAAAAATTCTCATCACAAACAACTCCTTAAATTTAAATTTGACACCCAAAAAACAAAAAAAAACAAAAAAACACGCTATGGGTGGGAACTTTGTTTACGATATTTTTCGAGATCAGTTAATAAATCACTATAACTTTTTGAACCATTATTAAATCTGGTAGTGGGTTTTCTTTCGTCCAAAATATGGATAAACATCCGTCTGCAATTTCTTTACCGTTAAATTACTGCTTTGATTTAAATTTTTGCAAATATAACGCCATGGGTGCGGAACTTTGTTTACGATATTTTTCGGGATGTGCTAATAAATCAATTTAACTTTTTGAACAATTATTAAATCTTGTAGTGGTTTTGCTTTTATCCAAAACATGGATAAACATCATTCAAGGGATTTGCTTTGTTTTTGTTTTTTTTAATATTGGTTTTAAATGTGTTTGGAATTGCCACTTATGTGAGAAGTTTTGGTTATATATATATATGTGTGTATGGGGGCAAGAAGCAGGAGCATGTGGACTATCTAAATATTTTATATGCAAAGCTTTGTCAATTCCAATCCTTTGACAGCTCAATTTTCACTTAAATAAAGTATTTATTTAATTTTGACCACTTCAAATATTTAATTAAGTTTGATTAAGTTAAATATTTAGTTTGTTTAATTTTTTAAAATATTTATTTTTTTTATAATTTTTGTTTTAAATTTATTTGCTATTATATTAGAAATTGAAATATTATTTTTATTAAAAAATTTGGTTTTTAAAACTAATTTACATTACTAATTTTATAAAATAATAATGTTATATATGTGTGTGAAATTTTATGTAGAATTTTGATTAGTTAACAATTTAAATTTTTATTAATATACAAAATTTGAAGTTAAAACATAATTAAATTTTTCTGATGGGGTGACTAATTGAGCTAACATAGTTACACGTGGACATTTATGATTACCACCTAGTCATTGGTGTGAGGACTGGCTTTCTGTCCTCTCACAACATCTTGTGTACATGAGGTGTTATTGTTGTTTGTGCAAAATCTCCATCAACATTGAAGTGAGCGGGAGGAGGCGAATGTCGAAGGTTTACAGAGGGTGGTATGGTTTTATGCCAGGAAGTTTGGGCATGGTATCGTTTTGGAGAGCACAACGCGAGTTTTTGGCACATGAGTAGACATTATAGAGGGCACCTTTTCTGGGAAAGCTGGAGAATTTATCGTCGGCCTCCCCTCCCTAGCTTCCAGGTCAGTAACTTGGTTAATTTCCTTCTTGGTGTACAGTCTTTGGTTTTTTCAAGCAGGAGAGGAGTTGGGCTTGTGGTTCTGAAACCCATTCAAAGGTCCTGTTATGGGTGGGTGGATTTTCCTCTACGTTTGGGCGGAATTTGGCTCACCATCCTCAGTAGTTCTTTCTCGGAGTTCTGCAACAATAAGCAGCCTCTGTGGTGAGGGTGCGTTGGAATTCAGGGGGTCTGGTCAATGGTTGTCTTAAAAGGGTCAGGGACCTCGAACTGTGAGTCCAGTTCCCTATTTCTGAAGTTGTGGCTCCTTGCTCTTCTCGCAGGTTGGCTATCTGAGGTTCTGTCGGCGTGGGTGGGGCAATTATTTGTGGTTGAAGAAGTAGTATGTATAGTATTTCGCTGGTTCGCTCTGTCCCTTCTCAACAGTGTTGGTTTTTCCATAATGTGCCTGGTACCTCGTATTGCCTGTTCTTCTTCCCAGTCGAAGCTCAATTCATATGGTCAGGGGGACCAGGAGTCTCTCTTGTAGGTGGCAATGGCGACCACTAGCTCTAGTCAAGGTGGTAGAAATGTTGTTCATTCGCGTCAAGTGGTTTCTAGGCTCACGGTGGTGGGGGGTCGTGGTGGCTTGGTGGCAAGCCATGGGGGTCACACCTTGTAGACTCAGAAATAGGGTGGAGTGATGCAATGTAGAGGCACAGGTGGACGGGGAAGGTGAGTCGTTCGAGGCGCATACATAGACAAGAACATCAATGTTGTTTGGAAAACTCTCGGGATTTGATCCAATCGATACTGGAATGCATGGAAACCTCGGAGCGGGTGCGACAAGAAGAGCATGCAGAGCTTATCACCACATTGAGAAAAATGCATTACTTCCAGTGCCATGTTCGAGAGCACGTGGTGGTGGTCTGGCGAGGCCAAAATCTGTTATCCGAGAAGGTGGAGATGTTGGAGTCATGGATTTCCCACTTCGAAGAGCACGTCCAATTTTCCTTCTATCCTCCTCCTTCTCCAGGGATAACTCTGGACAACCCAACTTCCATTACTTCAGCTGACTAGCATGGTTACAGGTGTTTTACTTGTTTTATGTGTTTATTATTACTTTTGGCCTCCTAAGTTGTGGATTGTGTCTCTTGTTGCATTTTTGGTGCTCAACAAACCCAGTCAGGGTAAGACTACTTGCATTTTGCTAATGATGTACCTCCTTTTTTATGAATGAATAAAATCTTGATTTAAAAAAAAAAATCATAATTAAATTAAAACCATTAGTAAATTTAGTATGAGAGAGATATTGTTACACTTTCATTATTAGCTATTGAATTTAACATATATAAGTTTATTTAAAAAAATAAAAAAAACATATAAAATATTGAAATATAAATTTAATTTTTATTGATATAATTTTAAAATTTTAATTTAAATATTTAAAATTTAAAATTATAATTAAATTTTAGATTTTTGTGATCCATGTTGTAAATAACAATGTCCTTAGGATTAATTATATGCATTCATTGCATTGGGTGATGTCCACATGGGTGAAGAAGTGGGATTGAAACTAGTGAAATGAATCACATAGTGTCAACCATCACTTCCGGGGTTTGCACCAGGTAACTAGGACTTCTCTGGAGGTCACCCATCCCAACCTCCCCAAAACAGAATTTTCCCCACAATCAAGCCCACTTAACTTGCTACCCCATTTGCAAAACTTTAACAAGTAATTTGTTAATTAATTTAAATTAATTTTTTATCTGAAATAAATTAATACAAATTTGATTTTCAATTAAATTCTCAATTTATTTATATACCAAAAAATGTATTAAAACAACAATTTAAAGTATACGAAATAAAATGTTATTTTTATATAAAGCTATGTAGTTTATTTCAAACTTATCATTCTAAGCAATTTAAAAAAAAAAAACTATTGAAAAATATACCCAAAAATAACGAAAACGTAATTAAATTACTACTAATGTTCCCATTGCGTGGAGCACTCTCCGGCAAGTTCGGCGGTCAAACCGGACATTGGAATACGTTTGTCGCTCTGAAATAATTCGTACCAACTCTAATTTTCTATATATGATGATAAATTGTCCTGAGGAAAATTTTTAAATTTTTAGCAAGATTATAGTAAAATTGGGTATTTTTTTTTGAAAATCTAAATTACAATGTCAAATTTCAGGGTTTCTGTTGGCGGTTCTTCATATTGATGACGGTTCTTCATATTGCTAAATCCATTTCTACCTATTAAAAAACTATTCAAACACACTAACAATCTGATTTTTAATTTTTTACAAAATTTACACTTCAGAATTTGTGACGATTCAACATAGATGTGGCGTGTTCAATTGGTGAGTACGGTGCTGTTAGAAAATGTCGAATGGGTTGCTGTGCACGCCACGGAAATTTCCAAAGAATAGTCGTTCGTGAAAACGGCAGGTGAGATCACACTCCCCCCACATTTCATCTGCATGAAATTGCAACTTTTCACCTGCAGGAAATGGCATGGGATTGGTAATTTTGCAAAACATATTTTTTTTCCTATACACTCTGTGCTGGGACCTCCACATTCCAGCTACAGGGAATCTGTAACTTTTGGCGATATCATTCCATTTTTCCATACACTCTGCGCTGTTGCTTGTCAAGCATGAAATAAATATGGTGGAATTGAGTAGCCTTTCGTATGGAAGGATGGTGGGAATCACGGTCCCCGACGGCGAAGGCTATGACACTTCCTCCTTTTAAATTGAGCGTCCCGATGCGTTTTCTTCGTACCAGTCTTCCGGTGCAGAAAAGATCTGTGTAATATCTGTAACAGGCGGGGCTAGTTTTTACTGCCGATTATGGCCATGACGCTTGGAACCATGTATAGGTTGCCCAAGAGCCATATGATGAGGGATTTGAAGTTGCCGAGGAATCCGAAACCTGGGAAAATTGTGTGCGGGGTTCTCCGTTCCGATAGAATAAATGGGGTTGCTAATGGCGGCGACAATCTGTCGAAGGTCCTGCACATGACTTCAGGAAACGGGGACAATAGTTATGCCCACAACTCCACCCGGCAAGGATCTGTTTTCAAGGCCCTTCAGCCTGCTTTTTCCCAATTAATTGAGTCGCTCCCCATTCAAAACCTTGACCTCATACGAATCGCAGATTTGGGTTGCGCCACTGGAATGAACGCGGTCTCGGAAGTGGATTTCGTGGTGAAAACACTGAAAAGCATGTGCGCCGACCGATGTTTGGAACTTCCTGAGCTCCAGGTGTTCTTCAATGATTTACCTTCAAATGATTTCAATGCCTTGTTCATGCTGTTGAGTAAACAGAAATTGGACTACCATGCGGCGGGAGTGCCTCGATCATTCTACAACGTGCTGTTTCCTCGTGGCAGCATTCATATCTGTTTTTCTATTATGGCACTGCATTGGCTTTCTCAGGTAAATTCACAACCCAACCCAGCTCTAGGCCATATTGGCTATTTAATAATAACCATCTTCTATTCTAAATTCATTGCTTGCAATTGCAGGTTCCTGCCGTGGTTGAGCAAGAAGGGTCGTTTGCATACAACAGGGGGAAGGTGTGGATTAATGGGAACAGAGCAGAAATAGCCAAAGCGTATGCAGAGCAATCGCAGAAGGACCTGCGCCAATTCTTTGATGCTCGAGCTCATGAAATGGCAAGTGGCGGCGTCATGTTCTTGTGCGCAATGGGTCGCCCCAACTCAGCGCCCGCGCATCACCAAGTGAGCGCAGAGGGCGAATACTGCGGCGCCGACTTTGAAGCAGCCTGGGACGACCTTATTTCCGAGGTAACTATCGAAATAATTTCGAGTTGTTTTTATTGGACCTTATTTCCAAAAAATACAACTCATAACTAACCCAATACTATTTTTCATTAGCTCATAGAAATAATCTTATTTGGTGAAGGGAATCGTGGGGGCCGAGAGCAGGGATAGTTTCAATCTGCCATGGTACTTTCCAAACGCAGAAGAAGTGAGAGAAGCCGTTGAAGCGTCGTCAGCCTTCGAGATCAGGGGACTGGAGGTCCGCAGCGGAGTGTGCTGCATGCGCCAAGAAGATTTCGAGGTTTGGGTGGGCGACGCCCGGAGTTTTGGGAAGAGGAAAGCGAATCTAGTAAGAAGCTTTGTAGGAAGCCTCGTAGAGCAGAAGATCGGATCAGAAAAAGCTGATGCATTGTTTCAGAGATTGGAAAGGAGGTCGAGTGAATTTTTGGAAAAAAAGGTTATTTATCCCTCCCGATATGTCACATGCATTATCGCTGCTTTCGTCAAGAAATAGCATAAAACGACAATAACTTCACTAATTCGTATGTACATTGGCCAATCCACTAAGATGGGCTTCAACAATGGGGACGTTGTATTTATGTTGGAACAATCTTACGCAGGCTCGTGTAATTAATTAATATTTCAATTCCACGTCTAATTCTAAATTTCACTTTATTATTTTGCTGGCAATTTTTAAATTGAAAATTGGTCCAACGACTATATTGATCGTCTTTAAGCAAATCATGTGAAGAAATGAGTAAAAGTCACATGGCTTACGATGCAATTATAAATATGCATCGTCAACTATGGTTAAGAAGTTGGTTCGAGTTTTCTTTTTTAATAATGAAATGAATAAATAATAATTTAATGGAATCGATCAGGATGAAAATTGTTCTATGAAATTGGAAATATCGGTCAATATAATTGGAAAGTACTTTTGTGTTTAATAATGAAATGAATAAAGAATAATTTAATGGAATCGATTAGGATGAAAATTGTTCTATGAAATATAGTTCAATTTAATTAGAAAGTACTTATGGGTTTAATAATGAAATGGATAAAGAATAATTTAATGGAATCGATTAGGATGAAAATTATTCTATGCAAGTCCAAATATAGGTCAATTAAATTGGAAAGTACTTTGTTTTTGTCCATAATGAAATGTAATAATGGTTAAATTTTAAATTATAATTCAATTAAATTATTTAGATTTAAAATTTAAATAATAATTTAATTAAATGATAATTAGCTTTGTGTGCAGGAAAAGAAATCGATTTTGCTTTTAATTTGAAATCAAGAGAGATTATTAATATGGAATTAATCACCAAACTAAATTTAATTAACAAATTAATGATCATAATATAAAAGTGATGATTAGGAATTTTTTAATATAATTTTTCCTAAAAATATAAACTTATTATATTAAATAATAATTTCATGACATGAGAGTATAACTCAATTAAAAATAATTAAATTAAAAATACAAGTATATTCTTACTTCATGGGTCATTGGAATTTTTCGTATGATAAATGATATTCTTTGAAGTATGAAATGACTTAACGTGACTGAACATATATTGAAACCACTTTAAAAATAAAACGGTTAAACTTTAAATCGAAAAGATTTTTAGAATAATTTAATTGAGTTGATGATGGAATAAAAATAATAATTTTAAAATGAGAGATATAAGTTTGAAGGAAATGATTTCAAAAACCGAATAACTAATTTTTTTAAAATTATTATTAAAATAATTTAATTAAATTAATAACGGAATAAATTTAAAGTAGAAAATACAAACTTCAATGAAATTTTGGCATAATAATTTTTTATTTTATTTATAAAAAATTAAAGTATTATGAACATTATTTTTAAATGTGATGATTTTTTTAATTAAATAATTTTAATTTTGAATAATTATATATACATATATAATCAAATTTGATATGTGTTAATAGCCTCAGGAAGATATGTGTTAATAATTATAGTAGTATGTTTGTGTCTCAAGGCCTTAGAAATGTTCTAGGGAAGAAGGTCATTCTTTACGTAATAAATAAATATTTGAGGCATTTAGATCCATCAAAAATGCCTCAAACCATCATAAATTACCTCTAGAGCATATTACTAGCCTTTAGAAAGATGTTAGTGGTCTCACAAGGTTGTCATTATTAAGTATGGGTCTTAAGGTTGTAATATGGTAAGGGGAGAAACTCAGGGCTTAGTTGAAGCATAAAGATTCTAGAAATTGAGGGATAAACATGGCACCCCAAATCACCACACTTGAACTCTAGAGATCTTAATCAACTTCTATGACCTAATATTCATGAATGATGCCTTACACAACCATTAAAAACCTCTCGAAGGTATTTATGGCCTTCAATTCATGATATCAAATCATTAGAATATTTTGAGCACTCAATATGGGTATTTGGTCCTTTGAAACAATTAAGAGAGAAAACCTAGGCCTTTGGTCCTACAGGTTATTTCAAGGCACTTAGGGTCATTACTAACATGTTGACCCACCACAAAGGACCTTTGAAGGGTATCCTTGGTATTTGGATGGGGATAGTTAGAATTGTGATATTTTTAACATTGAGCATGGGGCTGTAGAACTTGGATATGGTTAGGGGAACAAACCCAAGAATTAGGACCTAAAGGAACATTATAGGCTTTTGGGGCCAAAAATGACACTTTGAATAACCATAAATGACCTATAAAGGGCATCGTTTTCCTCTAATTAAGTATGTAGGTACCATTAGCGTTTTTGAGGACTAGGCATGCGTCTTGGGGCCTTGAACATGGTTAGGAGAGGAAATACAAACATTAGGTCCTAAAGGAAGCTTATAGTCATCTAGGGCCAAGAAGGATTCCTTGAACAACTATGCATTGCCTCATGAGGGTATCATTGACCTAATATTGGGTTGTCATTGCTACTAGGTTGTTTTGAGTAGTTGGTATTTATCCTAAGGCCTTGTAAATGGTCTACAGAATAAATCCAAGACTTATGTACTAACTAAATATTGGGGGCATCTATATCAATTATAAATGCATCAAATCATTGTACATTACATTTGGATGGTGTACTTGGCCTCTGCGAAGATGATAATGCTCTCATAAGGTTTTGATCAATAGGTATGGGTCTTAAGTTCTTGATATAGTTGAAGGGGGAGCCTAAGTATAAGTTAAAGTACAAATATTATAGGAATTTAAGGCCAAACATAACACCTCAATCCACTAAAAATGACCTATCAAGGTATTAGGTAGCTTCCAAGGATCAAAGGTCATGAATGACACTTCAAATGATCATATATGACCTCTTGAGGGGATATGTAGCCTTCAAGTGACATTATGGATATGTTTAGGATATTATGAGCACTAGGTATGGGTATTCAGTCTTTGGACATGATTGAGAGAGGAAACACAAGCTTGTTGTCCTAAATGATTCTTATTGGAATATAAGGCCATAAAAAACATGTTATCCCATCACAAAGGACCTTTTAAGGGAATCCTTGGTCACTTAATGGCGATAATAGATGTTCTAATATTTTAACATTGAGTATGAGTCTCTAGAACCTAGATATATTCATGGGAACAAACCCAATAGTTAAGCTCCTAAGGAATCTCATAATCTCATGGGGCCAAGAAGAATAAAAGAAAAATGTAACAACCCTCATTAAAAATCCATGTAACAAAGTTAATAACTGAAAAATAAGACCAAGGTCATGGGACATGTATTCCAAGCTGAATGTTGGGAAAAATATCCTAGTGTGGGTGTTCATTTGGTTATTATGGCTAAATAAAATGGCAAAGGAAATGACAAAGGATTTGGAAAGGAAAAATGACATTTTTGGCAATTTATTTATGAAAATAATGGAAATTAGGAGAAAAGGAAGGTGAAAGGTCACATGTTGCATGTGAGGATTAAAATGACGGAAAATAGTGGAAAATTGAAGAAATTAGAGCCCATATTGATAAAAAACACTTATGAGGATCAGTTGGTAGCTTTTGTCAGTTTAGTTTTTATATCTCTCATTCTATTCTCACTCTTTCATACTTTTGGACACTTAGAGTTTTCTTGGAGCACTCTTGGAGGAATGTGGCATACTTGGGATTTGGAACAAGAAGGAAAAGGGAGAGTAGGAAAGTGAAAGAGGACATCGGGGTCAAGAACTACAACATGTTTTTCTTGCAGGTACCAAGTTGCATGTATGATTTCCTTGCTAGTTTTTTCATGCATGGAATATGCATGTGGTTCCTTGGTTATGATCTGTCATTGGCATGGAGTATTACCTGGATTGAAAGTGGTTTTTCCTAGCCTTTCCATTTCCTAGATAGCCATGGTGTTGTGGGTTTATTTCCTTTTGTTTTCTAATTAATGCTCATGTTCCTTATGATTGTGGGTTGAGTTACTAGTTCCTGGAAGCCTTGGCTGGAAAAATTCTTTGGATGCTCTGTAATAGCTTGGGTTGAGTTACTAGTCTTGGAAGCCTTGGTTGGAAAAATTCTCTAGAAGCACTTGGTGGGTTGAGTTATTAGTCCCAGAATCCTTGGTTGGAAAAACACTCTAGAAGCCCAACAACACATGTGGGTTGATTTACTAGTCTTGGAAGCCCTCATTGGAACAAATGATTTGGAGCCCTAGATAGCTTGGGTAGAGACTGATATGTTGATGGTTAGTGATGTCCGACCGTGAGGTGGAATCACTAGTTGAGGGTTTAGGTGGTTTGGCCTCTAGAATACATGGTTTGGGTTTTCTTGGTTTATTCCGTGAGATCCCACATTCATGCTTGGAATATGGCACAGGGTTGATTGGATGAAAGAAATATTTGGTTCAACCCAATATATGGTCGGGTGGTACATGGAAGTTCCAGACTTGGTTGCATTCTGCATATGTTAACAAGAGCTCTCTTCCTCTTATATTTTATATGTAAATGTATTTGTTTGTATGTGATCTTGATGGTTGTTTTCACATTGCTATTATGCTGGTTATGTGTATGGTTTATGATATACTTGAGTTATGAATCTCATCATGTTTTGGTTAGTATGTAAAATTTTAATTAATGAATAACCTAATAGATAAAATTGCAGCTATTGGGAGGAGATATTGGTCCTCCCTATTGATTCTCAGATAAGTATTTGACCCCTATGCTCAAATATGTTGTTATGACCTGTAGATTACATATTTATGATGTGTTTGATAAAATTCATGTCATGGCTAGTAGGGGTCTGGTCAAGTCCTTGATCAAATGTTTTAATTAGTAACATTTTTTCAATGTTATTTATCATTTCTGGGAGTTTCATGAAGTTATGGGCAGTGTCCTGATACCTAGCCTTGAAAAAGTGGCTCAGAATATGGGGTCGCTGGCTTAGAACTTCTTGAAAAAGTCCAGAGTCGCTGGCATGCCTTGTTGTGGTAGAGACTAGAAGGCCTCAGTCGCATGCATGGCTTGTCATGGGAGAGGTTGAGGGTACATATCAATAAAATGTCAAGTTGTCTCAGGGGTTGGTCACCTAGAAGGGTTGGTTGGCTCCTGAAGGTTCTATAAGATCTGTGAAAGGTCATATTGGTTGTCATATCAGTTCCACTTCCTTAATTGTACTTGGGAAGTTTAATCATATCATAGTAACTCTCCGTCACACGTTTACCCCAGTGGAACGGTTAGCTTGGGTAAATGTGGGAGGATGATCCATATGGATATTGGTGGCCACTTGCCTATTCCACTTGGACCCCCACCATTTTTTCTTTCCATTTTTCAGTTTCCTTAATTGTAGCAAAATTTACTATTTTTGGCAGTTTTTTTTTCAGGTCGTGAATTTTCAGAGCCATTTTGAGGCCCTAACGACCTTTTTTTTTTTTTTAAATAATCATCAGTGAATGTGAATATTCAACTCTATATTCGCTATTAGCAGTTGTAGTCCTCAGATAGATATTTATAATGAGGTATCGTGTGCATCAAATGGAGATCGTATGCCAAAGTTACGACCTCGATAAATTAATGTACTAATTCACCCCAACGGGGCCCATAGTTTGGAATTTCATCTCCTAGGGTCAGGTTTTTGGGTGTTTCGGGTTTTCCATTGTTCCGAAATAATAAATAGGCCTTTGTGCCTCATTGTAACACAATTCAGAGGCAGGTAGCCCCCACATCTCTTCTTAGAGATAAGCTACCATTGTCATAGCTATTTTATGTCCATTTTATCTGTAAGCATATTTTAGTTATTTTATATTAATGAAATGAAGTTTTATTTTTGCTGCATCTTTGTATTTATGTTTATTTCTATATTTTATTGCATTTCTGCATAAATCTGGTTCAGAGGAGGTGTGTTACAGAGTGGTATCAGAGCATGGTTCAATACTTAGACTCAATAGGCATAATGTGGTTACCATGCATGCATGTAGGTTTTTTTATGTATGCATGGTTATGGTCATTGTTACAGTTGTGTTTTCATGTAGAAGTTGATGATGTTTTTGTTGGGATATGTCTGTCTTGAATGCATGTTAGATGTATATGCATTTGTTATGCATGTCATTATATTTATGTTTTTATGCATGCATTTTCATGGTTATGGTTATGTACGCATGGCAGGTCGGGCACGCATCGTGGTGGTCATTATGTAGTTTGTGTCATCATGATGTTGTTTTTATGTTATGATGCTAATTTGTTGGCTAAGATAGAGCATGAGATGTAGATAATTAGAGTGAGGTCGTAACACTAGATTTCGAGGTAAGGGTAGAATGTCATACAAGTTTTTATGGTGGGTATGCATGTATGTTGGTTAATGGTTGTTATAAGCATTAAGTTTATGTAAATGTATTTTAAATTATGGTTTTTGCAGTTACACGTATGATAGATGTTAGTTAATCAGTGTGATCATATGTACATGTGTTAGTTAGTCATGCATGGTAGTTAACCTATTGTCATATGTGTTGTGGTCATATGCATGATGGTTATGGTCATTGCATATAAGATATTGATGTTATATGTATCATGCTAATTTGAATTATCCTATGAAAATGGTTAGGGTTATGAAATTCAGGTATGAGTCGAACTATTTGCGATATTGTGTTGTACTAATCTAGACTGACTGTGCATATGTGATTGTTATGCATGAATGAAAATTGTTCATGAGTTTATGATGTGAACATGGTAGCTAGTTACTGTTACAGACGTCATGACCTTATTTATGTTTGAGTTCATACGTTGTGAAGTTATATCGTGCTAATATATATTGATTGTGCAGACGAGATAACCTCCCTTGAGATATATTAGGGTACGAGTTTTATTATGTTGTCTACATGGTGAATGAATGTTAGATTATGTCATTTATTTGGTGTTGAGTGTTTGGTATCTATTATGTCGTATACCGTTGTTTGAATGTTGAGTAGTTTCATGATATGATTATGTGTCTATAATATTTCATGAATGAATGATCTTGTTTGAGATGGTTGTTTTAACCACCCTCCTCCCATATTTACCCAATTTAACTGGTTTGCTGGGGTAAACATGTGACAAGAGGCTACTATGATGTGATTTAACCTCCTAGGTCACCTTAAGGAAGTGGAATCGACAAAACACAACCAATATGACCTTTCACACACACAACAGAACCTTCAGGATCCAACCAACCCTTCCAGGTGGCCAACCCTTAATACAACTCATCATTTTATTGACTTGGACCCTTAGCCACTCCCATGAAAAGCCTTGCAAGCGACTGATGCCTTCCAGTTGCTCCCACAACAAGGCATGCCAATGACTGTGGAATTTTCCAGCTAGTTCTGTGCCAATGACCCAAGATTCTATGCCACTTTTTCAAGGCCAGGACTCAGGCCACTGCCCATAACTTCATGAAAAAATAAAAAATGATAAATAACATGGGAACAAAGATACTACTGTAAAATTTGATGCAAATACTTGATCTTAACCCTACTATCCATGACAAAAATTTCCTCAAACATGTCACGAATATGAAATCTACATGTATTAACAACAGATCTAAGCATAGGGGTCTCATACTTATCTGAGAATCATTAAGAAAAATTGATGACTTATCAAAATAACTGCATTATGAACTATTAGTACATATATTCATTATTCATTCATTTACTACTCAAAACATTATGATATCCATACATCATCACTGTTATAAAACATCCTCATAATGAACATATAACCAACAAAAATAACCAGGATATAACAACTATAAAAACCACACATGAACAAGTAATGTGGGATCTAATGAAACAAATAAATCAAAACCAACCAGGGCATCCAAATACCAAAACACCTCAACCCTCAACCAGTGATTCCACCTCATGGACAGACATACTAACCATCACCAATTTGGTCTCTACCCAAGCTTTCGAGGGATTCAAAGCATTTGTCCCAACAAGGGCTTCAAGGACTAGTAACTCAACCCATAACTGATATCAGGATTCTAGAGTGTTTTTCCAACCAAGGATTGCATAGAATTTTTCTAGCCAAGGTTTCCAGGAATAGTAACTCAACCCAAGATATTACAGGGCCTCCAGATCATTTGTCCAACCAAGGCTTCTAGGAACTAGTAACTCAACCTACAACCAAAGGAACATGAGAACCAACCAGAAAATAAAAGGAAAGGAACCTACAACACCATGGATATCCAGGAAATGGAAAGGCTAGGAAAAACTAGTGTTTATCTAGTCAATCCTCCATGCCAATGACACCATAACTAATAAATCACATGCATGTGCCATGCATGCTAAAAATATTAAGGAAATCATACGTGCAACTCGATACCTACAAGAAAAAATCATTATAGATGTTGATCTTGATGTCCTCTTGTGGTTTCCTACTCTTCATTTTCCTTCTTGCTCCAAATACCAAGTATTCCAAACTCCTCCAAGAATGCTCCAAGAGAACTCTAAGTGTCCTAGAGTATGTGAGAGAGAGAATAAAGATAACTCCCAAAATTTATTTGGCTAAAAGCCATGAATTAATCCTCAGAAGCCTTTTTATTAATGAGGCCTTCATTTTCTTGAATTTTCCATTATTTTCCTTCATTTTCCTCCTCACATGAAACTTGTGACCCTTCACCTTCCTTTTCTCCTATTTTCCATTATTTTCATAAATAAAATGCCAATAAATTCCACTTTTCCTTTCCAAAGCCTTTTCCATTTCCTTTTTCAATTTCCATAGGCATTAATTAATCACAAGTGATCCCCATCACTTTGTTTTTGCCCAACATTTAGCTTAGAATACATGTCCCATGACCATGGTCTTATTTTACCTTTACTAACTTTATTACATGTATTTTTAACCAGGGGTTTTACAGAACACTCCCCTTTGGGGGAACACCTTCCTCGGTATTTAATGAAATATACAACCAATAAGAATGCTAAAAACAAAACATATTGCCAATGGCGCTTTATAACCCAGGTCGTTGCAGTATTTACAATGATCATCCCGTTGAGAAGCAAACTAACATGAGAAACATAAAAACATGGAAACCATAATGACTGACACCCATACCACTTATTCGAGATTTATAATGCAACTCCTGGCGGTATTTACATCCACATACATATATAAATATACCAAAACACCACACGAAAACATATGCCAACAAAATTCACTCAACCAATGAATAAAGAAGGATACATAGCTCACATCTTATTTGAAATCTCCCATGTATCTTCATTGGGCCAAAAGTTCTTCCACTACACTTTAACCAGCTCGATTTCTCAGTTTTGGAGCATGAGTGCATTTCTCTCCAAAATACACTACAGTTCTTGTTGGAATTCTCCTTCTAGCTCCACCTGTAATACAGACCAGTCAATCACATGATCAAAATATTTAACACACTTCTTAAGTAATGACACATGGAAAATATAATGGAATTTCATTGTCGGAGGTAATGCAAGTCGATATACTTTTGGTCTAAACCTCTCAAGAATATTGAAAGGTTCAAAATACCAAGGTGCCAACTTGGCACATGATCTAATAGTCAAGGATATTTTCTTGGGATTGATGCGCAAGTACACCTATTCCCCAACCTAAAACTTCTTAAACATCTTGTTCTGATCTACATAATTTTTTTATCCATCTTATGCCTCCCTCAGATTCTTCTTTATTACCTGCATTTCCACTCTACTTTTGCGTATTGACAATCCAAGAATTTGTCCACAAACTTTGCCACTTCCTTATTCAGATTCAACTAATAATAAAAAAAATTCATATATGTCAATGTATTATGATATATTGGGTGACCTAAATATGGCTTAGCATGAAATTCCCTCAAGATAAGTTTCTTGAGCTCACTATTTTCTGATACATATATTCTATTCCTAAACCTGGCTAATCTATCCAATATGAGACGATAGCCCACATCTTGATCACCTGTACGTGGCTGTAACCTGTGCATAAGCTCCCTATACATGTCATCCTATTGTCCTTATTGTAATATATGGTCCTGTAAATTTGTCCCATATGAGCTCATAATTGATATATGGTTCACCTATATCCTCCTACTAAGAGCATATGCGATCCTTTTCTCTTTACCTTTAATGTACCTGATATCAAATTCAAACTCACTGATCATGGCCAACCATATAGCTTGTCTAGAATTCATATTCTGTTAGTCAAATAGATACCTCCATCCACTATGATTTCTCATCAATACAAACCTCTTTCCAAGAAGATAATTCATCCACATATTTGATGCATGAATGATTGGTGCCAACTCAATATCATGTGTCAGATAATTCTGCTCATGCTCATTCAATTTATGTGACTCATAACATATTACCTGTCCTTCCTACATAAGGAATCCACCAAGTCATCTCTTTCAAGAATATTTACACACCACAAATTATTTTTCCGGTTCTGCAAATGTAAATTTGGATCATTTGTCAACAACTGCTTTAAATTTTTTAAGTTTGGTTGCACATTTATCTATCCATTCAAATTTCTTAACTTTCCTTTACAATGACGTAATAGGATAAATAATATGTGAGAAGTTCCTGATGAACCTCCTTTAATAACCTGCTAACCCCATAAAGAATCTTACCTCATCCTCATTCCTAGGAGCTTCCCACTCCATGATAACCCTTATCTTCTCTGGATCCACTATTATGCCTTCCTTGGAAACCACATGTCCCAAGTAATGTAACTCTGTCTGAAATAAATTGCATTTACTGAGCCTAGAATACAACTAATGTTCTCTTAGAAATATCAATATTGTTGCTAAGTGTTCAACATGATCTTCTTCATTTTTAGAATATACCAATATATCATCAATGGATACAATAAAAAAATTGTCTAGATAAGGACGCAACACACTATTCATCAAGCACATGAAAGTAGCTAGAGCATTAGTTAAACCAAATGAAACTACAACAAACTCATAATGCCTATATCTGGTCTAAAATTTGTCTTGTATGTTTACTCTTCCTTAATGCATACTTGATAATATCCAAATCTGATATCAATCTTCGAGAACATTGTTGCTCCCTTGAACTGGTCGAACAAGTCATCAATCCTTGGCAATTGATACATGTTCTTGATGGACACCTTGTTTAACTGCCTACAATTGATGCAAAACCTGAGAGTACCATCCTTATTCTTCACAAATAACACTGGTGCACCCCACGAAGATACACTTTTCCTAATGTATCCCTTGTTAAGAATTTCCTTCAACTGCAGATTCAATTCCACTAACTCCATTGTGCTCATCTTATACGGTTCCTTTGATGTTGGTGCTACCCTTGTTACCAGCTCAATAGAAAATTCCACTTCCATGTGAGGTGAAAACTATGAAATATATGTTGGAATCACATCCTGAAACTATTGTAGAACCATGTACCTACTCAAGACATCTGCATCCTCAAATTCCTTACCTTTATCATTGAAAATATGTACTACGAACAACACACACCCTTTTCTACGACTATGCTTTTCCTGTATAGCTGTCACCATTCTAGTTGATGTTTTCTTCTTCTTTCCTTGCAATTTCTCTGCTTTCCATTGTCATCCAAGCACTCAATAGCCTTGTCATAACAATCCACCTTGGTCCTATGGAGATACAACTAATCCATAACCATATGCACATTGTATGATCCCAATGATAGTACATTCAAATGCATTCATGTAGGCATGCCATTCAACTCAAATGTACATGCTCTTACCCAAGGATGAACTCTTTTCTTTATACCTATAACCAACTGCCCTAACCAATATTTTTCATGCACTTATTTATTTAAACCACACATATCCACCAGTTCATGATTACCATAACTATAATTATATCCAGGGTCAATCAAAATAGAAACAACTTGATCAAAAATTTTATTGTCCATCTCAATGATAAATTCCTGATAATATTCTTGTCAGTTATCCAATGCTACATAAATCCAAGGATTAATTTTTCCAACATCTCCCACTATCTGTGCATCCTGAGTACTAAAGATATGCAATCTACCTACCTAATGTTGTGGACAATCTCTCCTGCGATGATCCTTTTTGCATGTCCAACACTGTAAAGGCTTCCACCCTGCACCCTTGTTATGTTCCTTAGACTGAAATCCCTATCCTTTTTCAGTTGCATTGTACTTCTTAGGTGGTGCTACAGTCTCTTTGTTACATGTGTCCTGAGGCCTTTCTCGCTTCTTGTCCCATTTTCATTTATTATTTTCATTACCTTTCCAATCCGGCTTAGTCTCAAATTTGCACTTTGATTTCTCATACCAATGCATTAGCTTCTAGATGGCCTCATCCAATGATTTAGTCTCATCAAACTCAATCTCGTCTTTGAATGCTACTGGAAACTCACTGATGAACTGTTGAATCTTAGCCTTATCCTCCTTAAGGTAAGGCACATACCTCAATAAATACAAAAATATACTAGTGTACTCCTCATTTGTCATAGAGGGCCATATTCAAATCATATAATTCATTTTCCCTGTCATCATAGTATCTCTTTGATAAGTAATTATTCATGAATATTCTCTCAAACCCACTCCAAGTCAATTCCTCTTCATGAATACCTCTAACATTATTTACATATTCCCACAAAATATCTACCTTACCTTTAATATTAAACGTAGTTATTCTATCCTTCATGTTCTCTGAGTAAACATGCAATCTAAAGAACTTGTTCATCCCAAGCAACCACTCTTTTGAATCTCGTGACTTCTTCATTTCTCCATCAAGTGTAGGTGGATTTTATTTATCTATCTCATCTGGAAAATATCCCCTTCCACTCCTAAGGATGATAATGATGATGACCATGATACTCTTCAAAACTGGAATAATAATAATTCCCATGCCCATTGTGTCGTCTATCAGGTGTATCCAAGAATCTACCATCTTTGACCATTTCATCTCTATCCGACATGTGCCCTCCATGTGATATACTACCATATGCCCCATTTTTCCTATCCTCCTACCCATGGTTGATCCAAAGTGATCCTTGTCTCTTAAGTTTGACAATCTCTAAAGGATAACTGCATTGATTTCTTCTTGTTTCTCTTGTGCCCTAGCAAGTCTATTTTGTGATTGAATGATTTTGTTACTGTCTTCTTTAAAACTCCTTATTTTTTCCTTCAAACTTCTCAATGTGTATGCTATGTGAGGGGAGTACTTATCACCTTGATGCTCATCTAAAATATAGGGGGAATCTCATCAACTATAGTCTACCATTCTATTAGTCATATTTTTTCTTCTCTTCCCACAAGGTATATCATGTCAACTAAACCAAATCATAAATAAACCAACATACCTAAATTTAGTTCAGGGGATGATATATCATCTGCGAGATCAACCATATTAGTGCAATACATATATAAACATAATCATAGCAACATATAATCATCATTTCAACCATTATAAAGTTATCCATGCATGATCGTACAACCACATACCATGACCTCATGTAGGATAATTATCACCATGTCAATGTATGCATAACAACTATATACACACCGACATACATGACTAATTCACGACTGACATGCACTCATGAAAACCACATCCAACAAAAAAATCATCAACGTTAACATAGCAGCACCACTGTAACTATGACCATGACATGTAAATGCAACACACACGTATACCACAAGCATAATGAGAACATATGTAATTGACATGTATCCATGACCAACACACACCGCACATCTAGTATAAGGGGTGAACCATGCTCTGATACCACTCTGTAATATCATATATCACATAAAGAGAACAAAAACATAACACCACCCAAAGAGAATGAAACACACTTTGATACCACTATGTAACCAACCTCCTCCCACATGCACCCAATGTAAAATCCCTGGTGAAAATTCCATGTAATAAAAGTTAATAAAGGAAAAAATAATAACCATGGTTGATGGGAAACTTATTCCAAGCTGAATGTTGGGAAAACAAATTCTAGTGTGGGTGTTCATTGGTTTATTATGGCTAAGGAAATTGGCAAAGGCAATGGCAAAGGCTTTGGAAAGGAAAAAAATGGATTTTTGGCGCATTTATTTATGAAAATAATGGAAAAAGGAGAAAAGGAAGGTGAAAGGTCACATGTTGCATGCGAGGAGGAAAAATAAAGAAAAATAATGGAAAATGAATAAAATAGGGGCCTAATTGATAAAAAGGCTTATGAGGATCCGTTGGCAATTTTTTTGCTCAAACCTTTTGTTAGTTCAATTTTGGATCTCTCTCATTATTCTCTCTCTCTCTCTCTCTTGGACACTTAGATTTTTATTGGATCACTTTGGCATTGGATCAAGAAAGGAAAAGAAGGAAAGAGGAAGGAAGGAGCAAGCAAGGAAGAATAGGATCAAGCAGCTACAACAAGATTATTTTCAGGTATCGATTTGCATGTGTGGTTTCCTTGCCAGATTTGGCATGCATGGTATTACATGTGGTTATTTTCTGTCATGGCATGGGTTTTTCTAGGTGTGACAATGTTTCAGCCTAGACTTTCCATTTCTGGATAACCATGGTGTGATGGGGTTCTCATGTTTTGGTTGAGTGGATTGTCAGATGGATTCAAAGCTGAGTGAGGTGGATCTCCGAAAGGAAAAACACATGGCCTAGTTATCCTGAACCAGACTCTGGATTATGGTAAAGCCACTAGCTTAGTGGCTCCTGAACCAAATTATGGGTTGTGGTAAAGCCAGGTATTTTGTGCCTTGGTGAGCATAGGAATCCTCGACTGGTGAATGGCAGAATATACAATAAATAATAGAGGTGTGTGCTCTCCGTTAGGCCTAGTATTCCTAGGATGAGATATAGGTAAAGCCTGGACAGTGGGTCTTAGTGTAGGGCTTAGTGATCCCTAGATCAGACTGTGGATTGCGATAAATCCTGAGAGACTAGGAGACAATAAAATTCCTCATGGTGTAGGTGGATAACTCTGGTAGCATCCATGCTTATTTGGTTCTTTTTGGTCAGTTACGAGTCCCAAATTCATGCTTGGAATAATGGACAAGGGTGATTGGATGAAGAGAGATTTGGCTCAGCCAATCTATGGTTGGGTGGAACGTGGTAGTCCTATCTCGGGTTAGTTTTTGCATTCATTAATAAGTGGTTATCTCCTTGACATTTTATGTGTAAATGTATTGGTTTGTAAAGGGATTCTATGGATGATGTATCCTTGATATTTTTATTTTTATTATGTTGGTTATAAGCATGTATTGTGACAATGATGATGCATGGATCTCCTCATGTTTTGATTTGTAAATGAATGCACAATGTATCTATGACCTAATAGATGATAATGAAACTAACAATGTAAGGGAACAATGCTTCTTAGGGATTCTCAGATAAGTATGAGACCCCTATGCTCAAATTTGTTGATTATACCTGTAGATTACATATTTTTGACATGTTTTATGAAATTTATGTCATGGATAATAGGGTTTCAATCTAATATTTTTCAATGTTTTTGCAAATTTATCATTCTTCCATTATTATAATTCATTTTTGAGCTTGTAATTGAGTTTTGGGCAGTGACCTAGGCTCTGGGTCTGAACAAGTTGCTTAAATCCCAAGAACATTGGCATAAGTATGAGAGAAAAATTAGTTGGAGACATGCATGCCCATACCGTGGGAGCATCTAGAGTGTCCTAGATGCACCCTTTCCCATATCAAGGGAGCGTCCAAGGGTTTAATGGTCTAAAACCTCAGTGGGACTCAGGGGCTGTTTACCTTAGCGGTTGGGATGGATCTTGGGAGTTTTGTTGCTCATGTGGAAGGTCTATGTGATGTGTTTACATCAATTCCACTTCCTTAAGGTCACCTAGGAGGTTGAATCCAATCATAGTAGCCTCTTGTTGCATGTTTATCCTAGTTGACTAGTTACTTGGGTAGATGTGGGATGAGGACATTACAACCAAGTTAACTAGTCCACTGGGGTAAGCATGTGACAAGGCGCCACTATGATTTGGTTCAAACTCCCAGGTCA
Source organism: Pinus albicaulis (assembly GCA_034641835.2). Taxonomy (NCBI): domain Eukaryota; kingdom Viridiplantae; phylum Streptophyta; class Pinopsida; order Pinales; family Pinaceae; genus Pinus; species Pinus albicaulis. The sequence goes on from CM076574.1 coordinate 601,434,879, forward strand.
CCTTAAGGAAATGGAACCGACATAACACAACCAAATTTACCTTCCACAAACACTACAAAACCTTCAGGATACCAACCCTTCCAAGTGGAAAACACTTGAGACAAATCATTATTTGACTAACATGGACCCTCAACCACTCCCATGACAATACCTACAAGAAAATAAGGTCTTCCAGTCGCTCCCATAGCAATTCATGCTAGTGACTTTGGAATTTTCCTACTAATTTTGTGCCATCAACCCTAGATTTGTGCCACTTTTTCATGGCCAAGACTTAGGCTACTTCCCAAAACTTCATTAAAAATTCATAAATGATAAATCACATGGAAAAAAATATACTAATGAAAACTTTGATACAGGTACGTAATCTGACCCCTACTATCCATGACATGCATTTCATCAAACATGTCATGAATATGAAATATGAAAGTCTTAACAACATCTCTAAAAATAGGGATATCATACTTATATGAGAATCGTTAAGAAGCATTGATGCCTTATCACAATAGCTAAATTATCAAATATTAGGTCATATATTCATTGTTCATTCATTTTCTAATAAAAAAATGATGAGATCCATATATCACCAGTGTTATAAAACATCCTCATAAAGAGCATGTAACAAACATAAATAACCAGGATATAAAATCCATAAAAACTACATATGAAAAAGTATATTTACTCGTCAAATACAAGAGGAAAGAAGCTCTTATTAACATATGTAAAATGCAACTAGGTATGGGACTTCCACATACCATCCAACGATATATTGGGATGGACCAAATATTTCTTTCAACCAATCACCCTCGTGCGATATTCCAAGAAATAATGTGGGATCTAATGAAACAAATCAATCAAAACCAACCAGGGCATCCAAATGCCAAAACACCTCAACCCTCAACTAGTGATTCCACCTCACGGCCAGACATACTAACCATCTACAGATTGGTCTCTACCCAAGCTTTTGAGGGATCCAAAGCATTTGTCCCAACAAGGGCTTCAAGGACTAGTAACTCAACCCATAATTGATATCGGGATTCCAGAGTGTTTGTCCAACCAGAGCTTCCATAGAATTTTTATAGCCAAGGCTTCCAGGAATAGTAACTCAACCCAAGATGTTACAGGGCTTCTAGATCGTTTTTCCAACCAAGGCTTCCAGGAACTAGTAACTCAACCTACAACCAAAGGAACATGAGAACCAACCAGAAAACAAAAGGAAAGGAACCTACAACACCATGGATATCCAAGAAATGGAAAGGCTAGGAAAAACCAGTGTTGATCTAGTCAATCCTCCATGCCAATGACACATAATAACCAAGAAATCACATGCATGTGCCATGCATGATAAAACTAGAAAGGAAATCATACGTGCAACTCGATACCTACAAGAAAAACCCATTATAGATGTTGATCTTGATGTCCTCTTGTGGTTTCCTACTCTTCATTTTCCTTCTTGCTCCAAATCCCAAGTATGCCACACTCCTCCAAGAGTGCTCCAAGAGAACTCTAAGTTTCCAAGGGTGTGAGAGAGATAATAGAGAGAGCTCCCAAAACTAAACTAACAAGAAGTCATGAGTTGATTCTCAGAAGCCTTTTTATTAATGAGGCCTCTAATTTCTTGAATTTTCCATTATTTTCCTTAATTTTCCTCGTCACATGCAACTTGTGACCCTTCACCTCCATTTTATCCTATTTTCCATTATTTTCATAAATAAAATGATAATAAATGTCACTTTTCCTTTCCAAAGCCTTTTATATTTCCTTTGCAAATTTCCATAGCCATTAACTAATCACAAGTGATCCCCATCATTAAATTTTTTCCCAACATTCAGTTTGTAATACGTGTCCCATGACCATGTTCTCACCTTCATTAACTTTATTGAATGGATTTTTAACCAGGGTTTTTATAATTTCACTAATCCATATGTGCTAAGAACAATTGATATGTACTTGAGTGTAAGTGGGTGTTAGGTTTAGTATCATGAATAGTGACTGTGAGTTGATTATGATATGTTTGTTAGTCTTGGTAAAGGTTGATTTAAAATTAACAACTATGTTGTATTTATCTTTGGAACATGTGGTTGGCATGTGTGTTCAGCTACGAGACAATGTGATTGACACAACAAGGTAAGATAACCAATACATTGTTATGTTTCTTTATGCACTGAACTTTATGTGTTTATGGAAGTATGATGCAGGGGAGTGCATGGAAAATAGACTACCATGAAATCTTGAATAAGGACCAGGTTGGATTTCCTTGGGAACCATGGGGATTGAGTCATGGTGTTTGTTTTTACTCTTATGATTTTGGTATTTTGTGATTTGTTGTGCTTGATTGTGACTTTGTTTATGTCCGGTGTATGTCCATACCACTTTGTTTGTGGTGTCTTATTGATATTGGTTTATTATGGTTTTCATTTTGTTTTCTCTTCTTCTTTCCTTTTATGTTTTGAGAGTCTTGGGAATTAGTTTTGGAAAGAGAAATTTAATGGATATTGGGGAGCGATGGATGAAATCCAACAAATAATGTAAGGCTTGGATGAAGCCTAGTGCATGTGTAAAAGAAAACTAAAGGCAAGAGCATGATAGTTGGTTGGATTGGTTGGGTCCAATGGGATAAATGGATGATCATAGGATAATCATGAGAATGGTAAAAATAAAGTTAAAGTGAAGGGATCTGAGGAATCATATGCCTTGGTTGTGTTGGGAATTGTTGTTCTCAATGTTGTGCATGTTGTGCATGGATAAAGGGAGTTTTCTTAACCTAGATATTATGATATATAGTAATTGTGTTGTGATTATGATTATGATGACACCTATATATGTATACATGTATGTATGTATTTCGTTTTCTGAAAGGGTGATCATGAATCATTCTTGTGGAGGAATGATTGCTTATGTAGGTGAATGGCATGAAGAGGCTCCTAGTTTATGAGGAATCAAGTGGGAAGAGTAGCCCTAACATATCTATGAGGTTAGTATCATGTGGATATTAATTGATATTATGTGATTATACTATGTCTATGTTTATGTTATGGACAGGATATGCTGAGGGATACATCAGCGAAATGTAAGAAATATGAATTGTGACATGTTGGGACAAGCATGGATGGTGGAAACACAGTGGAAGCAAGGTTGCTCGGTAGAGTCAATGTGAGGTCTATGGATGTTCAATACCATTTTTGTATATATGTTGTACATGTTTCAACTGTGATGTTGTGTGCGTGCAATGTTGTGTGTATATGGTGTTGTGTACATGTTGTTTATGCAATGCTATGTATAAATGGTGTTGTGTATATGTTGTTCAAACAATGTTGTGTACACATGGTGTTGTGCACATATTGGATATGAAGTGTTGTGTGCATGTTGTATATGTGGTGTTGTGTACATATGGTGTTGTGTGCATGTTGGATATGCAATGCTGTGTACATATGGTAGTTTTTGCATGTGGCATATGTGGTGATTTTACATATGGGGTGGTGTGCATGTTGTACATATGGTGCTATGTACATGTGGTGTTGTATGTATGATTGTTCATATGGTGTTGTGTACATGTTGTATAGAGGGTGGTGTGTGCAAGTGGTGATGTATACATGTTGTGTTGTGCACATGTCATGAGGTAGTGTTGTGTATACGTTGTGCAGGTGGTGTTGTGTACACGTTGTGCATGTGGTGTTGTGCACATGTGGTGTTGTGTACATGTTGTGCAGGTGGTGTTGTGTACATGTGGTACTATTTACATGTTGTACACGTGGTATTGTGTGCATGTCATACATGCTGTGTTGTGCGCATTTGGTATTGTGTGCATGCTGTACATGTTGTTTTCTAAATGTTTGATATTGTGTATGTGCATTGCGTAGTCATGGTATCATGACATGTGTATTCATTGTGTTTTAATCTATGTATGTATATGTATTTTGTTATATATGAGGTGTATGTGTATGTATTTTGTTGTTTTGTAGGATAGATGTAGGTGTATGTATTGTGTTGTGTTGTACACCGGGTGTAGGTGTATGTGTTGTGTCGTACACCTGTTGTAGGTGTAGGTGCATGTATTTTACGATGTTTTATGTCGCATGTGGTTGTATTTCTATGATGCACACTGTGTGTATATGTACATAGTTGAAGAGAAGGAATTGAGTGTTTGTTGATTGTGGCAACCGATCCATTGTGTATACAGAAAGTGTCGATTAAAGGATAAATATTAGTATTTATTTCAGTTTTGATTATGCGTGTGATCTATGATTCTGGTTTATGATGATTACATGTGATTTATGATTCTCGTTTATGATGGTTACATGTGATTTATGATTTTGCTTTATGATGGTTGTGTTTTGAGCTAACCAAATATGATATGTTTATACATGATGATTTGATAAAACTACTTGTTTGACTTGTTGTGATAGGAAGTGAATAGGATTGAAAGTGTACCTTATTGACGGGCTACCAATGAGTATGATTTAAATTTATTTCAATTCCTTTGAATCTAATGGAAGTTATGTGATTTATACATTAGAGCATGAAATTCCTGGTTGGTTGGTTGAAATTGATTGCAAGAATGTTAGCAACAACAATGGAAGGAATTGTAATAGACAACAATATGCTGGTAAAGAACTTTGGGAGCAAGGCCATTGTGGGACACTGGTACCCAATAGTGTCCATTGATTTACACGGGAATTATATGACTGGTATGATTGATTTGAGGTAGGGATATTCCTTGGATTTTGGACCATCCAATGTGAGGAAACCTTGCCAAGGGAGGGGTTGCCCGAGGGAATGTGTAGCAATGAAGGGGATGCTTGCGAAACTTGGAAGGTGTGTGACTGCACGGAAGGGGGTGATTGGATTGAAAAAGGTATTGTGTAGCGGAGAAGAGAAGGTCGGGGATGGATCTATTTTGGCAATTATCATTTCCAGATGGAATCATACGCACATCGGGAGTGTGCCCTAGAACAATGAGTCGGTAACTGTTCGTTGAGGGAACATGTAGTGCAGGATTGTAGCAATGGGCATTGGATGCAAACTTTGAATTTGGAAGTGGATTATGGAATTATTGGGAAGGAGGTGAATCTTGGTACTTCTTTGAGGGTGGAGGTGTGAGCCTCTGGATTCCCTTGTTGATTGATACGAGCATCGTATCCTTTTATTTGTTGGTTGAGAAAATGTGCATATGGTGTGTATGCGTATATTATTGTAAATATTATATGAAGCTGGATAGAGCTCCATAGACAATATGGTTATGTTTTAGTTGAAGAAAATGTGCATGAGAATATGTGGCTGTTATTATAAATATCATAATGAGATGTGTTATAAAGCTCCAATAAGTGGTATGTTTTTTTTCTTCAGAAGTGGTCATTGTAAATACTGCAACAAGTTGTGGTATAAAGCTCCATGGGTAGTATGTTTTGGTTTTTTAGCAGTTTTTCTGGTTGTAGGTGTCATCGAACATTAAGGATGGTGTTCCCTCAAGGGGGAGAGTTCTATAACATCCCTGGTTAAAAATCCATGTAATAAAGTTAATAAAGGAAAAATACAACTAAGGTTATGGGACACTTATTTGACGCTGAATGTTGGGAAAAACATCCTAGTGTGGATCTTAATTTGGTTATTATGGCTAAGGAAATTGAAAAATGCAATGAAAAAGGATTTGGAAACGAAAAATGGAAATTTTGGCAATTTATTTATGAAAATAATGGAAATTAGGAGAAAATGAAGGTGAAAGATGACAGGTTGCATGTGAGGAGGAAAATGAAGGAAAATAATGGAAAATTGAAGAAATTAGAAGCCTCATTGATAAAAAGGCTTATGAGGATCAATTGGTAGTTGAAACTTTGGTCATATTATGTTTTGAAGCTATCATTCTATTCTCTCTCTCTCATCCTCTTGGACACTTATATTTTTCTTGGAGCACTCTTAGAGGAGTGTGGCATACTTGGGATTGGAACAAGAAGGTAAAGCAAGAGAAGGAAAGTGCAAGAGGACATCAGGATCAACAGCTACAACGAGTTTCACTTGTAGGTACCAAGTTGCATGTATTATTTCCTTGCTATTTTGGAAAGCATGACACATGCATGTGGTTCCTTGGTTATGATTTGTCATTGGCATGGAGGATTTCTTGGATTGATTGTTGTTTTTCCTAACCTTGCTATTTCTTGGATAACCATGGTGTTTTGGGTTTCTTTCCTTTTGTTTTCTGATTGGTGCTCATGTTCCTTATGGATGTGGGTTGAGTTACTAGTTCCTGGACGCCTTGGTCGGAAAAACGCTCTGGAAACCCTGCAACAACTTGGGTTGAGTTACTAGTCCTGAAATATTTGGTTGGAAAAATGATTTATAATCCCTTGGTGGGTTGATTTACTAGTCCTAGAAGCTATGATTGGATAAACACTTTGGAAGGCTGACAACAAATGTGGGTTGAGTTGATAGTCCTGGAAGCCCTGGTTGGAACAAATGATATGGAGCCCTGAAAAACTTGGGTAGAGATCGATCTAGTGATGGTTAGTGATGTCTGATCATGAGGTGGAATCGCTGGTTGAGGGTTGATGTGGTTTGGCCTTTGGAATCCCTCGTTTGGTTTTTCTTAGTTTATTCCGTGAGATCCCACATTCATGCTTGGAATATGGCACAAGGGTGATTGGTTGAAAGAAATATTTGATTCAACTCAACCTATGGCTAGGTGTTACATGGAAGTCCCAGACCTCGTTGCATTATGCATGTGTTAATAAGATATATTTTCCTCTTGTATTTGATGGGTAAATGTATTTTTTATTATGTGATCTTCATGGTTATTTTAACACTGTTATTCTATTGGTTATATGCTAGTTATGAGAATGGTTTATGCTAGAATTCAGTTATGTCTCTCATCATGTTTTGGTTAGTGTGTAAAATATTAATGAATGAATTACCTAATAGATAACATTTCAACTATTGGGAGGAGATATTTTTCATCCTTATTGATTCTTAGATAAGTATGAGACACTTATGCTAATATTTATTGTTATGGTCTATAGATTACATATTATATGATATGTTTGATAGAATACCTTTCATGTCTAGTAGGGGTCCGTTCAATTACTTGATCATATATTTTCATTAGTAACCTTGTTTCAATGTTATTTATCATTTTTGGGAGTTTCATGAAGTTAAGGCCAGTGGATTGAGAAATAGCCCTAAAAATCTTGGGTCATTAGCTCAGAACTTCCTGGAAAAGTCCACAGTCACTCGTATGCCTTGTTGTGGGAGAAACTGGAAGGGCTCAGTCATATGCATGTATTTTCATGGGAGAAATTGAGGGTCCAAATTAGTAAAATGTCAAATTGTCTTAGGGTTGGTCACGTGGAAGGGTTGGTTCGCTCCTGAAGGTTTTGTATCATCTGTGAAAGGTCGTATTGGTTGTGTCATGTTAGTTCCACTTCCTTAACTGTACTTGGGAAGTTGAATCATATCATAGTAACTCTTCATCACATGTTTACCCTTGTGGACTAGTTAGCTTGGGTAAATGTGGTAAGAGGCATGTTACAAGCACTTTAAATGACCATAAATGACCTATTGAGGTAATCATTTACCTCTAACTAATTATATATGTAGCACTAGAAATTAAAAAAACTAGGTACACATCTAGGGGACTTGGACATGACCAAGGGTGGAAACATGAAAATTAGGCCCTAAGGAAGCTTATAAGCCATCTATGGACAATAAGGATGCTGTGAAAAACCATACATGGCCTCTTCCATTAGGGAATTCTAAGGTAAAAAATTGGTCTCAAAACAAAAAATATACTAACAAAATTAACTTAAAAAAAAACCAATAGGATTCAAGATGACGATGCTATCCCCATGGGAAAATATTTTGGAGGGAAAAGAAGAACACTAATTTTTTTAATTGTATTTTTGACTTATCTCCTTATAGGTTTAATCAAATTTCAAGTGTATACACCCATTTGATGCAGAATTAAATTCCATGTCCAATGAGTACCTACTCTGCATACTTCTAAGAAGACCTCCAAAAAAAAATTATATACATTAAAAAAACACGTTCAACATGCTTTTTATGTGTTTTTAATGTATCTTCAATTTTTTTAATGACAACATGTTTTTTTAATGTATCTTCATTTTTTTTCGATGCAAGACTTCTCAAAAGTATGTTGAGTGGGCACTCATTGGGCGTGGAATTTGATTCCTCATCCAATGGGTGTATACACTTAAAATTTGAGTAAATATGTAAGGAGATAAGACAATATACAATAAAAAATAGTTTTATTTATTTATTTCATAACTCCAATTTTCTTATTTTAACTATTATTTTATTATTTTCCTTAGGAGACCCATTTTAGACTGCAAAATTCCCCTAATGATTGGTGTAACTGGCCTATTATTAGTGATTTTGGTACCAGTAGGTTGTTTCGAATAGTAGGTATGTGTCTTAGAGCATTAGAAATTATCTAGGTGAGAAAGCCATGCCTTAGGTACTATAGAAATATTTCAGGAATCTAGATCCTTAAACAATTCCTTAAATAACTAAACATTGCATTTGGAGGGTATCCTTTTCCTTTGAGAAAGATGTTAGTGCCCTCAGAAGGATTTTATAATTAGGAATTGGCCTTAATGACTTGACAAGATTAAGGAGGAAACAAAAGACCTATCCAAAGTAAACAAATTCTAGGAATATTAACCCATTGAAAAGGTCATTTCAAAAAGAGAAAAGACAAGTGGAAAAATGTAGACTTTTAAGAGAGGCTAATCCAAATTCTAGCACAATATATGCCACTATTGTTTTAATTCCATCACCACAATAAAAGTGAAATATTTGAATATATGAAAATATAATATTTATCTCTAGTCAACATTCAATAATTATTTCATCAATAAAACTTGTTGCGGATGAATAGATGTTGATGGATTGCTTAGAGATAATTATACTATGGATAAACTTAGAGAGGAAAATCATGCACAAATTTCTAGTGAATAAGTTCATGTGGTGCAAATTCTTATTCAATCGTTATAAATTATATAAATTACCCATGATAATGTCCATTCTCCTCCCAAATCAGACTTACAAGTCCTTGAATGGGTAAGAACTTCTATGTTTATAACTCCATGGTAAAAAGGTCAAAAGTGCTATAATACAAATCCATAATCCCAATATATATTGAATAGTGTATGTTGAATAAGTAAAAACATTAAGGTTGATGAAATTTTTCTAGAATCACTTGAAGTTACATTACCTAACCAAAATTTTGTTATCAATCATAAAACAATTATTACAGAATATTTTAAATCAAATTTGATGAAGCTAAATGTTAGTTATTTTTGTCTTCGATAAAATCAAGGAGTTTGAATGTTGTTAGTAGATTTTTTTATCCAACTTGGATCATTGTATTTTTTTTCATCCATATTGATGCTTTTAGAGTGGAAAAAGTGGAGGAATTAACTCACATGACCATTTTTACTGGTGGGGCTCAGTATGGAGAATTTGGCTCTGAAACTTTACAGGAGCATTTTGAGACATAAAAAAAAAACATTGGTGGTAAAAATTTTGTGCTATATCACCACACATTTTTTTCATATTCTACACACAAACACCTTTCCAATAGTGCAATAATCGCTTCAATTAGAGTATGTATGCAAAAGTTATTCCACTTGAACTTTGACCTTACTATTTTCACCACCATAATTCAAGAGCATCAACCCCCATTATTTATGGAAAATGGGATATCCATGTGATCATGATGAAAAAAATCTAGAATATTCCATATTGTAACTCTAGTTATGAGTTGAAGGAGTCAAACCTAACCACTAGTAAGCTATTGGATTTTGTTTTAACCAAACCACTAGGAGGAAAAGGGGTTCCATTATTTTTGAATGGATTTGTTCCATAGAAAAATAGAATAGCCAAGAGGGATAGGAAGAGAGAAAAAAGAGAGGTTTTTTGGTCTATAGTAGCCCACAGGCCACATGCCTTACTTCTTTATACTTGCAACCATTGTCTATTGAGAAAGAGAGTAGAGCGGCCTCATCTTCTAGTTGGGGTTTTCTCTTGAAAAAGTTTCCCAGGTTATACCTTATGTCAATCACGATTTATGATTTTTTATTTCACTATTCCCTAATTTATAAATAATTATAATTTTCATCCATAGACAATAAACAATAACTTATAGGTATATAAATCTAAAGAGAAATAAACCCTCAATGTGTATATTTTGGATTTTTAAGTATAATTTTATGAGATTTGTCATGACAAACTATCTAGTGGAATATCTATGACAATTTAAGGATCATATTGGTACAATATTAGTTTTATTTTGGTATATTATGGATATTTGTATGGGATCTAGATTGTCTTAGTCAAAATTCATAAAAACCTAGTCATGGCTAACAAAACTATGAACAAACCTCATGATCCTATAGAGGAGAGGTTTTTTGCAGCTAGAAGTACAAGTTGTGGATATAAAATGTAACATGAATTTCCTCATGGTATCCATGAACGTTAAGCTCGGGCTATCAAATAAGATGGGGGTTTTAGCACAAAGGTTTGATTAGAGGGGAGATCAAGAGATCGAGAAGAAATAAAGAATGAGCTAAAGAAAGAACCTATGAAATATCAACCCAGTTTGAGTGCCATGAAAAAATCATAGTCCCTATTTAAAATGGAAGCAAAGGTTGATATCAAGTTGTATTAAGGTGAGAATGACTTTGAAGCTAAATGTGACTAATCGTAGCAACTAGAAGTTTATTTTAGTGTTCATCATATAGAGGACAAGTAGAAGATTTCATTTGTGAGCAAAATTAGAGGACCATGCATTAACCTGATGGGAAAGACACACGAAGACCTTCAGGATGTAGGGTGATCCTCTAGTGATTAATTGGGAGGACTTTCAAACCCTCATAAAGTCACAATTTTACCCTATCATGTATGTAGAGGATTAATGGATCCAATGGCACTACTTTAGGCAGTAGCAGGGGTAGAGTGTAAGAGCACACCACATAATTTTGAAAGATGAAAATAATGTTGGGTATCTCCGTAAAGAACCCATATGTACTCCTTAAGTATTTGGGGGGTCTACAAAACCATCTATGGAAGCAAGTGATATTTTTCAAGCTGAGATCATTGGATGAGGCTTGTGTGCATGCACAAAACCTAGAGAACATAGGCATGGAGAAAGGGAAATCAAGTGGATAGAAGTAGAAGGATGAGAAAGATGCTTCTAATGAGGGGAATAAGAAGTGGAAATGGGGGAAATATAGAAATAAAATAACCACAACACACCAATTCAAACATCCCAACAACCACTGCAAACACTCTAACATTGATGGTCAAACAAAGGCGAAGTGCTCAAAGTTGCATCCAAAGCTTTACCATAAGAACAAAAAGAAAGATAATAAGAATAATAATATGATGGATATTGATTCGAGCAAGTAGGTTGAAAGTGGCTCGAATGTGGGAAACAAGATCATTTTTACTTTAGTGCATAAGGCGGTGAATTTGAGTATCCTTCAACAACATGAAGAGAATGAAAATATCATGCTCTTCCATATAAATATTCAAGTTAAAAAAAATATTAATTCTTTGTTTGACTAAGAATTTTAGGAAAATATCATTGCAGTAAAGCTGGTATCCACCCAAATACAATTTAGCAATGCGTATCACTCTTAGATTGATGGGAAAATGGTGCAAGTTGATCAAGTCTCAAAAGATATGTTAAGAATGTATGTTATGCAAGAAAAAACTAAGTGGGAAAAATATCTCCATTTAGTTGAATTCACATAAAAAATATCTACCATGAATCATTGGGGATGAGTCCTTTGGAGGTATTGTATGGTAAAAGATGCAGGGTACCTATTAATTGGAATAGTCTAGAGGATAAATTGGTATTGGGACATAACATGCTAGCTAAAATGGAGCAAGAAGTGAGGAAAGTGCGACATAATTTGAAAGCTGCCCAGGATAGAAAAAGACTTATGGAGACAAGAAACAGAGCTACCGAGAATTCCATGTAGGAGATCATGTTTATATCTAAGTTAAGCCTAGGAAAATCACCCTACGTTGGGGCACTTGTGCAAAGTTAGCACCCTAATATTGTGGACCCTTTCAGATTCTAGAAAGAATCGAACTTGTAGCATATAGAATTTATCTACCTTCTCATATCTAGATACATAAAGTGTTTCATTTTTCCTTATTGAAGAAGTATGTATATGATCATAGACATGTGATTAGTTTGAAATATGTGCAGGTAAAATTTAATGTTTTAATTTTAACTATATGAATATAGAGTTATAATGAACATGAATGATTGATAAGTGATCATTGTGTAAGAGGTAGAATCGAATGAACAATTTATGGTAGAGCCTCTACGTATTCTCGACCAGAGAGAAACAATGCTACGAAGGCAAGCCATCATCCATGTTAAAGTGCAATGGAAGCACTTCAACTAATAAGATGTCGCCTAGGAAGATGAAGGGTTCATGCGGAAAGCATAACTTGACCTATTCCACAAGACTAGAATAAACACCGAGGATGATGTTTCGCATGAGGGGGGAAGATGTAATAGCCCAATTTTGTGAATATTATTTTACTGTTAGTTACTTTTACTTTACGTGACTCAGTAACTTATGATTTGATGGAAAAGGTATAGTAGGAAACTGTTATAGGTCAATTTGTGCACCATTCCCAATGACTTGGTTAACTGGGCATCATCTCCAAGACCAATGATCAAGGGTCTATCATTCCCTATCATTTTAGTTGCTACATGCCCTAAGACAAGAAACAAGACAAATCAAGCAAGACTTTCATCAAGCAAATGTTTCCATGGTTTGAAGCTTATTATATAGCATATGAGAGCTCACCAACACAGGCTCTAAGGGGCCTAAGTACATTGCATATGTAGGTAGCCCCATGCAAGGCTACTCTGCAAAGCACTTCCCGACATTCACAGGTGCATTGGTCACATTGGGAGTGAAATTATCATTGTTCCAGAATATCCACTTGGCCAATGCCTTCTAGAAGAGTTCACATGTGTCAAGATTTGGATCCAAGTTTCCATTTGACATATACATGAATGGAAACATGTCTTGCCTATTTTTGGAAATTTATTGATTGCAAAGCAACCTACAGTTCATCTATAAATTGAGCACAGACCTAAGTGCTTGGAAGGAAAAATTTGAGTAGAGAAATGCTGGAGGATTTTCAATTGAGAGCTAGATTTGTGAAGGTGCTACTGGAGAGAATTATACTGTGATGAGGCTTTGGAACGTTGCTGGAAGGTCACTTCAAATTAGTCACTAGGTTGTAACCTCTCCTTCTATCATCAATAAAGAGTACTGCTTATTTTTCCCTATATGCATCTGTATTGGATTTGATTTTCCATATTGTAAGATCTTGGTTGAAGTATATGGTTTATGCTTTACTGATTTAGCTAACTAGCTTGAATATATATCTATATTATTGCATCTTCTACTGTTTCAGTGTTCTTTCTTGTAGGAAGCATTCAGCTCACAAACCACTTGAATTTGAAGATGCAATGGAAGAGACAAAAGGAGTTATTTGGAAGCAACTGAACAAGTAAGCCTCCAATCCTCTCTGTGTATCTATTCCGAGTTAAGAAAAATAGTCATATAGTCTTTCACCTGCTGTTATAGACTAGCACCTATCTAGGGAAGTGTGATTTATCTGTAGTTCAGAATTTTGGCCCAACAAATTGGCGACTCCGTTGGGGATAATTTCTCTTAGTTCTAGGTGTTTTAGCCTCTGATTTGCTTTGTTTATCCACCCAATAGTTATTACACATAAAGATTAATCTTTTTCAGAGCTTAATTTTAAAAGGCAATGAGTTAAACAATATTATTTCTCTTTGTATATTGTTCCCAACGCACCCCTAGACTGGACACAGTGCTTTGCAAAGCATTGTATCCCTTCCTAGCCTGCATTGCATAGCACTGTCTCCCCTTGGAGACTGCGTTGACTCATGAAAGTGACAAAATTCCCTTGAATTTGACTTTGCAACTTGCTTCAATTTTGTTTGTTGCTGTGTTTTGAAAATTTTGATGCTCAATTGACCAGTGAATATATATACTTCTTCCTCTTTTGGCTGAAAATTTGTTCAATTTTTGTTTAAATAAGTTTTTCTTTATCATTGACAAGTTGATTTCAAAGAAGTTTTTATGGTCGCCTTAAAAATCATTTTCTTTTGAAATAGGAAATTGTCATAAAATATTCATTTCCTTGATAGGAGAAATTGTTGTTGAAATCCTCGTTTTTCCTTCAAAAGAGAAATTGTTGTTTGTATTCTTAGTTTCTCGAAAGTAAAAAGCATTTGAATTATTGATCTAGTGCACCTAGTTTTTTTTTTGCATTCATAACATTAAGGAAACTGAAAAGAAAAACTTGCGTTTGCATGTAGGATTGTGTGTGTTTTGCAAAAGGAACATTAGGAAATCTGCATCTAGTTTGTGATTCATTGATTTTGTTTTTGTTCATTGATTTGTTTGCTCACGAACTATTTTCTCTCTTCCCTTAGTAGCTAGGTTCTTCATTGAAAAAGTTGAAAGTGAAAGTTTGTTTATCATTCTTAGCTTGCATTTTAGGAATTTCATATACATCATCACAGTGAACCTTTGAAAGGAAAATTGTTAAGCAAGGTCAACATAAAATTAATCTCAATTTACTTAACAACGCATTGGAACCATAATGATAACATTTAGAAGGTCTAGGCTAGAGACGTTTTCTAGCATCGTAAAACATAGCAGCTGTCGTTAACTTGTCTGCGATACATTTCGAGTGTGATACCTCACTCCACATACGTAATTATATCGTAGCTCTTCCACATACTTTCGGGTATATCGGGCGGTGTTACAGTATGATAAGTATGAAGGGGTGCTCTCGCTATGCGGTTTCGCATCAGACAACACTAATACGGACTTGGGCCTCCACGTACCTTTGGGTATATTTGGGAGGACAAATTTTAGGTGCTATCCATCCATAGTGAATCGAGTCGGCGACCTTGAAATTGTGACACACCGAACACATCATTCGGGGAGATTACCTGCACCTACTTCTTGGCTCGCCAGAAGGTATTTTGCAGTTCACAGTTTCTTGGTAGACCCTTTTGCCTCGCATTACGCTCTTTTTGTTTATTTGTTTTTTGGTTAAAATAAATCAGTAATCGTGGAAGAACAAAATCCTGTCCCCCATCATTCACGTATATTAGATTTAAAACCACCTTTACCACCAGAAGTTACTTCTAGTAGGCGAAGGCGATCACGATCTGACGAATCAAGTACAATTCGTACCTCTGGCGAAACATCATCTCTTAAACCAGAGTTAGCTCAAATTGTTTCCACACATCCTGGTTTGTTTACTATTTTCGAAATGGAGTCTTCACAGCTACCCATGGTCACGATCCATTCAATCACTGAGAACATACCTCTTAGACTTGAAGTTGTTCAATCACAAATTGATCCAGATCCCGTCTCTTCTTCGCCAAAAAATATGAATCCTGAAGTAGAAAAACCGGAAGTTGTTCCTACCTTGGTCGCTCCACAAATTTCTGTAGCCATTGAAAATCCTATATCACACAGTCAATCGTCTGAAATATATTTTGGGCCTGACGGTGAAGTTCTTCCTCTTGTTTTAATTGCGATTGAAGAAATCCCACAAGACGATACACCTTTAACTCCAAACCATTTTTGGGGGGACCTTTACCTATACTAGTCTTTTCCTCAATCGTTTCCATATGCTTTTGTTGATCCTATTGCCATTCAATCTCCCATCGATTCAAGGGTATACATTTGGTCGTACAACCATGTCTGAACCAACATATTTGGTTGGGTCTACTGTTCCAATTACGTCAGCTCCTACCCTCGCTACTCCCTCGATGTTCACAACCTCACTAGAGTCATATTTGCACGGTGGCCCTTCGGTCCCAACAGGCTACAAATAATTGTCTGGCACTTTCTCTGGTGCATCTTCACATTCATGGTCTTTGCCAATGTCATCATCTGGTATTTTAACTAGTAGCCCTATCGTTAGTACTGAACGACTTGATTCATTACATACATCATCAAGGCAATATCAAGTCGGTCCTTTTGGGTCACCTTTAAGTACCATATCAACTGGACTCCCAGCATTTGGAGAAAATTATTTTCCATCTTATTATCCTCCTTATGTTGGGGGGAAACCTTTGGTCACCCAATATGATAGTACTTAGTCGCTTTTTGGTCAAACTAATGTTGACATGAATGTTTGTCAATGGCATCCCACTCTGCCTATCCAACCACAAACGGTTGTACACTCGTATCAACCGATTCAACTTGTTACACCCACTTCATTACCACTTGTTAATACATATATACCCTTATTACAGAATCAAAATATTGTACATCAACCTTATCAGGCAAGTTCTTCGACTCAATATCATCAAATGTTGGGTGCACAGACTCAAAATCCTTTGGTTAATTTACAAAAATCTGTATCAGGGATCATTTATTCACAAGTTGGTGTACCATTTTATGGGATGTCACAAATGAAACTTGGTTATACATATCAACTGAATCCAACTTATACTAATTTGGGTTATAACATTGGTGGATAGAGCCCTTGGTAGCCACAAGTGAAAATGCCTCAAACTTCATTTCAACAAGTATCATATCCAGGTTTTGGTCAACAGAATTCTCAAGCATTTGCTATGCAAAAAAACCCCTATCTGGGTTACCATCAGCAAATTCCATATGCTAGTGCTCAAATACCTGTTGCCCAAGCAATTCCATCTTACCTTGGCTGTGCTCAACCTGACCTTAATAGATAGTTTCCTTTTGTTACAACTTTAGAATTACCAGATTTAAACCGGTTAACCAATGATCCTATCAATTATTCTCCTTGGTGGCCAGTTATACCTCATAAATTACCCTCCAATATTCCTAAATTCAATGGAAAACTAGAGAAGATCCTTCAACTCATGTCATGACTTATCATTTATGGTGTTCATCAAATTCCTTGAATGATGATATTGTTCGACTACGTCTTTTCTAGCGTACGCTCACAGGTCTGACTGTTAAATGGTATATTGAGTTACCTAGAGCTTCTTTCGACAATTTCATTGCTTTAGCTACTGTCTTTTTGACCCATTTCCAGTTACCGAGAAGATACGAAACTAGAACGAAACTCTTGACCAACTTCAAATAGACTAATGCTACTCACATTTCCGATCATATTCATGAGTGGCGTCGCCATCGACGAATGGTTAAGACATTGTTCCCGATCATGTTCTTGCTGAATGGTTCATTAAGTCCCTGTTACCATCTATAACTGAGGATGTGGCTATATGTGGCGTCGTCATTGAAGAGCAAGTTATTGCTCATGCCCAATATTTAGACTTGATTTACACTCAGTCTGGCATGCTCTATGAAAAAATTCCTAACGCGCCGTGTTCTAATTTCAATGTTCCTCCTCAAATAAAGGACTCTCATGCCGGAGACGCACTACAAACACACACCATGCTACTGCATATGATCCTTCTCCTACTTTCGAAATCAATGCCGTGTCATTTAACAAAGGAAAAAGTGACAAACAACTAGGAGGTAAGAAAAATGGGAAATCAAAGAAAAATAAAACTTCTAACCCACAGGAAAGATCATCTAATCAACCATCTGGACTACATAAACCTCATTATCCATGCATAATATGTAACGAGGAGCAATTTGTTAGGGATTTTCCTCACCGTGCTAAAGTCTCAAAAATCATCAAGACTTCTCATGCATCAGCTGTGTTGACAGACCTATTTCCAAATCCAGACACTAATTTGGTTGCTATGGATCTAGCTCCTAGTTCCCAAGTGTTGATGTTATCCACCACAAAACCTTCACAAGATATTTTGG
The DNA here is from genome assembly GCA_034641835.2 of Pinus albicaulis. Classification (NCBI taxonomy): domain Eukaryota; kingdom Viridiplantae; phylum Streptophyta; class Pinopsida; order Pinales; family Pinaceae; genus Pinus; species Pinus albicaulis. Next base: position 601,452,743 of record CM076574.1, read on the forward strand.
TGTTAACGCAGAATAAAGACTATGGTAGTCCGAACACTGATCAACCTACTACCTCGACAACGAATCCATCTAATGAATTAGTACCACCTACTGTTATTCCTGAATTGATAATTAAACCACCGAAGGGAGTAATTCATAAATTTACATATAATCCTCGAGCAAGAGATGCACAAAATTATAATATAGTTGAAGATTTGGCTCAATCCCCTTCAGTTAGGTCTGCTCTTGAGGTATTACAAAATTTTCCCTCCCAGAAGCAGGCTTTATTGTCAGCCACTGGTGGAATTGATCTGACTGATTCTAATCTTGTCGTCTTTAATCATACGGGCTATGTACCACAACTACCAGTAGAATTGGCATTCCCCATAAAAGTAAATGTTCTCAATCACCTTGTTCATCGCACTATTATTGATGAGGGAGCATCTACGTGCATTATTTCTCTAAACTGTTGTAAGTCACTTAGCTTTCCACGATTATCGCAATCATCAATGATGGTGAAGGCTTTTGATGGAAGAACATATAACCCTTGTGGTATTACCAATAACCTGCATGTTGAATTAGGGGGCAAAACAGTAAGTATTGATGTCGAGGTTGTTGACGGACCCCTTGACTATAATATTTTACTCAGAAGACCATGAGTATATGCAATGACTGCCATTGTTTCTACATACTTTAGAATGATTTCCTTTCCACATAAAGGTACAATCATAGTCATTAATCAATTATCTTTTTTTGCCTCCGCTTCGCAGGTAACTGGAAGCGTTCTGTTTTTTCACTTACCCCAACTAGAAATTCAGAACATTAGTTTAGGAATCTTAAAGGATTCCAATCTTATGGGAACCTTTGCATTACCGCCACCTGCGACGTCGGCAGAAATTGCAAGCATAGAGACTTGCTACATGATCTCTTCCACTCTATCTGGCTTAAGGAAGAGTACGGGTGATTCTGATATTTCTACGTTGGATGATGTTTTACTACCCAACCCTATTGAGTTGGTATAGAAATCAATCTATTTGGATTGGGCGACAAATCCGAAATCAGCGTTGCCGAGTGTTTAGGTTGATTGTTCATTAGATTTTGGTACTCCATCTGATCCATTTTCCTCAAAATTTTTGACAAATGAAAATATTTTGGAAGCTATGATGTCAGAAGGAGAACCATGGGAAGATTATCATCATCATTCCCATCTTCCTGATTGTGAAGAAAACAATCTCAGTGAACTATATAATCCATCCATCAAAAATTTCTTTTCGAATTCTTTACTGATTAATGCAATTGACTCTAATCGAAATTTATCAAATATCGAAGAAACAATTTCTATCGATATTTCGACCAAACCTAGCGTTCTAGAAAATATTCATGTCGGTGTATCTTGTTCTCCATCAAAACTTGATTCACGCTCTCTTTTTCGTGAATTTCGTGACGTATTTGCTTGGTGTTATGAGGAAATACCAGACATAGATACTAGTATATTTGAACACACTATTAATATGTATCCTAATGTCAAACTGGTACGTCAACAACTTCGTCTTATTCATCCAAAGAAAGCTGCTGCCATTAAAGCAGAAGTTGAAATTTTTTTGCGTGCTGGTTTCATTTACCCTATTCCGCTAACTGAGTGGGTTTCCAATATCATTCCTGTTATGAAAAAACAAGGGACCATTAGAGTGTGCGTCGATTATCGGGATGTCAATCAAGCTTGTCCAAAAGACAAATATCCTACTCCCTTTATCAACCAGATTATTGACGATTGTGCTAGATGCGAAATATTTTCATTCATGGATGGATTTTACGGCTACAATCAAATCAATATCCGCCTAGATGACCAACATAAAGCAACATGCATCTGTCCCTGGGGCACATTCGCATATAGGAAACTTCCGTTTGGTTTAAAGAAGGATGGGGAAAATTTTCAGAGAGCAATGGATTATGCTTTCAATGACATCAAGCACATTGTTCAACCATATCTAGATAATTTACCAACGCATTCACGAAATTAGACTGATCACCCGATGCATTTGAGAGCCATTTTCTTACGCTACCGACACTACAAGATATGCCTCAATTCACACAAATGTGTGTTTTCTGTTGGTTCTAGTTGATTGCTCGGATTTTTAGTCTCAAAATAAGGAATTTGAATAGACCCATTGAAGGTACAAGCCATTCTCGATTTTTCTGCACCATCAAACTTACTTCAGATACAGAAACTTCAAGGAAAGGCTAACTTCCTGTTAGGTCCCTATATTACTAGTATAGTCCCTTATTGTTGTTAGTGTAATCCCCTTATTGTTATTATTGTACCTTTGTAACCCCCATATTGTTATTATTGTGCCCTTAAATTATTATTGTTAGGTCAGATAGGATTACATTGTGGCCCCACTAGGATTACATTATGGCCCCATGGACTCCTATATATAGAAAGGAGGTTTTGTAAATTGTATCATCTAAGAATTGTTCATTTATGTAATGTATTGGAGGTTTCCCCCTTGAAGTGGCTTATTTCTAAGGCATTGATATCTCTTTTCTTCTACTTTTGGAGCTAGTTACACAACATTTGGTATCAAAGCTTTGGATTCTAGGGTTTCACTTCTCTAAACAGGTCATCGTGGAATTTTGGCTATAGAATTTTTTCTACGAAGGTTCAAAATCTGAAATTTTTAGGGGGCGAAGCCGAAATCCTGAGGAAAATATTCAAAAAATTTTAGAGCTTGGTGTCCAATATTTTTGGAGATATGATCTGTGGAAGTTAGTGCTTTTTCAGGCTCCCGAATTTCATCTCAAAGAGGTGATCGTGGGAAAAGATTCATAACTCTATCCATGAGCATAAGATTGGAGTGCCGTAAAAATTGGTCGCAAGTACATAGACTTTGGTTTCTTGGCTATCAAGTTCAGAGCCAAAGGACGAAACAATGACATGTGGCAAGTCATACAAATTTGCTCTACTGAACCATTCCATAATTAGGTCATTGTGGGAGATTGGACACAAATTTTTCTTGGAGAATACAAATTAGGTCAGACCTGTGGCATTTGAAAGATAATTCAGAGGGCTACGTCAGTACTTAAATTCAAATATTGAAGTGCTGCAATCACAGAGATAATCCAATTTCAATATCGAGCTCCTTAAAAGCAAGAAAAAGGTGTGTATTTTTTTTCCGAATTGCATAAGTCTTGTTTGAAGAATCAATTTGAATTGATTCCAAGGGAATATTGTAGAATAGATATCAATATTGGGTTCTAAAATATGCCCTGTAAAAATAATTCAACACCCATTAATCCTTCAGAAGGCTCCACTATGACTCATGAAGATGAATAATTGCAACATGATCTATCAAAATTACAAGAGCAAGTGCGCCAAATTTCGCTCTTGCAAAGAGCAACAAAAAATGAAATGGAAGTTTTGAAGAAAGGCGTGGAAGCTAATATGGATGGCATGGAAGCTAGCATGGAAGCTAAGATGGATGACATGAAATACAACATAGAAAACATGAAGAATGATCTAAAAGCAAACATGGAAGGTTTGAAAAAGTTGATACAAGAAATGTTTCATAATGGTGAAAAGATAGTAGAAGAAACTCATGATGAGAACAAAATAAATGTTAATCATGATTTCATAAACTTTAATGTTGGTGGGAAGAACCACCATATTCCAAAAATGGAGATGAGTAAGTTTTATGGAAAGGATCCTATAACATGGATATTATAGATGGATCGATATTTTGATCTCCATAACGTGAAAAACACACAAAAGGTACGCATTGCAACTTTACATTTAGAACAAAATACATTTGTATGGTATCGATGGCTTTGCTCTCGTAAAAAAATTGTCACTTGGTAAATTTTTATGGAGGAAATGATAACACATTATGAGGATACAAAGAGCAACACCTTCTTTAGCCAATTGATAAATCTCAAACAAAATGGCTTAGTGGGGGAGCACATTGAGGACTTCCAAAAATTGAATATAAGGGTAACTGATATTCCAGAGGAACACAAGATTGATCTCATCATAGGAACTTTAAAGGATAACATCCAACATGAAGTTCGCGTTTTAGAACCTGATTCATTAGAGAAGGCATTCAGGTTGGCAAGAAAAATTGAATGTAAAATTATGGCGACAAGGAAGCCTACCACTCACTTATATAAAGAAGGAAGTGTTGCTACGCCTAGATTTCCACAACCTACAAGGTTGACACCACAAAAATTGGAAGAAAAAAGAGCAAAAGGGCTTTGCTACAGTTGTGATAGCAAATACACTAAAGGTCATAAGTGTGCCGAGAAGAAATTATTTTACATAGATTGTGAAGAGGAAGAAGAAAATGAACAAGAAGAGGATATACACCAGGAACCAGCCCTAGAAGAGGAAGAAATGAATTTGACCATATCGTGTAATGCACTGGCAGGAATTACCACTCCTCAAACTCTCAAGATAGAAGGACATATCAAGAAGAAAAAGGTAATAGTGTTGATTGATTCAGGTAGCACCCATAATTTTATTCATTGTAAGGTAGCCAAGGAATTAAATTGTTTCCTATACCCAGCACCAGAATGTCAAGTGATGGTTGCAAATGGAGGAACTATAAATTGCTCCGGAAAATGCCATAATATCAAGCTAACCATGGGGGAATATGTATTGACTAGTCCAATGCTTTCCATTCCTATGGGAGGTGTTGATGTTGTACTAGGAGTACAATGGTTACAATCTTTGGGGACGGTAGCTTTTAATTTTCAAGAAATTTTCTTGAATTTTTTTTTCAGAAGGGAAGGAAGTTGAATTATGAGGTATTGTGGGGAAGCTGGGAAATATAATAAGTTCTAATGTCATGAAAAATCTTCTAAAGAAAGAAAAACGAGGTGTAATTTCACAATTATGCTCACTAGAAGTTCCAACATCAAAATCATCTATTTCTGCAGATCTCCAACAAGTCTTGGACAATCATTCCAAGGTGTCTGAAACTCCCAAAGGACTCCCACCTATTCGTGATCACGATCATGCTATTCATTTGATTCCAGGAAGTGTTCCTCCAAACATCAGGCCTTATAGATATCCTTATGTCCAAAAGAGCGAAATTGAACGTATGATTGCAGAAATGTTAGAGGCGGCTATAATTCAACCTAGTCAAAGTTCTTTCTCTGCTCCCGTAGTATTGGTACACAAGAAGGATGGATCATGGCGAATGTGTCCGGATTATAGGGAGCTCAATAAGCTCACCATTAAAGATAAATTTCCCATTCCTATGATTGATGAATTATAGGATGAATTACATGGAGCAATTTATTTTACCAAGTTGGATCTTCGTTCAGGATATCATCAAATTAGAATGAAGACTGAAGATATTCCAAAACAACATTTCGAACTCATGAGGGTCATTATGAATTTTTGGTCATGCCTTTTGGCCTTACCAATGCACCTTCTACATTTCAAGGGTTGATGAATTCCATTTTCAAACCCTTCCTTAGAAAATTTGTGCTAGTATTTTTTGATGATATACTAATCTACAACAGGTCTTGGAAGGATCATGTTGAACATGGTTGACAGGGTGCTCAAACTATTGCAGGAGAAACAATTATATGAAAAAACATCCAAATGTTTCTTTGGAGTACAAGAGGTGGAATATCTGGGTCATGTTGTATCTCACGAGGGTGTTAAGGTAGACCCTAACAAAATTAAAGCCATTAAGGAATGGAAAGTCTCCACAACCATAAAGAAGTTGCGAGGATTTCTTGGGTTAATAGGGAATTTTTGCAAGTTTTTTAAGAATTATGGGAGAATAGCAGCACCTCTAACAACATTATTGAAGAAAGATGCATTTTCATGGACTCCTGAAGTAACTAAGGCCTTTGAAAATCTTAAAGAAGCAATGTGTCGAGCACCAGTATTAGCTACACCAGACTTCACAAAAACCTTTATTGTGGAATGTGATGCCTTAGGAAATGGAATTGGTGCTGTTTTAATGCAGGAAGGAAGACCCATTGCTTTTGAAATTCGTCCAATCAAAGGAAAGTATTTAGAGAAACCTATTTATGAGAAGGAAATGTTAGCAATACTGCATGCACTAAAGAAATGGAGAACTTACCTAATGGGAAGACACTTAAATGTAAAAACTGATCATGATAGCCTTAAACAATTTTTGGAACAAAGAATATCTTCAGAAGAGCAGCAAAAATGGGTCACAAAGATGTTGGGTTCTGACTTTGAAATAATCTACAAAAAATGAAAGCTTAATGTTGTTGCAGATTCACTCTCAAGAAAGAATGAAGAGGTGGAAGAGTTTCTTTGTGCCATTTCTATTGTCCAACCAGATTGGATAACTGAAGCAAGAGATGAATGGAATAAGTACAAAGATGTATGGACACTCATTCAAAAGTTGCAGCAAGATCCTATTAGATCTGATACATTTAGTTGGAAAAATGATTCCTTATGGTACAAAGATCACTTATATCTTTGTAAGAATTCCCAACTAAAACAAAAGATTCTTTTGGAATTGCACACTTCTCCTTTAGGAGGACACTTAGGATTTTTAAAAACTTACCACAGGGTGAAGAAAGAATTTTTTTTGGGATGGCCTTAAATCTGATATTCAAAAGTTTGTGGCGGAATGTTTGGTTTGCCAGCAGAATAAAGTTGAGACAATTAAGACCCCGGGACTTCTACAACCTTTATCCATTCCAAGTCAACGTTTGGAAGAGATTTCAATGGATTTTATCACAAGTTTACCTAAGTCCTAAGGAAAGAGTGTCATCATGGTGGTAGTTGATAGACTTACCAAGTATGCACACTTTTGTGCATTATCTCATCCATTTAAAGCAAGTACAGTTGCTACTACATTTATGGACAGAATTCAAAAGCTACATGGAAGCTCAAGGGTTATTGTGAGCGACAGAGATCCCATTTTTACTGGAAATTTTTGGACGGAGTTATTTTCTTGTTTGGGTACTCAATTAGCTCATAGCTCATCTTATCATCCTCAATCTGATGGTCAAACTGAGATAGTAAATAAATGTTTGAAGGATATCTTCGTTGTTTTGTATTTGATAAACAAACACAATGGGTCAAGTGGTTACCTCTCGCTGAATGGTGGTATAACACTTCCTTCCATACTGCAGCAAAAATGACCCCATTTATGGCACTTTATGGATATCATCCACTATCCATCACATCATATTTAAGGGAAAATTCGAAGGTTCAAGCAGTGGAAGATCACAACGAGCATCAGCAAGAAGTTCTCCAACTCTTAAAGGATAACCTGAATTTGGCACAAAATCGAATGAAACAACAGGCAGATCAACATCGCAGCGAGAGAATTTTTGTTGTAGGAGATTGGGTATTTTTACGGCTACAACCATACAAACAAATGTCCCTCAAGCAAGCTAAGAAGGATAATAAATTATCGCCAAAGTACTATGGTCCTTACAAGGTGTTGCAAAAGATTGGTACTATGGCATACAAATTGGAGCTTCCTGCTTCTTCACGAGTGCATCCAATTTTCCATGTTTCATGCTTAAAGAAGGTTATAGATGAAAATCTTCCAGTTCAAACAATATTGCCAGAACTCAATGAGGAAGGAAAAAACATATTGGAACCTGAAGCGGTCACAGAAACAAGAACTCGACAGCTACGAAATCGATCAATTTCAGATTATCTCATCAAGTGGAAGAACTTACCCATTGAAGATTCTATATGGGAGGATGAGAATTTTATACAGAAGCACCCAGAGCTACTCAAGCGTTGAGGACAACACTTTTTTGAAGGAGAGGGGCATGTTAGGTCCCTATATTACTAGTATAGTCCCTTATTGCTGTTAGTGTAACCCCCTTATTGTTATTATTGTACCCTTGTAACCCCCATTTTGTTATTATTGTGCCCTTAAATTATTATTGTTAGGTTGGCTAGGATTACATTGTGGCCCACTAGGATTACATTATGGCCCCATGGACTCCTATATATAGAAAGGAGGTTTTGTAAATTGTATGATCCAAGAATTGTTCATTTATGTAATGTATTGGAGGTTGCCCCCTCGAAGTGGCTTATTTATAAGGCGTTGATATCTCTTTTCTTCTATTTTTGGAGATGGTTACACAACACTTCCTGAGAAGGTTCATTCCAAACTACGTCAAAATGGCTAAAGGATTTACTCGACTATTGAAAAATGAGGTTGCCTTCCATTGGGACCAAGTTGCACAAGCTTCTTTTGATGCTGTCAAGGACCATCTTGTCCGAGAATCATTAATGTATCCTCCTAATTATCAAAATGATTATTTCCTATTTATCGCCATGGCTGAAACAACCATCAATATGGTTTTGGTCCAAGTAGAAGATGGAATTGAACATCTGATCTATTATTTGAGTTGTAATCTCAATGATACGGAATTTAAGTACTCATACGTGGAAACGCTTGCCTTGGCAGCTGTACAAGATGTCTAAAGATTTCGCCATTATATCCTGCTCCGAAAAACAACAATAGTTTCAGATTGCAACCCCATGACTTACATCTTATCACGTCAATTGCTGGGGGGAAAATATTCAAAATGGATTGTCATTTTGCAGGAATTTGATTTGTAATTCATAAAATCCAAGTCAAAGAAGTCCTTAGTTTTGGCTGAGCTTTTCTGTGACCTTCCCTCTGGTAGTACTACTACTATGTCAGAACCATCTATTCCAGACGAGTCTCTATTTTTGATCGGATCATTTGATCCTTGGTATGGTGATTTAATCATTTATCTCCAAACCCAAAATTTTCGACCTAATGCTTCTCACTCTGATCAATGATGTATTCGATACCAAGCCAAATATTATCTGATCGTCGGCGATACACTTTATCATCGTGGTGTCGATACCATTTTAAGGAGGTGCCTCATTCATGAGGAGGCCGAAAAAGTATTAAATGATTGTCATGCTGGGGCTTGTGGTGGACATTTATCTAGATATGCTACCACGTAGAAGATACTCCGCACCAGTTACTTTTGGCCTACCATTTTTCAAGATTGCATCATCGTAGTCAGAAGTTGTCATGCATGCCAAATTTTTTATCGTAAAATCCACAAAACGCTAGCACCAATGCATCATGTTGCCTTTGCTGGACCATTTACGAAATGGGGTATTGACTTCATGACCTGTAACCATCCTTCGTCTGGGGGGCATGGTTATATTATTATCGCAGTTGACTATTTTACCGAATGGGCTGAAACGATGACTACATTCAACAACACAAGACAGATAGTTGCATTGTTTTTCTTCAACCATGTTATTGCAAAGTTTGGGGTCCCACATGCTATAGTTACGGATCATGGGAAGAATTTTCGCAACCATATGATTTCTGAATTGACTGCCAAGTTAGGATTGTCACATGATAATTCTACTCCTTATTATCCACAATCGGATGGACAAGTTGAGGCTATTAACAAAATTATTAAACAAATGCTTCAACGAATGATAGGAGTCCGTAAAAGGAACTGGCACTTGATTTTGTACTCCGTTTTGTGGGCGTATCGAACCTCTGTGAGAAACGCAACAAAATTTACTCCTTTTCAATTGGTGTATGTTCTGGAAGCTATCTTACTAATCCAATGTGAAATATCGTCGTTAAAACTTGCGATAGACTTGTTACCTGACACCTCAAAAGAAGAAGTGCGTCTTCTTAACCATCCATCTAGATGAAACACGTTGTGAAGCCCAATTGGCCAACAAAGCACATAAGAGACGTATAAAGGCACAATACGACAAAAATGTCCAGCCTCACATCTACTCAGAGGGTGACTTGGTCCTTCTTTACGATCAAGAAGCTGATGTAATAGGTACAGGGAAATTCGAACCATTATGGCATGGCCCCTATATTTTCGAAAGAGTTCTTGCTAAGGGTGCCTATGAGTTAGTTGATTACGATTGGATTCCATTGGCACAGCCTAGAAATGGGTTATATTTGAAACATTACTATGCTTAATCATGAGCGTAGTAATTTTTTGTATTATATTTTTTATATGCTGTTGATTTGCATTCACTATCTTAATTTGTTTTTAGAGTTTTATTGATGTTAGTAATCTGATTTACATTTCATCGTAGATGATTGAGTCTTCGGAACCATTTGTTGGATATGCTGATGGTGCTAGTCGTAGTACGCAGAATCTATCCTCACAGCGTGGGCCATTTTCACTCTGAACGACAAGTTAGTGAGTTTTCAAGGGATTTGTATCAGTAGATTGACAAACAATATCACTGAGTATAACACGTTGATCGAAATTCTCTCTGATGCAATTTCATTTGGTATTAACTGCATAATCATAAGTTTAGACTCACAACTTCTGGTTTTACAACTTGCTAGTATTTACACTGTTAGAAATCTAACACTTCTTAGATTGTTCCTAAGAGTTCCATTTTTGGAGAAACATTTTGATTTCATTCAATATCAACATATTTCCAGAAATTTGAACACTTTAACTGATTCATTAGCTAATCAAGTTTTAGACAGACATTTGCGACATAGGTAAAGAAAACATTCACATCATTGAATAGGATTGCGCATTAAACATAGGAAAAACTCTGAAATCATATAGATAGATAGTTATAGGTTTTTACAAAATTTGTGCCCAAGACACATTGGCCATCTGACCTCAAAATGTATGCAAAAAGTCACAAGTAAACTAGTGGTGCTCATGGTAACATGGTATAGATCTAGCAATCCTATGAAGCAACCGCATCCAGTGGTTAGGAACCCCAATAGTGTGTCACTAAAGTCCCATGGGAAACTCTTCGAATCGGAAATTTTGAATCCTGAAGGTCAACCCCTCTATGTGTTGTTGAAGCTCAGCCATATCAAGGTCCTGAAGGACTGCTCTCCCGACAACCCTCTTTGTTGGCGCATCTGCTTCGCGCTCTAGTTCCTCTATTGGTTGAACACAACCACTATCTGCATTACATCAAACATTTAGTTTAGTCTTGGAAAGAAATCAAAACACAAAAACATTGTATAATCCTTAGAAAAATAAAACACAATGGTCAAATCATTCTTACTTATTGCACCCCACTGAGCGCCTTCTGGTGATACTAGATCTGGATCTCCTAGGAAGTCTATGCCTGCATATGCATACTCATCGATGGCGAAAATCTGTCGCTAGAACCAGGTGAAGAATGCAGTAGAGAACACAATGGTCGATTGGCCTGCATGCCGACCCATGAGTTCTACCCATCTCTGCATTCGAGGATCTCTAGGACTAGATATATCCAATGTTACATGTTGTCTCTGCATCAATGGAATTCGTTCCAATGTGAAGGAGATAAGGATTGAACATAACTGAAATTTTTCTTCCTTCCTCCCTTTACTTTATTCAGTTGTTCCTTTATCTGAGATAGAACAACTTCAAACTAGCTGAAGATTGTTGGCTCTAAGCACTCTAGTGCATACTGCATATACGATCTATTCACTACATGTAGTGTAATGGTGCTAGCAAGTTTAGCGATCGTGAAAAGGATGGTTCTCAAAGGAAAATCCCTAACATACCGAATGTTTATTTTTCCATCTTTGCTAGGTTCTGCCCCTAGATAGCAATACTGCATAACATAATCCCTCACTGTCCCTCCTCCAACGGTAGACCCTGTGAGAGAAATGGGCAAACCTCTCCTTGACAAACCTGTGAGAAAATACACGTCCTCAATTGTTATGGGACCCACTTTGTTTTTAATGTGAAATGCCTCTATCGCCGGATCCCATGCTCGAACTAAGAACTCCAAGAGTTCTATTTGTTGCCTTATTCCCAACAATTTGAAGTACTTAAGTAGTCCAAAATCTCTTAGGGCTCTTATAGTACCTGGATAATTAAAGGCAATCATATCTTGTTCTTCATGTTCTCTTTCCCTCCATGTAATCGTCATTATAATCCGATGGAAACCTGAAAATCAACCATAAGATCCATTAGATTCCAATCATTGCAAAAAACTAGGCAAATTTTGGACACAACATGAAAATCAAAAACTTAAACTGCGCCCAACGCACTCCCCGGGTTGAGATAGTGCATTGCACATGCAGGTACCCTTCACTGTACCTTCTATGCAATGTATTTTTTGACATTCAGGGGTGCGTTGCCCTCATTTTGGGCAGAATTTAGCCTAGGGGGCCTCAAAACCCTAAAAATTTGCAAAGAATGGAAATTAAATGAATACTAAAAGGAAGAGGAGGTTCATGGCACTAACCTGGATCAAACGGTGATGAAATCCATCCACAGAAATGACCACAATCAATGACTGAAGTTCGGGGGAAAAATCAGGTTCAAAGCTCCAAAATGAAAATGGTAACTATGGAATGGTAAAAATGAATAATGAAACTACTTTTTATAGTCATTTAATTGTTTGCAAGTTAAATTTATTGCTATGACTATAGTTTTATTATGTTTTTATCATGAAATAGGTATTTTTAATCAATTTGATGTTGTTCTGAACATGAAATACAACTGATGAACATATTAGTCATGCAGATTTATTCAAAGAATGACTTGACCACAAATCATACTTTTTCTCCTTATTTTTTGAGCTTCGTTAAAAACAAAAATGATTTGAAGCAAACTTTTATCTCTTTTTTGAGCTTTGATAACAGCGAAAAAAGAAACCCTAGAGTCTTCTTTCAGCTCTTTTCAGACTCTGATAATGTGAAAATATTTCCGAGCACTTGTCTTTTCAAGCTTGTTAAAGTAAATGAATCGATATCTACTCAGTATAATTTTAACCCTTTTCCGGAATGAGATGGATTATTTACGAAAAAGGAATACCTTGGTTAAACATGACCAAAGAGGTTCTCTCAAATATTATTTTACATGAGTTCTCTTTTGTCCTCTTTTTCAGAATCTCTAAATATGAAAAAGGACCAGGCTATCACTATCGTTAAGCTTGTTAAAACATAAAGTAGCAACGGGCTTGTCGATCATGGAAAGAATTGAGTTTCATTCATCACTAGACTCGTTAAATTATTAAATAGCGATACATTATTCGCCCGAAGGGTTGAATTATAGATCAAGAAAATGTTATCCTCCTCAAGCTTGTTAAAAAATAAAGAGGTACTGGTCGACAAATGACCGGGGAAAATTTGGTAAAAGTAAGCAAAGTTTATTTTTGGTAGCAAGTCGCTCTTTAACATGACACTTCTTTCACTCCATGTCCGTGACTGTTTGGGTTGGGTAATCATCTTGACGGTTCATTCATACCTATGGTTCATCATACCTTCACTTCGGTTTCGGGTCAATGTTGCCAACTCATCACACTGTCGCCGATATGTTCAAGAGAAGTCATCCAGTGATTAAAAAATCATCCTTCTGTAATACTCATAAACCTTCATTTTCATGACCGTCATCCCTGAAAATTGCTATAGCAAGTCATACCCTTGTCTCCGAAATCAGTAACTCATGTTTTGCAATAAGGTGACTTCTTGTCGACGACAAATCAATATCCAGGAAATTCACTTAGAAACATTAGATTCCAATACCATGAGGCTTGTTACAGCATCGACAAGATCCTCGCTTCTGGACTTTTGACCGAAATATTTTGTTTGGCGTTCGACATCAAATCATCTATTCACGCCTTATGAAATGTACTGCAGTACCTTGAGGGCCATTGACATTAATGGTGGTTATCTCGCGTTTGTTAACAACACACATCATTGGCTGGTAATCAAGCGATGTATTTCCATGTTCGACGACAAATCATATATTCGCATGGCTAGACTTGTACCTGAATGATCGAGTGAACAAGATAAGAAGACCCCAGATCTAGTTTCATCCACCGGGCTGCGATTTCAGGATTTTCGTACACATCATCTGTATGGTGACCTTACATATAAATTGTCATCCAAACATGGGCCTATATCTGTAGGCATGTCTGCATCTGGGAAACATTTCAATGAAGACGACTTTCTGAATTATGTACATGTTATTAGATTGTTTTATGTGCTGAATATGGGAATGCCTACCCTCAGAAATTATGATCAAAAGAGGATATATCATGATGTAATGTATTGTAAGATTGATGCAGGTGACTACTCCGCTTCATTTCCAGACTCATCACAGTGTAAAGCATCTCAATCAAATGTTCTTATTATTTTGATCTCATGCTTTAGGGGGCAATTGTTATAGGTCAAATTGGGCACCATTCCCAATGACCTGGTTAATTGGGCATCGTCTCCATGACCAATGATCAAGGGTTTATCATTCCCTATCATTTCAGTTGCTACATGCCCTAAGACAAGAAACACGACAAATTAAGCAAGAATTTCATCAAGCAAAGGTTTCCATGGTTTGAAGCTTATTATATAGCATATGAGAGCTCACCAACGTAGGCTCTAAGGGGCCAAAGTGCATTGAATATGCAGATAGCCCCATGCAAGGCTGCTCTGCAAATCACTTCCCGACATTCACAGGTGCGTTGGTCACATTGGGAGCGAAATTCTCATTGTTCCGGAATATCCACTTGGCCAGTGCCTTCTAGAAGAGTTCACATGTGTCAAGCTTCAGATCCAAGTGTCCATTTGACATTCACATGAATGGAAACATGTCTTGCCTACTTTTGGAAATTTATTGATTTCAAAACAACCTATAGTTCATCTATAAATTGAGCACAGATCTAAGTGATTGGAAGGAAGAATTTGAGTAGAGAAATGCTAGAGGATTTTCAATTGAGAGCTAGATTTGTGAATCTACTGCTAGAAAGATTTATATTGTGATGAGGCTTGGGAATGTTGCTGGAAGGTCACTTCAAATTAGTCACTAGGTTGTAACCTCTCCTTCTATCATCAATAAAGAGTACTGGTTATTTTTCCCTATATGCATCTGTATTGGCTTTGATTTTCCATATTGTAAGATCTTGGTTGATGTATATGGTTTATGCTTTACTGATTTAGCTAACGATGTTAGGTCCCTATATCACTAGTATAGCCCCTTATTATTGTTAGTGTAAACCCCTTATTGTTATTATTGTACCCTTGTAACCCCCATTTTGTTATTATTGTGCCCTTAAATTATTATTGTTAGGTCGGCTAGGATTACATTGTGGCCCACTAGGATTACATTATGGCCCCATGGACTCTCATATATAGAAAGGAGGTTTTGTGAATTGTATCATCCAAGAATTGTTCATTTATGTAATGTATTGGAGGTTGCCCCCTCGAAGTGGCTCATTTCTAAGGCGTTGATATCTCTTTTCTCCTCTTTTTGGAGCTGGTTACACAAAAAACGAGCTTGAATATATATCTATATTATTGCATCTTTTTCTGTTTCAATGTTCTTTCTTGCAGGAAGAATTCAGCTCACAAACCGCTTGAATTTGAAGCTGCAACGGAAGCGACAGAAGGAGTTATTTGGAAGCGACTGAACAAGTAAGCCTCCAATCCTCTCTCTGTATCTATTCTGAGTTAGGAAAAATAGTCATGTAATCTTTCACCTATTGTTCTAGACTAGCACCTATCTAGGGAAGCACGATTTATCCGTAATTCACAATTCTGGCCCAACAGAAGCATTGTATTTAAATAAAGGAAATGATGACCTGATTTTGAAGGTCATGGTTGTGAACCAAAAATAATATAAAGGGAAAAAAATGAATCTTTAATTACCCAGATAGTTAGAGTCAGTTATCAATTTTCTCTCTTCCTAGAGATGGAAAAGAGAAACCCCATCCAAGGATAGCAAGGGAAGGCTGGAGGATGGAGAGAAATATGAGAATGAAGCTAATACATTTCACATGATGCTGTGAAGATGGTAGGATGCTGCCTGACTGAGGTGTTCTTGAGTTGGACTTAGAGCTAGTGGAATCCTTGGATTGAACCTTGAGAGTACAATACTGGACTAGATTGGTATATTCTTGAGGTTCAGGTACAAGTTACCTCAAATAAAGGATTTTTGAGATTGTTTGAAAAGGAAGAAGCTTTGGGGGAGACTGGACATCATTGCTAGTCTCGTGGTTGGGAAAATAAATCTTCCAGGTGGAATATTTTTACAGTACCACCAGGGAAAAAATAAGTATCTATGTAAATAATTTTTATTGTTATTGTTATTATAATAAATTTAGTGTGATTTGTGTGTTAATATCTTTTAAAGAAAACTATGAAAGATTTGATGGACAACTTAACTGCTAATTATTTATGTCCAGTAAGGAAGACTGTTAAATATGTATAGGACCTAGGCTTGTAATTTCCTGCTGGGTAGGACTCAATATGTATACATGTTGTAGGAAGAAATTTATGTGTGAATGAAAATTTTATTATGGTATGAGTGAGAAATTAAAGACATTAAATCATAAATTACAAAAGGAATGATACATTGAGAAATAAGGGTTCTGTTTAGCCTGAGGAATATCAAGCAAAAAAATCATTAGTGGAAGTCTGAAATAATATTAATATTTAAACAACACCCTAAGGGGAGTGAACAAGTCCTGGAAAAACCTAGGTCCCATTCATAACCACGTGTGAGCAAGATGGATAAGGGGAAAACTTAGTAGCCTGAGGGGTATTAGTGTCAAATTGCAACCTAGTTTCTATTAAATGACTTAGGAAAAGAATGTAAATATATCAATCTTGTACTGTTAGCAGGAGTTTTATTTGTACAATTTCATAGACAATAAACTAATTCTTTTATGAAAGAAAACATAGAGGAAATAATATTTTAGTCCAATGAAATATGTGCAAAAAAAAAAAGTATGGCTTTAACTCAAACATGGAAACAATATTCATTTTCATCAATCTGTAACAAAAAATTAAGAAGAAAATCCTATTAATCATTTGCACTACATATTAACACTTTTCATTGAAATTACTCCACTAAAAAATTCGACGTGATTGATGAAAGGTATCATATTATAAACATGTAAAAACTCCATAATAGACAACCACCCTGGAATGGGTATAAACACGTAAATAATTTTTGTTCGTTCTTTCTTTTGAAATGCCCTGGAATTCAGTAAACAATTATGAAATAAAGAAACCGACTGTCAAAAAAATTATTCCATATTTACGATCTTGTTTAAGCTTAAAACAATGCTCAAAACTATTAATTATAACTGTAATATGAAACAAAAAACACAACTCGAATGGTTGAAGGACATCCGCATGGAAGGACTCCTTTAGTCTTAGGATAAGCCTGAGCACATGAGGAACTGGAAATACATATATTTTTTAAAGTATGTGTCAAAAGAAACCCCAAATTAGCAAGGAAACCCCAAACCCTTGTTTCGACTGAGAAATTATATGGTATAAACCTGGAACAGGAAAGAGTGACAAGAGTTATAGAAAATCGATGCCAAAATCATGACACAAGGAGTGGTGGAGAAAGATGAACCTGGTCGAACCCCAAAACAAATCCAGATTAACTCTGAAATTTATCGAATTGACAGTGGAGGAAACAACCCAAAATGAAAACCTATTTACCTATGGGGTGAAGCACCGTTGAAAGTCCATTTCTGAACCCTTAAGGTAATCCATAATTGAACCCGATAAAATAAACAACATAGAAGAAATATTTAGCTTAAGAAACCAAGGCATTAGAGGAAATTTCAGCCTAAAAGTGCCCATGAATTTTTCATGTAATTTCCATGTCATAATATGTAAACCAATCAAAATCATTTAAATTTAAAAAGAGGTACATGTAAGTTTTTTGGAGGGAAAAGAATAAAAAATACTTTTTTTTTAATTGTATTTTTGGCTTATCTCCTTTTAGGTTTATTCAAATTTCAAGTGTAGACACTCGTTGGATGCATAATTAAATTCCATGTCCAATGAGTACCCATTATGCATACTTTTGAGAAGACCCACATATATAAAAATTGTAGATACATTAAAAAAAATGTGCTCACTTGTTGGATGTGGAATTTAATTCCGCATCCAACGAGTGTCTCCACTTAAAATTTGACTAAACATACGAGGAGATAAGCGAAAAATACAATGAAAAAAAAGTAGTTTTTTTTTCCCCTCCAAAATTCATAAATATTATTTTATTATTTTTCCTTAGGAGGCCACTTTTAGGCTGGAATTTCCTCTAATGTACTCAATGCTATCTAATGGGTGCACTCGGCCTTAGCTATCTCTACTAGAATGGTGTTGTCATCGTTCAAATAGAAAGAGAGAAGACCTGCAAGAGCTGAGAGATAAATTGATTGGATTAAATTACTTATAACCCAGTTCACTGAGGAAATAATAGAACCCCCAAATTTCTGCATTACCTGTCGAGTGAACAAGGTTATGGAGGTACGCTCAAAATTCTGGATAGGAAACTTGCAGAGGCCCAAACCATAGTGAGGTAGGGGCGGAATGAACGACCACCTCGTGATCCGGGGTAGGGCAGTTTACTCAATAAAAATCCAAACACCAACACCGTAGGATTAAATCCTTTATAACTGGATGGAGGAGATGGATCCAAGTGTCCACAATGTCCGTTGTATGATAAATGTTTTTGTATGAGAAAATAACACCAAAATATAAAGTGTTGTCAAGCCCGTGTCAAGGAAGGTATTCAAATATAATGTGTTTAATCAAATAACTAAGGATTAATGTTGGTGTGCCTCCAAGTATATATGTGTGTGTGTGTGTGTGTGTGTGTGTGTGTGTGTTGAATAAAATTATTGTTATATTCATAAATTCCTTCATGTGTAATGATGTTTGGGTTCTAACAAATTAGTAGGGATATTATAATCAATTTTTTATAGGGGTAAATTCCGGTTCATAGGTATACATTTTACACCTTGCCTGAGGTCTAGGGACATGCCTGAGGCAACATTGCACTTAGGGGAACCCGGTTTCAGACCTTGTCTTTATAAGAGAAGGCTTGGGAAGAGGAAGGTTTTCACAAAGCTTCCCCACACAATCGAAGTACTAAGAAAAATATGACATTCCTTCATATATTATAAACATTGAGAGGAGAGATATCTTCTAGTTTCTTAACTTCGAAAACAAGGAGTTGTAAACCAAAGGTATCCCTATTTTGAGTTCCAACAAAAGCATGAGGTATTTTACCAAATCCATACATCTCACCTAAAAAGGCAGCGAATTCCCATAAATCAACCTGATCGAGATTTGAAAAGGACTTAAGATATACGATGCAGTGACAGGCTTGACCTTCTCACCAATGACTTCCCCTTTATTAGGCGCAAATTCACTCACAAGGGCTAGCTCCTCTACATCGACGACGTATTTTGCAGACTTCTCTTTTAACTTCACGTCTTCAATACTTTTCTCCTCATGTACGAGAACCTTGAGAGCCTTAGCTTCTTCTACAAGAGTGTCTTGTTCTAGCATCTCAACATTTTGAACAAGTTCAGGCTCAAACTTCGAGAGAAAAATCATTTTTTTACTCTGAGTAGTCCTATTTGGTCTCATCCCCATAACCTTTTTGGAAACTGTTGTTCCCATAGGCTTCTTCATAGTTTAAGGAGGCATCGCTGCTCTAAAATGGCTGAAACCCTTAGTATGGAAGGTGCTCGAAACCCTGCTCAAACCCTTCCTCATCGCCATGTATTCACTTAATTTAATATGAAAACACTTTTGTTTTATTTTTTGTATTTCAAATGAAATATAATGATGATTAAATTTTAAATAATAATTCAATTAAATTTATTATGTTTAAAATTTAAATAACAATTTAATTAAATTAATGATGATAATCATCTTTGTGTCTTAAAAAAAAAAATCAAATTTTCTTTTAATTTGAAAACCAAAGAAATGATATGTACTAAACTTACCATGTATATTTCCATAAGAATATCACAATTCTATTCAATCACCAAAATAAACTTAATTAACAAACTATTAATAATAATATAAAAGTAATGAATACAATTAAATTAAATAAATTAAAATTACTAATTTATCTACAGGACATTGGGATTTCTTTAATCGTTTTTTCTTTTTAAATTAAAATTATAATGTTAAATTTTAAATTATAAATTAATTAAATAAAAGATGAAAACATAAATAAATAAA
Source organism: Pinus albicaulis (assembly GCA_034641835.2). Classification (NCBI taxonomy): domain Eukaryota; kingdom Viridiplantae; phylum Streptophyta; class Pinopsida; order Pinales; family Pinaceae; genus Pinus; species Pinus albicaulis. The sequence goes on from CM076574.1 coordinate 601,472,680, forward strand.
AACAATTAAATTAAATGAATTTAAAATACAAGTATATTCTTTTCTTATTTCACGCTTCATTGGAATTTTTGGCATGATAAATTTTTTTCCTTTAATCATGAAACGACTAGACTTATTTTTGCTAATTTTTTACATAATGAAATGATTAAGAAAATGAAATGGTTAAACTTAAAATTGAAAAGCTTTTTAGAATAATTTAATTGAATTGATGATGGAATAAAAGAAACAATTTTAAAACAAGAGATACAAGTTGGAATGAAATGACTTTAAAATTGGAATGCGTATAGATTTTTTACCAATGAAATGACTTTTGAAAATGGAATGACTACGCTTTAAATTGAAATGTTTTTAAAAAATAATTTAATTGAGTTAATAATGGATTAAAGAAAATAATTTTAAAGCGAAAGATACAAGTTGGAATGGATTTTTATTTATCGGAATTTACTTTACTTATAAATATATTTTTTAATTAAATAATTTTAATTTTGAATTATTTTATTTGAATTTTTAAGAATATATTATATAGTTAAATATTTTTATATAATTATTAAATAAAAATGTTTTTCTATATTAATTATGTTTAAGAATTTAAATTATTATAATTTTAACATAAAAAATTATTAAATTATTATTTTTATTTAACATTGGAAAATTTATCATAATTTAGTTGACAAATTCGCAATGAGGATAATTATTTCTCTTGCTATTTAGGAATACAAATTGACTCATTACCATTATTCAAGGAAAACCATGCCATCTAAAATGATCCCTTGATATTCCTTAAGAAGACAAACTTTCACTCTTACATGATGCTTCTAGATCTAAGATCATTAATTTGTTTCCTTGTGTTCCAAAAAAAATAAACTCTTAACAAAACACAAACAATTTTAAATCATACTCTAAACCTAATATTAAATTAACTTAATTTATTATTACATAAAATTTAATAATTTCATACATTAAATTATTTTCATAATATTAATTTTATTAAAAAAACAAAAATTAATTAATACATAAAAAAGTACCCAAAAAAAGTGTTCGGTCTTAGGGGAAAAAACAGGCCCGCAGAGTGCCCACACAAGTACCCAGGCCCAAGCCCCAAGCCCCCAAGCCACAAGCCTTAAAGCAAGACGGTCAAGAGCCCTCCCTTGATGGCCTCATTGGCCATTTCCCTTGCGCTGACAGCCACTTTGGACCTCAAAAGCCTTAGTGATTAATCGCATGGGTAATTGATTAGGTTTATTTAAATAAGCCCTCATATGATGAAAAATTTTCACATCATAAAATCAATGTTGTTTATTATTAGATGGAGTGAATTCAGCGTTGTAATTATGAGAGAATGTTGTATTATTAGATGGAGTGATTTGAGCATGACAATTATGAGAGAATACTGTGACTATTGCCCCACGATGAAGGAGATGGTAGAAGGTATCTCATGGATTGAGATCATTTATTTGTCTTTTTATAATCACTTTTAGTATTTATACTCTTTATTTGTATGAATAATTTTAAAATCTCTATGTTATTATTGATATTTATTTAACTTTTAAAACCATATATGGATTAGTTAGATGTATAGGACAAGAGTTCAATATGATTTAGAGTTTTTTTTTTTAATGGTGAGCTATTAGAATCAAAACTTGGGTAGGGTTGTCATAGATGATATATTTCATGTTATTTTTACTATATTATGATTGAATTATTATATTGCAAAAAAAAAAATTATTCATTATTATTAATTAAGTTGTATTAATGTTGAATATGGTATTTATTTAAAGAAAAAATTAAAAAAATTGAAAAAATTGTTACTTCTAAATTTAAAGAAAAAATGTGGTATGAGAAAGATCTAGTAGCTAAAAGAAAATTAAAGTATTATAAGGAGGTCATCAACCCTACCTTAAAAGATCAAAAGTATCTCTCTATTTTAACTAGCTCATAGAAGAAAATTAATATAGCCAAGACTAGAACGAACTCTTATGAGCTCCATAGTGAAACAGGTCGTTGGACAGTTCCTAAAACACCATGGATGGAAAGGATCTGCCATCTCTGTGAGAATATGAACATCGAGGATGAAAATCACTTCCTCTTAGAGTGCCCCGTGTACAACCACATTAGAGCTCAATTTCATAATCTTTGTTGCAATACTGACCTTCCTAGCCTTTTAAGATGTCAAAATTATAGTGAGCTCGGGAGGCTTCTCTCCAAGCTTTTTGAGCATAGGAATAAAATCTTAAATCAAATTAAATAACTCTTTTCTTTAGGTCTGATAGACCAAAGATTGGTCTCACTGGACGTTAACTATCATCATCATCATCATTACAATAAAAATTAATAAAAATGTATAGATTATAACATTTAGATTATAAGCAAAAATAAATATAAAACATCATGAGAAGTGTAATTTAAATAAAATTATTTTGAAAAATTTATTTGATGGGTAGAATGCAATGCATATTTTCACTCATTATAGGGAAATTTCTGAACTCCTCAATATGCATCGTCAAAGATTATATTAGGACAAGAATGACTTGTTATACACCTGGAACTCTAAGAGTAGATGATTAAATGGTTACTGATTCAAATAAAAATCCTTTAATTGTATGGTTAAAAAAAGACAATATATCAAATGCCACTACAAAGTATTATCATAAATGGTGTTAATTAAGGGTTGGTGCAAATTAATAGAACTAGATGGCCAACTGACTAGTTATTCAAGTCAAAACCATTCAATTATGATTAAACAAAAATACCATATATAAATATCACTACAAATTACTACCGTAATTGTTACTACATAGGGGTAGGTGTAAGTTGTTTTTATTTAATAGTAGAAAACCTATCATAACTTAGTTGTCAAACTAGCAATGAAGACAACTATTTCTCACTACAAATTACTACCATAATTGTTACTACATAAGGGTGGGTGTAAGCTATTTTTAATAGTGGAAAACCTATCATAACTTAGTTTTCAAACTGGAAATGAGGACAACTATTTCTCACTGCTATCCATGAATGCAGATTGATTCATTACCATTATTCAAAGAAAACCATGACACCTAGAATGATCCATTGGTGTTATTTAAGGTGGCAATGAGGACAACTATTTCTCACTGCAATCCATGAATGCAGATTGACTCATTACCATTATTTAAAGAAAACCATGCCACCTAGAATAATCCATTGGTGTTCCTTAAGGAGGCAGAATTTCACTCTTTTCAGATACCTCAAAGTCTAAGACAATTAACCTTTGACATTACATTTAAGGAAAACAAACTCTTAGCAAAACAAAAACAATTTTAAGACATACTCCAAAGCCGAATATTAAATTAACTTAATTTAATATTACATAAAATTGTTAAAATTTTATTTTAAATTATTTTATAATATTAATTTTATTTAATAAAATAAATTAGTTAATATATAAGTGATTAATCGATTAGCTTTGTTTTTAATATTTAAATAAGCCCTCATATGGGCCGCCACAATCACTCGTAATGGGAGGGCTGGGCCGCCGGAACCCTAGCTGCCTCGGTCCTTCGGTTCGTGCCTCTATTTGTCCGCGTTGCCGGGATTTTCTTTCTACGGGTGCTGCTGACGACACTTTGTTCTCTCTGCGGTGTGCTCGGGTGCTTCGGCGGCTTTCTGTGTGTGGTATTTTGCTTCTGCTAGCAATCTTTAGTGGTGGTGCCATCGGCTTGCTCCTCCTGTTGCCTCCATCCATTTCCGATGTCTTTTTGTGCGATTGTGGCCGCGGTTTATCGAGGGTTTTTGTTCACCGCCTTGATGTTGTTTTGGCTTTCATGGTGGCCTGAGTTATTTGGTTCGGATTTTTGGGAACCTTTCTTTACAAAAGTTAGGGTTTTTTGCACAAGGGATCCGGTGGCTGCCTCGCTGCTGTGGCTCTCTCCTCATTCTCTGCGGCCCATCCCTTGTTGGCGGTATAGTATTGATGGCGGAAGGTTTCTACTTGCAGCTGCTCTCGTTGGTCTGTCTCCTTCAAGGATGTTCGCTATTGCTTTGGATGGGGCTACTTTTATGTGGATGCTGCTCATGGGTTTGAGTTGGTGCTACAGATGCAACTGCCACTATTTTGGGGCTTGCACATTGGGTTTTGGGGTTGGCAATTTCTTCATCTGGGTTTCTGGTTTTATGCCTTTTCACCTTTTTCCTGGGGTGGTCATTGCCATGCCTTGCATGGTTTTGCCTATTCTGAGGCTTTATGTTGATCCTTTATGGGTTTGATGGGCCTTCCGGCCTGGTTTATATTGGCTTATTTCAGTCATTATCGTGCAGATATATGTACCCACAGTGTTTTGGATTTAAATTTTTGGAGTGATTCTATATACTCTGATCGATGAAGTTTTTACTCTAGACCATATGTTATATTCATGTTTATATAACATATTTTTATCTAATAAAAAGCGGTTATTTTTTTTCTTATGAAAAAAAAATAAAAAAGCCCTCATATGATTGAAATTTTTTCACATCATAAATTCAATGTTGTATTATTAGATGGAGTGAATTCAGCAGGACAATTATGACGGAATATTGTGACTATTTCCACCGACTATTGCCCCCCCGATGAAGATGGTAGCAGATATCTCATGGATTGAGATTATTTATTTGTCTCTTCACAAACACTTTTAGTGTTTATACTTTTTATTTGTATGAATAATTTTAAAATCTATATGTTATTATTGATATTTATTTAAAATCATATACATATATCGATTAGTTAGATGGATAGGACAAGAGTTCAATATGATTTAGAGTTTTTAAGGTGATCTATTAGGTAGAATCAATAGTTGGGTAGAGTTGTCATTTTACCGAGTAAGACTACATTGTGATTGAATCGCCCTATTGACACCTTCGTGATTACTTTCCAATGGTGATTATAGGGAAAAAAAATCATGATCACTGGGGATACTCGTCATTAATTAAGATGCATTAATGTTGACTATGGAATGTACAATAAAAATTAATAAAAACACATAAAATGTAATATTTAAATGGTAAGCAAAAATAAATATAAAACATAAAACAATATGGAAAATGTAGTTTAAATAAAATTATTTTGAAAAATTTACTTGATGGGTAGAACGCAATGCATACTTTTACCCATTATTTCGAAAGCTTTTCAACTCTTTAATATGCATCATCAAGGGTTATACTAGGACATGAATGACTTGTAACACTTCTGGAACACTAAGAATAGATGATCAAGTGGCTGTTGATTCAAATCAAATCTTTTAATTGTTTGGTTAAGCAAAAAGACAATATATCAAATGTCATTACAAATTATTGTCATAAATCTTATTAATTAAGAGTTGGTGAAATTTAATAGAATTAGATGGCCAAATGACTAGTCATTCAATTCCAAATCATTCAATTATGGTTAAAAAAAAATACCAGATATAAAATATCACTACAAATTACTACCATAATTGTTACTACACAAGGGTTGGTGTAAGCTAATGATGGTCTCTCATAATGCATTATTGGTAGTGCAAATATGAAAAACCAACAATATGTTAGGGATGGTTTGATGTACATTTGAAATGAATTTTAATATGGTGTAAAATAATACAATGTAGAAAATGAAATTCCATTTCAAACATGTAAATTTTATTTATATAATTTGTCTATGGTAGTGAAATATAAGCTTTTCTAACTATTGTATGTTTTTTTTCATGTACACATGATGCATATGTTATAGCCAGTGCATGTGTTGGTACACCAATGATAGAATTTTATTTTAAAACAAATTATAAAAGTGTAGAAAACACTTTGGTGTTTTGTAGGTATATATATATATATATATAGAGAGAGAGAGAGAGAGAGAGAGAGAGAGAGAGAGAGAGAGAGCCTTATGTTAGTGCATGGTGTGAGGGTCTTTAACATGATCAACAATTTTTTATTGATATTATAGATCTTGGTTTGTATAAGTGCAACATATAGGTTATTTAAAAATGTTTAGGGAGATAAAATTTTATAAAATGAATAAAATATGTATGAATTTTAAGATTATGATATATGTCAAGGCTCAAATATATTAAAAATAATGCCAAAATGTTATTTTTTTTTAACATTATATATTTGGAATCTACATCTTCAACTCTATATGTTTGTGTAGTTTCATTAATGATGGATTTGTGTAATCTATACAAGAATAAAATGAAAATTAGAGATATTGAGAGCCATTTAGAAAATTGAGGTTTTGATGTATTTGTGGACCAACCACTAAGTCTATCATTCTATAACTAAATCCAATGAAATCAAATTAGTGAACACATATGTTAAAGTTGTCACTCCCACCCAAAAAAAATTGAATGGAAAGAATATGTGCACATTCTAGAGCCTGCACATGTTCTAAGGCATGCGTTTGATCTTAGAATGTGCATATGTTTTTTGAATAGACATACTTATGAATGTGTTTATAGGTGGGTCTAATAAGAATTTTCTTTGTCTTAGGGCTCAAGGGTTATGAATAGGTATCCAAGAAAATTCTAGAAGGATTTAATCAGGATAATTAAAGTATGTTAATAGGATACAAAGGATGATGCCAATGGAGTTTTATTAGGGTTATATACCATTCTTAATAGGTAGGATTTAAAATATCATTATATCCTTTTAGGGTTAATAGTGGCACTTTGAACCACTAAAAAATGACCTATTAAGGGCGTCATTTACATCTAACTAAGCATATAGGTACCACTAGAATTTTTGAGCATTATGTATGGGTCTCCTTGTACATGATCAAGGGAGGAGAAATGTGTTTTAGACCCTAAAGGAATGTTATAGCCATCTAGGGACAAGAAATATTACTTAACAAATACACATAGCTTCCCGAGGTTATCATTAGCCTATGATAGGGGATGTTTATGCCACTAGGTTGTTTTAGTAGTATGTGTGTGTCCCAAGGCCTTGTAAATGATTTAGGGAACAAGTCCATGCTTTAGGTAATAACTAAATATTTGAGGCATCTAGATCCATGAAAAATGCCCCAAAACACCAAAAGTTACCTCTAGAGGGTATTCCTATCCTTTAAGAAAGATGTTAGTGCCCTCATAAGGATTTCATTATTAAGTATGGGTCTTAAGGCCCTAATAAGGTTAAGGGGAGAAACCCATGCATTAGTTGAAGTATGAGTATTCTATAAATTTAGGGCCAAACATAGCACCCAAAACCACCATCCTTGACCTCTAGAGGTTTTTTTCAAAGTATAATGCTTCAAAGTCATAAATAACAGCTTATAGAACCATAGAAACCTATCATAGGTATATATGGCCTTCAAGTTAGGATATAAAAAGCCTTAGAATATTTTTAGCACTCATTATGGGTATTTGGTCCTTTTCCACAATTGAGAGAGGAACCGCAAGCCTTACGTCCTAAAAGAAAATTCTAGGCATTTAGGGTTATTACTAACATGTTGGCCCACCAAAAAGTACCTTTAAAGGATATCCTTGGTATTTGGATGGGGATAGTTAGCATTTTTATATTTTTGACATTGAGTATGAGGCTCTAGAACTTGGATATGGTTAGGGGAACGAACCCAATATTTAGTCCCTAAAGGAAGCTTATAGGCTTTTCGGGCCAAAAATGACACTTTGAGCCACCATAAATGACCTAAGAAGGGAATCATTTACTTCTAACTAAGTATATGGGCACAATTAGCATTTTTTAGGACTATGTATGTGTCTTGGGGCCTTGGACATGGTTAGGAGAGGAAAAATGAGCATTAGGTCCTAATGAAGCTTATAGCCATCTAGGCCAAGAAGGATTAATTGAACAAACACACATGGCCTCATGGGCGTATCATTGGCCTATTATTAGGGGTGTCATTGCTACTAGATTGTTTTGAGGAGTTGTTATCTATCCCAGGGACATGTAAATGATGTAGGGAAAAAATACATGACTTATGTGCTAAATAAATATTTTAGGCATTTAGATCCATTAAAAATGCCTTGAAGCATTGTAAATTACTTTTGGAGAGTGTCCTTGGCATATGAGAGGATGATAATTCCATTATAAGGTTTTGATAATTAGCTATGGATCGTAAGCCCTTGATATAATTGAAGGGGGAAGCCTATGTCTTAGTTAAAGTGAAAATATTGTAGGAATTTAAGGCGAAACATAACTCCCAATTCACCAAACTTGATATCTAAAGCTATTTGGTAGAGTCCAAAGATCAAGGGTCATGAATGACACTTCAAATGACCATAAATTAGATCATCCGGGGATCTGTATCCTTCAAGTTGAATTATGTTTTTTTTTAGGATATTATGAGCACTACGTATGAGTCTTAGGTATTTAGACATGATCGAGAGAGGAAACACAAGCTTTATGCCCTAATTGTTTATTAGGAATATAAGGCCATCAAGAACATGTTATTATCCCACCATAAAGGACATTTTTAGGGTATCCTTGGTCTCCAAATAAGGATATCTGATGTTATGATATTTGAACACTGTGTATAAGTCTCTAGGACTTGGATGTTGTCATGGGAACAAACCCAAGAGCTAGGCCCTAAATGAATCTCATAGGTTTATGGGGCCAATAATAACACTTTAAATGACCATAAATGACCTATTAAGGTCATCATTTTCCTCTAACTAATTATATAAGTAGCACTAGAATTTTTAAACATTGGGTATGCATCTAGGGGACTTAGACATGGTTAGGGTGGAAACGTGAACATTAGGCCCTAAGGAAGCTTATAGCCATCTAGGGCCAATGAGTATGCATTTAAGAACTATACATGACCTCTTGATTTCTATATTTTGCTTATGATTAGGGATGTTGGTTCCACTAGGTCGTTTCAAATAGTAGGCATGTGTCTTAGGACACTATAAATGATCCAGGTAATAAATCCATGCCTTAGATACAAAAGAAATATTTCATGAATCTAGATCCTTAGGTAATTCCTAAAATAACTGCACATTACTTTTGGAGTGTATCCTCGACCTTTGATAAATATGGGTCTTAGGGAACTCCTATGGCTTAAAGGTCATGAATGACACCTCAAATGGCCATATATGACCTCTTGAGGGGATATCTAATCCTCATGTAGGGATATGGGAATATTTAGGATATTTTGAGACTTGGGTATGATTATTAGGTCATTTTACATGAAAAAGTGAGGAAACCAGGGAATTAGGTCCATCAACACATGTTTATCCCCACAAATTACCTTTTTAGGATATCATTGGTCTCTATATTGGGGATAGTTAGCATTACAAGTTTCTGAATATTAAGCATGATCATTTTTAACTTGGATATGGTCAAGGGAAAAGCATAATAGTTTGGCAATAAAGGAATATTATAGTATTTTATGGGAAATAATGGCACTTTAAACCACCATAAATATTCTTGTGAGGGAAATTTTTTCTTTTAAATAGGTATATAGATATTGCTAGTGATTTTAAACATTAACTATGGGTTATAGGGATTTGGACATAGATAGGAGATGAAACATAAATATTAGGCCTTGGAAGAGGATTATAGCCATATGAGTCCAACAAGGATGCCTCATACAACCACACATGACATATTAAGAGTATCATTGTCCTATGATTAGGGCCATTAGTTCCATTAGGGGGATTTGAGTAGAAAGTATGTGTCCTAGCTACCTGGAAATGAACTCGGGAAGGAGATTCCTTAGGTCATGACTCACAAAAAATATTTCGGGTATCTAGAGCCATGAAAATGATTAAAATTATTACACACTCCCTCTATATGGTATTATTGGACCCTTAATACACTATTATAGTTTTCATAAGGTTTTGATCATTAGGTATTGGTCTCGAGACATTGGTTAGGTATACACCACTTGCATTTTTTATCCATTATTCTAAGAGAAAACACGCATTGTAAAACACATGTAAATTATAAATAAAAAATATAATGGAGTGCATGTGTGCTTCTATGATTTAAAAGAAACAAAAATAGAAATCCCCAACAAAATATCTCTAAAACAATTCTCACATGTTTGCAAGTTTCATGAGCTCTCCTATAAAAAATGCAACATCCTACAACTTTCATGTTTTTTGTTGATTTGAAGGTAAATATTTGTATTTTTCTTGCTTATAATTCCTATGAACACAACAAATAAAAGTAATTGATCAAGAAATCCTTTGAGGAAAGAGTAACCCAAAGGTCATTGCAGGAAGAGAAAAGGCTAGTGGAAAAGTGTAGACTTTTAACTGAGGCTAATCCAAATTCTACCACAATATATGCCACTATTGTTTTAATTCCATCATCACAAGAAAAGTGCAATATTTTGTAGAGTAAAATATAGTTTTTACCTCTAGTGAACATTCAATGATTGTTTCGTTTGAAAAACTTGTTGTGCATGAGTAGATGATGATGGATTACTTGGAGATAATTATACTATGGATAAAATCATAGAGGAAGCTAATGTAAAACATTCTAGTGAAGAATTTCACGTGTTGAAACTTCTTATTCAATAGTTATAAATTATTTAAAATAACCATGATAATTAGTTATAAATTATTTAAAATACCCATGATATTTTCCAATCTCCTCCCAAATTAGACTTACAAGTTATTGAAGGGGTAAGAACTACAATGTTTGTAACTCCACAATAGAAAGGTTAAATGTGCTAGAATACATGTCTGTCATCCCAATATAGATTGAACAATGTATGTTGAAGAATTACACAAATTGAGTTGGAAGAAATTTTTCTATCATCACTTGAGGGTACAATAACTACACAAAATTTTGTTATCAATCATACAAAATTTATTAAAGAATATTTTGAATCAAATTTGATGAAGCTAAATGTTAGTTATTTATGCCTTTGATGAAATCAAGGAGTTTGAATGTTGCTAGGAGAATTTTTTTATCCATATTGGGTCATTATATTTTTTTCATTTATCTTGATGCTTTCAGAGTGGAAAAAGTGGATGAATTAGCTCATAGGACCATTTCTACCCGTGGGACTCAATATGGAACATTTGGGTGTGAAACCTCATGGGAAAATTTTGAGGAAAAGGGTGAAACTATTTCGATTTAGTTCCGCAATAATTTTTCATATTCTACACATATATACCAGGAAAAGGGTGAAACTATTTTGATTTAGTTGTACAATAATTTTTCATATTATACACATATATACCTTTTCAACGGTTCAATAATTTCCTCAATTGGAATTTGTATGCAAAAGTTATGCCACTTAGAAGTTGACCTTCCTATTTTCACCACCATAATTAGAGAGAATGCCATATCAACCCCCATTATTTATGGAAAATGAGATAGCCACGTGATAATTATGAAGAATACTATATAATATTCCATATTGCAACTCTATTTAAGATTTTAAGAATCAAACCTAACCAATAATTGGATATAGGGTTGTGTTATAACCAAGCCACTAGGAGGAAAAGGGGATCCATTCTTTTAAATGCATTGTTCCATAGATGGGTAGATTAGCTGAGATGGATAAGGAGATATCAAATAGAGAGGATTTGTGCACTATAGTAAGCTATAGGATAGATATATTACTTCTTTTAACTTTCATCCGTTTTCTATTCAGAGAAAGAAAGTAGAGTGAGCTCACCTTCCAGATGGGTTTTTCTCTCGAAAGGATTTCCCAAGTTATATATTTTGTCAATAATGGTTTTTGATTTTCTATTTCAATGTTCTCTATTTTTTTTCATAATTATAATTTTCATCCTTACACAATAAACAATAATTTATAGAACCAAAAATCTAAAGAGAAATAAACCCTTAAAGTGTAGATTTCATATTTTTAAGTACACTTCTATCAAATTTGTTATGACAAACTATATAGTGGAATATCCATGGAATTTTACATAGAATATTAGTACCAAAGCAGGTTTATTTGGGTATATTGTGGATATTTTTAGGGGATCTAGATCAGACAAGACAAAATTTATAAAACCCTAGTCATGACCAACAAATTTGTGAATAGCCCTCGTGATCTTACAAAGGAGAGGATTTTGCGGATGGAAGCACAATTTTTAGATTAAAAACTTAAAATTATTCTCCTCATGGAAGCCATGAAAAATAATGTCAGCCTATTCAAAGAATATGTGGGTTCTAACGTAGAGGTCCAATTAGAGGGGATATCAAGATATCAGGAAGAAACAAAGAATAAGCTGAGGAATGGCCCCAGAAAAGATCAATCCAATTGGAGTGACATGAACCATTCACAATCCTTGTTTAAAATGGTATTAAATGTTTATATAAAGCTGTATCAAGGTGATATTATTTTCTAAATATAAATCACTAGTCGCAACAACTATAATTTTATTTTAGTGTTCATCATATAGAGTAAGGGAAGAAGATTTCATTTGCATGACTAAAACATGAGGGACATGAACTAACTTGTTGGTAATGTCACATAGATACCTTGAGGTTGGATGGGTATCCTCCATTGACTAATTTCGATTAATTTAAAACTCTCACAAACTCACAATTTTACCTTATTGAGTATGTATAAGACTTGTAGATCTGGTGGCACTACTTTAGATAAAAGCAGGGGTAGAGTGTATGGGAGTACACCACTAAATTTAGAAATATGGACATAATGTTGGGTATCTCCCTAAAGAAACTATTTTTACTCCTCAAGTATCTTAGGGGTCTACACAACCATCTACGGAAATAAAAGATTTTGTTCAAGCCCATATTGGTAGACGAGGCTTATGTATAGGCTCAATAACTATAGAACATAGGATTAAAGAAATGGAATCTAGTGGATTGAAGTAAAAGAAGCATCGAGATTCTTATAAGGAGGGAAGAATAACAAGAAAGGGATAAAATATAAAAATACAAAAACCATGACACACCAATGCAAAGATCTCAACAACCACTACAACCATTGTAACATTGACAGTCATACACAGGTGAAGCATTGGAAGTTGCATCCAAAGTTTAACCTAAAGAATGAAGAGAAAGATAATAATAAGAAGAATATCATGGCTACTAATTCGATCAACTAAGTTGAAAGTAGCTTGAACATAGATGAGGAGATCATTTACACATAAGTGCATGAGGAAGTGAATCTGAGTAGCCTTTAGAAAGAAGAATATAATGAAAATACCATGCTCATCCATATAAAGATACATATTAATATACATATTGATGATCTTCTTAACTCAATATTGTAGGAAAGTATCATTTTAGCAGATTTGTTCAACAAATTGGGATTATAAGTTCGTGATCATCCAAGCCCATATCCACTATTGGCAATATGATGCGAGTGTTGTCCTTGATGGCAACCTACATGACGTTGATGGCAACCTATTTGATGATGATGTAAATCTGATGTGGAGTTTTTTGGCATGTGTTGTCTCTGATGGTAATCTACTTGATGAAATGAGAATTGGCTATATAATGAGATGAAGTTGTCTTTGGATGGCAACCTATGTGTCAAATATGTACAGATGATTTATCTATAGATCAGCCAAAGAGTACAGAAGAAAGGAACTTCATAAAGGACCAGAGCAATGATGAAGAAGACATGTCACTATGCATATGCGGGTTTGTCAAGGCGAGGTAGCGTATGTATGCGGAAAAGTACGTTCCAAGTCGCGCATGCCTAATTGTGCTCTAAAGATATAAAACCAGGGGTTCTTACCATGGTATTGACCCATTGTATTGAGCGCTTGATTATCTATTTGGTCCCGTCCAGGAATACCATCGGAAGTTGTGTGGTTTTGGCAAAGGCTAAACCTATTAAGGAGAAGAAATTCATAGTGCAAAAGTGTGTGCAAGTGTCTGGGCATTAATGAATACTTCACTCTGAAGTTTATCTGTATGGTTGAACTCTGTTCTTAATCGATAGATTTGAATCTATGATGCACCTATGAATGTGATGAAGGTTCAAATCCTCTAGATCTGGAAATGATGAATCTCTAGGATGATCTGAAAAGAAGTAATGAAGACCTGGCGCAAATCTATTGAAGAAATTGAAGAAATCTAGGTAATTTCTTAGATCTGGTATGTTCTGCAAAGTTTATCTTTTATAGATCTATACGCAGGTTCGTTTCATGGAAAGCGTGTGTATATGCGGATCTGTTTAAACAAAGGCGCGTATGGACTGTTAGATTTTTTTTGAAAAGTGCACAGATGTATACGCAGGTCTATTTAAAGAAAAGCACATATGGTATCTGAACTGATGGTTGCTCAAAGCTGATTGAGTTTCTGCATATCTATTCTGAAGTCTGGGCTATCTCTGATATTCTGGTTACAGTGGTTTCACTGTTCTGTTTGATGCAATGGGAAAAGGATGTTTGTTGATAAGTGAAGGATTGTGTTGAAGTTGTTTGATCCAGTTTAAAAATTGATGAAACATGGTCTGCAGTGGTGCTGAGGGTCGAAGCCTTCAGTCAGGGGGTTGTAGCTCCCTTCTAGGAGAGGCTGGTAAATGAGAGCAGGGGGTTGTAGCTCCCTTCCAGGAGAGGCTGGTAAACGAGTACAGGGGGTTGTAGCTCCCTTCCAGGAGAGGCTGGTAAATGAGAGAAGGCTGTAGCCTTCTGCAGGTGGGTGCCTGCGTGCTGGTATGAGTCTGCACTAGTACATGGTTGTAAGAAGTTTTCTTTATAATAAATATTGAAGACTGAGACGACAACAGGGGTGGTTTTCTCCCGAATTGGGTTTCCACCTAAAATCCTGGTGTTCATGTGTGTTGCTTATGTGTGATGATTATTCTGTTATTTCTGCATCTGTTTACTGTTTTCTAAAACATCTGATGAATGAATAAAGCAATGATCTAAGTTAAGAATTAAATGCATAATTAGATCTCTGGACATACGCGAGTTCTGTAAAGGATATCCGCGTATATACGCGAGTTGGCTTCAGGAAAGTAGCGTATGGGTTTTTAAAAGAAAAAGTGAAAAGTTTTATTGTCTGCACTAAATACTGATTCACCCCCCCCTCTCAGTATTTTTCCCAACAATTGGTATCAGAGCGGGTCCTTCTGAAAAATCTTAGCCGCCAGAAGGAAGATCAAGCAAGATGAGAAATCAAGATGGAACAACATCTATCAAGCCTCCGGTCTTTAATAGAAACAATTTAATCTTCTGGAAAACAAGGATGAGGTCCTATCTTCAGTCTATAGGAACAGATGTATGGGCCATTGTTGTACAAGGATATCAATATCCAGCTACAATACCAACAGATCCGAATGAAAAGAAGAATTATGAATC
This sequence comes from Pinus albicaulis, assembly GCA_034641835.2. Lineage (NCBI taxonomy): Eukaryota > Viridiplantae > Streptophyta > Pinopsida > Pinales > Pinaceae > Pinus > Pinus albicaulis. Next base: position 601,487,871 of record CM076574.1, read on the forward strand.
AAATGCAAAGGCGATCAATGTTATAACAGGAAGTTTGACTGAATCTGAATTTGTCAAAGTCATGCAGCTAAATACAACAAAGGAAATGTGGGAAAAAATCATTCTAAGTTATGAAGGTGATGCAAAGGTAAAAAGTGCAAAACTCCAAACTCTCAGAATTGAATATGAAAATTTGAAGATGCATAGTGATGAGAGTATTGCCAGTTTCTTTTTACGTGTTGATGATGTTGTAAATCGTATGAAAAAGCTGGGAGAAACAATAACCGAATCTACTCTGGTTGAGAAAATTTTAAGATCACTAACAACAAAATTTGAGTCAAAAGTTTCTGCTCTTGAAGAAAAATAGGATCTTCAAAATCTTACTATGGTACAACTTCATGGCATACTAACCGCATATAAAATGAGAAGAGGAGAACCATATGAAGTCAAATAGACTGTCTTCAGAGCTTCTACAAAAGGGAAAGAAGTACAAGAACCAGAAGGATCAGGATATATCTCAGAAGAAGATGAGGCGAATTTTGTAAAGAAACTCCAACTTGGCACAGGATGATTCAGAGGTAAGCTTCCTTTCAAATGTTTTGAGTGTGGAAGAATTGGTCATTATGCTGCTAAGTGTCCTCATAAAGAAACACCTGCAAAAGGGAAGGAAGTAGAAAGAAGGAATAAGAATCGGTTTAACACTAGAAAAAGTTACTATACTCATGAAGACAGTGATGGGTTATCTGATAGTGAGGAAGAATGTGAACAAGATCTTAGACTTCTCATGGCATTTGAATCTAGAGAAGAAAAGGATACTTTTGTGGATGCTCTAGAGGACAATGAATTTCTTGAAGAAAACAATCAACTCAAAATATGCTTAGAAGAAAGTAATATACTCTTAGAAGAAAGGAAAATAACCACAGAGACTCTGGAAAAGCAGGTTGAAGAAGCAAAGAAACACATTGAGAAATTAGAATGTGAAGTGGTAAGTCTAAGAAAATATTTTGAGAAAGTAAAGACTCTGAATCTTAGATTTGCTAAAGGATCTGAAACCTTAGATGAGATTATCAAGGTACAACGTTCTCCTCTTATAAAAACAGGTCTTGGATATACCGGAGAATCCTCTCAAGCTTCAACACCAAATTATCTAAAAGCAGTTACAACTGGTTTACAAAATTCTGCCACTCAGCAAAGGAATAAAGAATCATTGCAGGTAAAGCATGATCATCTCAATTCAAAGAATACTAACAGGAATATCTCTCAAAGAAACACCAATCAACAGGTAAATCCAAGTAGAAGATTTCATGATCGCATAAATTTCTTCTTCAATGGACAATGTTTCTCATGTCACAATTTTGGTCATAAAGCTGTTCAATGTGTTGCATATAAAACTATCATGACTAGAGAAGCAAGAAAGAAAAGGATTGAATTTTAGAAGAATACCTATAACAAATTTTGTCCTCTTCTAAATGAAGTTGAATGTGCTTATTGCAATAACTTTGGGCATGAAGAATCTGAATGCAGGAGCAAAGTTCAGCCAAAAGAGCATTTTCCTTCAAGATCCAAAGTATGGAAAAAGAAGGAATTACAGGTTGAAAATTGTGGCATAGAATTATTCGCAGAAGGTGAAGAAAATCAATGGTACATTGATAGTGGATGCTCAAGACACATGACAGGTGACAAACACAAACTTCTTGCATATAGTGCTCTAGAAAAGGAAAAGAAAGTTACTTTTGGAAATGATAATCCTGTTGTAATTAAAGGAAAAGGGTCTGTGTTTCTAAAGGAAAAGGTGAAGGCTAATGATGTCATGTATGTGGATGGCTTAAGGCATAACCTACTAAGTGTGAGTCAAATGTGTGATCAAGGAACTGAAGTTGTCTTTAGTTCAAAAGAATGTGTGGTTCATGATCTTGATACAGGAAAAACAATTATAAAAGGGAAAATAACTCCAAGCAACCTGTATGTATTGAAGAACTACAAAGAACAATGTTACTTGAGTCAATCTTCCGAAAATTGGCTATGGCATAGAAGGTTGGGGCATCTAAGCTTCTCCCAAATCAGCAAATCAAGCAGACTAAATGCTGTTCGTGGTCTTCCAAATATTACTCTACCTGAAAGTATCATATGCAAATATTGCCAATTCGGCAAGCAGACCAGAGTGAAATTCAATGCCAAGGAAGGATCATCAAGTAGACCTCTTGAACTCATTCATACTGACATATGTGGACCTATGAGGAAAAATTCACCCCGTGGTGAACAATACTATATCTTATTTATTGATGACTTCTCTAGAATGTGTTGGATTGGGTTGCTGAAGCACAAAGATGAAGAATTTGATAAATTTCAGATCTTCAAGGCTCTGGTTGAAAATGAAGTAGATCTAAAACTCAAATGTCTTAGATCTGATCGAGGAGGAGAATATACTTCAAATGAATTCCTTGAATTTTGTGAACAACATGGCATAAAAAGACAATTTTCTGTAGCTGGAACTCCACAACAAAATGGCGTAGCAGAAAGAATGAATAGAACCGTTCAACAAATGGCTAGAGCTATGCTTGATGATTCTGGAACACCTGACACATTTTGGGGAGAAGCAGCACATACAGCGGTAAACATTCTCAACAAGGCACATGTTCGTGTAAATAGTGACAAAAATCCATATGAACTCTGGTATGGTAATTCTCCCTCTGTGAAGCATTTTAGAGTTTTTGGAAGTAAATGCTTTATCAAAAATAATGATGAAAAGCTTGGCAAGTTTGAACCTAGATCAGATGAAGGAATACTTCTTGGTTACTCATCTACAAGCAGGGCATACAAATGTTACAATAAAAGGCTTCAAAAGATTGTTGAATGTATTGATGTTGTTATTGATGAGTCTCATGCAGTCCCTAAAGAAGAAAGACAAACAACAGAAGAAGATGATGGTGACTTTTGTCCTTCTACATCAAATAGAAATGATATAGAAAGTGGATCCAATGAAGAACCTGAAGATGATTTATCTGGAAAGGCTCCATCTAGATATGTTCAAAAGAATCATCCTGAATCTCAAATTTTGGGAGACAAGGAATCAGGTGTACAAACAAGGAGGACTCTTGTGGGATCTCCTAGCTATCTGGCATTTCTATCCACGATTGAACCACACAATGTCAATCAAGCTAGCAAAGGTGAATGTTGGATTCAGGCCATGAATGAAGAACTTGATCAAATTGAAAAGAATCACACTTGGGAATTGGTACCAAGACCACATGATAAAAATGTCATTGGAACCAAATGGATATTCAAGAACAAGCTAAATGAGAATGGGGACGTTATAAGAAACAAAGCTAGACTGGTTTTCAAAGGGTATACTCAACAAGAAGGTATAGACTTTGAAGAAACTTTTGCTCCTGTAGCGAGACTTGAAGCCATAAGAATGTTTCTTGCTTTTTCAAGTTTTCAACAAATCAAATTTTATCAAATGGATGTCAAATCTGCATTCCTCAATGGTGATCTAGAAGAAGAAGTTTATATAGAACAACCAGAAGGATTCATTTTGGGAAATGATGAAAATCTTGTTTGCAGACTTAAAAAGGCTCTATATGGTCTCAAACAAGCTCCAAGGGCATGGTATTATCGTCTTGACAAATATCTTCATCAACAAGGATTTTCAAAGGGGTCTGCTGATAGCAACTTATACAAAAAAATTGAAAATGATAAACTATTGATTGTGGTTGTATATGTTGATGATATCATTTTTGGGAGTAACGAAGAATCTATGAGTCAAAAATTTGCTTCTGTCATGCAGCAAGAATTTGAAATGTCCTTACTGGGGGAACTAACATTCTTTCTTGGCTTGCAAGTGCATCAAACTGTAGATGGTATATTCCTATCACAAGCAAAATATCTTAAGCAAATTTTGAAGAAGTATGGCATGGAAGAATGCAAACCTGTAAGTACACCAATGATAACCGGATGCAATCTCAGTTCTCATGATGATTCTCCCACGGTGAATCAACCAGAATACATATCAATGATAGGAAGTCTACTTTATCTCACTGGGACTAGACCAGACATTATGCATGCAGTTGGGATTGTTGGACGATTCCAAGCTAATCCAAAAGAGTCTCACCTTCAGGCTGTCAAAAGAATATTCAAATATCTACAAGGAACTCAAGACTTTGGATTATGGTATCCAAAAAATGCTGATCTCACTCTTCATGCATACACTGATGCAGATTGGGCTGGAAATGTTGATGATCGGAAAAGCACTAGTGGTGGTGCATTTTATATGGGGCCCCGGTTGGTATCTTGGTTCAGCAAGAAGCAAATTTCTATTGCCTTATCTACAACATAAGCAGAATATGTGGTTTCCGCATCTTGTTGCACTCAACTCCTATGGATGATGCAAACCTTACAAGATTTTCAAATCAAATGTAAACCTCCTATTTCCATTATGTGTGATAATACAAGTGCCATCAGTATCTCAAAAAATTCGGTTATGCATTCGAAGACCAAACACATTCGCATCAAGTATCACTTCTTACATGAACAGATGCTTGAACAAAAGGTGACGTTGGAGTATGTTCCCTTCAAAGAACAAGTTGCTGATATATTTACCAAACCTCTGCCCAGGGAAGCGTTCGAATATCTCAGACAGAAGATGGGTGTTGTCTATGCCTCTCAGAAGAGCAGATCTGATTAAATTCAGAAGATTATATTGGATACGCGGGTTTCCTGAAAGATAGTCACGTATATACGCGAGTTCATACACAGAAAGCCGCGTATGGTTGGTTGCTGACAAATTTTGTTTAGAGTCAACATTTTTCAGCATAGCAGCAGTGCTGTTTGGTATCTCTGATGTTGTTTGGTATATCTAGTGATGCTTCAGCTCTCATAGTTCTGTTTCACTCTTTGATATTTGATGAAGATTCCTTGATGATCTGTTGTTGAAAGTGTTCAGGATGCACAAGCTAAGGGGGAGATGAAGGAGTAAACTAATTTACAGGTTCCGGGGGAGCATTAGCCTTGCTGAGTATTATGCATTGTTGGCATTATGATTCTGAAATATGATCTCTTTCTTGAAGACCTTTTGGTTTTGGTTATAAAAATTCATATTTGTAATTTGATGTAAAGGTCATGTTGAGACCTATGATGTAAAATTGTAATATTCAGTCATGTAAGGACTTGGTCAATTTTGTAAATCCACTTGGTTGGATACTTGAGTCACATATGTAAATCCACTTGGTTGGATCTTTGATGTAAGTATGAGTCCTTGGTGATAGGAAGGTCATAGAGTCATGTACTTCATTAAAAAATATGTTTGAACATTCAGCATGGACTCAGGGGGAGCTGGTAACCTTGTGTTGGTTTTGATCCGCCCTTTGCCCTTGATGTCAAAGGGGGAGAGTGACATGGTGTTTGAATAAGGGAAGAATATCATTATGCTTAATGTATCTATCTGTTGTGGTGATCAAACACCATCATGGTTGCCATAAAATCCAAAGGGGGAGATTGTTGGCAATATGATGCAGAGTGTTGTCCTTGATGGCAACCTACTTGATAACGTTGATGGCAACCTATTTGATGATGATGTAAATCTGATGTGGAGTTTGTTGGCATGTGTTGTCTCTGATGGTAATCTACTTGATGAAATGAGAATTGGCTATATAATGAGATGAAGTTGTCTTTGGATGGCAACCTATGTGTCAAATATGTACAGATGATTTATCTACAAATCAGCCAAAGAGTACAGAAGAAAGGAACTTTAGAAAGGACCAGAGCAATGATGAAGAAGACATGTCACTATGCATACGCAGGTTTTTCAAGGCGAAGTAGCGTATGTACGCGGAAAAGTACGTGCCAAGTCGCGTATGCCTAATTGTGCTCTAAAGATATAAAACTAGGGGTTCTTACCATGGTATTGACCCATTGTATTGAGCGCTTGATTATCTATTTGGTCCCGTCCAGGAATACCATCGGAAGTTGTGTGGTTTTGGCAAAGGCTAAACCTATATAAGGAGAAGAAATTCATAGTGCAAAAGTGTGTGCAAGTGTCTGGGCATTAATGAATACTTCACTCTGAAGTTTATCTGTATGGTTGAACTCTGTTCTTAATCGATAGATCTGAATCTATGATGCACCTATGAATGTGATGAAGATTCAAATCCTCTAGATATGGAAATGATGAATCTCTAGATGATCTGAAAAGAAGTAATGAAGACCTGGTGCAAATCTATTAAATAAATTGAAGAAATCTGGGTAAGTTCATAGATCTGGTATGTTCTGCAAAGTTTGTCTCTTATAGATCTATACGCAGGTTCGTTTCATGGAAAGTGCGTGTATACGCAGATCTGTTTAAAAAAAGGCGCGTATGGACTGTTAGGGTTTTTCTGAAAAGTGCATGCATACGCTGACCGAAGGAAGAAAGCGTATGGCATTCGAACCGATGGTTGCTCAAAGCCGATCGAGTTTCGCATATCTATCTCCAAGTCTCGGGCTATCTCGACATTCTCAAGCTGCGTGGTTTCGACCGTTCGTTCGATGCAAATGGAAAAGGATGTTTGTTGGATAAGTGAAGGATTGTGTTGGAAGTCATGATCCAGCTTTTGAAAATCGATGAAATGTGGTCTGCAGCGTGGTGGCCAGGTCGAAGCCTTCGCCGGGGTTGTAGTTGAGAGTTTAATCGAGGTCGGGTAATGAGAGTGAGTTCCGAGGGGCTCCTTCTAGGAGAGGCTAGTAAACGAGAGCAGGGGGTCATAGCTCCCTTCCAGGAGAGGCTGGTAAACGAGTACAGGGGGTTGTAGCTCCCTTCCAGAAGAGGCTGGTAAACAAGAGAAGGTTATAGCCTTCGCAGGTGGGTGCCTGCGTGCTGGTATGAGTCTGCACCAGTACACGATTGTAAGAAGTTTTCTTTATAATAAATATTGAAGACTGAGACGACGACAGCGGTGGTTTTCTCCCGAATTGGGTTTCCACCTAAAATCCTGGTGTTCATGTGTGTTGCTTATGTGTGATGATTATTCTGTTATTTCTGCACTTGTTTACTATTTTCTAAAACATCTGATGAATGAATAATGCAATGATCTAAGTTAAGAATTAAATGCATAATTAGATCTCTGGATATACGCGAGTTCTGTAAAGGATATCCGCGTATATACGCGAGTTGGCTTCAAGAAAGTAGCGTATGGGTTTTTAAAAAGGAAAAAGTAAAAAGTTTTATTGTCTGCACTAAATACTGATTCACCCCCCCCTCTCAAATATTTTTCCCAACACCATTGGGATGGAAAAACAAGGATGCATAGATAAATCTAACAAAATAGTTCAAAAATAAATTTTCTATTAGTTTTTATTTTATTGGTGAAGTGGAACTAGATGTAGTTCCCATTGATGTATGTGGAGTGGTGTTTGGAAGTCCCTACATGTACATGCGAGATACAATCTTCATGTGGAGAGACAACCGGTACTAGCTTGTTAAGGATGGAAAATCTTTCACCATCAAAGCATGCAAAGGAAAGTTGAGTTTTTTGGTGGTAAGTGCCAACGAAGGAAATAAAATGATCAGTAATAGAAATAATTACATTTTACTATTTTTAATATAAAATAATTTTGTAGAAGAGTCAATGAGAGCAAAGGCATCCCTAAATGGGTGTACTAAGAAACAAAAACAACAACTAGAAAGTTGTTACAGACATATAGAGATCTGTTCCAAGGCTATGACCCAAGAGGGAAGTGAAGCACGAGATCCAACTATTTTCAAGCTCCGAATTGATAAACATTGGGTTGCATGGATAGTCTATTATAAAAGTAAGTGCGACAAAGAAATAATTACAACAACTACTAGAAAAGGGAAACATTATACCAAGTACATCACCATGTGGGTTACCCATCTTCATTGTTCCAAGGAAGGATGGGACTTGGCGCATGTGTATAAATTAAATGGTGTTTAAAAAAATTACACTTAAGAATAGGTAACCCCTACCTAGAATAGATGATATTTTTGGTAAATTGTAACAAGCGAAATAATTCACCAAGATGGGATTAAAGTCTGCATATCACTAGGTTCGAGTTAGAGAATAGGATACCTGAAAGAATGCCTTCAAAAATAGGTAAGAGTTGCATGAGTGGTTAGTCATTCCATTCGGCCTACACAATGCAACATTTACATTTATGAGGTTAATTAATGATATACTACGCCCTTTTATAGATTCATTTGTTATTTTTGATTTGGATGATATACTGGTATAAAGTGCTACCTAGGAGGAGAACATCTCACAATTAACATAGGTGTTGGAGACATTAAAGAAGCATTAAATGCTAGAAAATATCAAGACGCATGAGTTTGCACAATAGTATTTGGTGTATCTATGGTATGTGATAGGTGGAGGAGAGCTAAAGATAGCTCCTACCAAGATGGAGGCTAACACGAAATGTCTAGTGCATACTAATGTTTATGAGATTAGGAGTTTCAATGGGGAAACACAGTAATTGAAAAAATTCATAGCCCAATTTTCAGTGATAGAATCACCACTCCATGCCATAATAAAACTGTGGCGAAAATTTCTAGTGTTGAAAGGGTTAACAGAGGGCCTTTGAGGAGCTAAAGAATAAAATAAGTTGATCACCAGTTCTGGAATTAATGAGCATGCAATATCCCTTTGAAGTGGAGATAGATGTAAGTGGGTATGTTATGGGAGTCGTATTTATGTAGGGAGGAAGGCTCGTATGCAACCATTCTGAATTATTTCATGGGGAAATTATTAACTACCCTAACTAAGATAAGGAACTAGATGCCTAAGTGCAATCTATGAAAAATTAGAAGCACTATCTAATTGGAAAGGAGATAGTAATCCACTCAAATCAATATTTATTATAGTACCAGCATGCCTAAAGTAAGCTACAACAAAATAAGCATTACAAGTGGATGTGGTTTTTACAATAGTTTCACTTAGTGATCGAGTATAATAAGGGAAACAAAAACAAGTTAGATGACATGATTTTGAGGCCACCCACATCAAAGATCATAGCTTTGGGAACTCTAATGCAGATTCAAAGGATGAGGACTTCAAGTAGTTGTTTCAATAGTTTCATAACCAAAGTCATGTGAATGTTGGTGTCAACATAATTGACTACCATCTCTAGGATGGGTTGATCTATATGATGGATAAGTTATGTGTTCCTAAATGTTAGAAATTGTAGCTGATTAGAGAGGCTCACACCTCTAAGGTTGCAAGTAACTTTGGTGTAGGGAATATAGTGGCCAACTTGTAGAGGTATTTATATTGGCCTAAGATGCAAGATTCGATCAGTAGGATTATAAGAGAATGCATGCCTTGTTGTACCAACAAGCCTAGTAACAAAAAACAAGGTCTATATCATTCCTTACCTGTACCCACTAGTCCCTAAGAAATAATTTCCATGGATTTTGTGGGAGTTTTACCAATAAATAAGAAGCGAAATGACTTCCTGTTCGTGGTAAATGACAAGTTAATCAAGATGTACATTATTATGCTCTGTAAAATACCATCAATGAGAAAGAAGAAATAAAATTTTTCTTTGGACATGTCTAGGTGCACTTTGGGATACCAAGGAGTATTGTTTCATAAAGGGACATTATATTTCTCAGTGAATTTTGGAATACATTGTGGGAGAATATGCGAATGAATTTGAAGATATCTACAACATTCCATCCATAGATAGATAGGTAGACATAAGTACTTAACATGAATTTGGTGCAACTTTTGAGGGCTTACAATCAGAAGTATGTGAAAACTTGGGATGAAAATATGGTATATATACAAGACTCTTATAACAATGTAGTCCACACTTTACTATTAAGTCCCCATTTGGAACTTGTTTTTGATATTTTCTTCCTTAGCCTTTGGATATTGCATATAGGTTGTAAGAAGGAGTGAGGTAGGATCTTACAAAGGATGCCTTAATGGTAGAAATATTTGTTGAAAATATCAATAAAATCCACATATATGTATAAGTGACACTACATAAGTCACATGAAAAATATAAGGTTGAGCATGATCACACATAATAAAGAAGTCTTTCAAGGTGGGAGACAGAGTATGAGTACAGTTGAACAAGGAGCAGCTACACAGGCATTATAATAAAACTAAGGCTCTACGATATGGTTCCTTTGAGATAATGGAAAAGGTGGGAGATAATGCCTATAGGTTATGTTATCACCAAATTGAGTCCTATTGGTCTGTTGTAATGGTAAACTTGGAGTAACTATTTCAAACCAGCTTTTGACTGAAGATTCGCCTCGTCAAACTGAGAGGGCTCTTCAACTTATTAAAGGATTTGCAATGAAAAAAATTACTAGATGGCTAAATCTATGACTGTAACTTGGTTGTGATTTGTTGCAGGTGGAAAATGTATAAGATTTACTACCATTGGGCTTATGGAGTCAGTGCTAGGGAAATCAATGATAATGGCTCTCCTTGTGGAAGATAAGGCATGTAGATATTTAAATGAAAGGACAACACACACATAATTTACTCAATAGATAAATGTTCAAAGGAAATTAGAGCATGAGAAACATGAATTCTACGTAACGAACATTAATATATTGAAAACAGGATATTGAGAAAGATACACAATATATTAATGCTTGAAGGAAGTCAGAGCATGAGAAGCACGAATTATAAGTAATTAAACATTAATATATTGAAATAAAAGTAGTAATATACATAGGAAAAGGTTCATGAAAACATCAAATGAATCTTAGGTGAAGGAGAAAGCCCACTTCCATTGTCTATTACTGATCATAAACTTTTTACAATAGTAGTAGTCACAAGTGACATCTTCCAACCCCTTGTTATTCGATATTCTGCCTATTAATAGGCTTCATCAACTTCACGTTGGATATGCCTTCAAGCTAGGCCTTCGAATCCTACTCTTTACACCTAATGTAACTAAAAAGCCAAATACATGATAATGATAATGACACCTACTAACTTTAGGAGTTAGAGACCTAATAGGACTCAACTACCTATTTATTACCTCCACTTACCTAAGAGTGGGATCATTACATAGATAAGGATCAAGTGCTCGAATGGAATTCTCCATGACATAAGACATAAATACAATTTCCAAGAATTTAGTAACAACTGTCCTATTTTCTAGGAAAAATTCAATAACAACTATAATTTGTCTTCATGTTGTTTTGTACGAGTGGTACATATGTAAAGTGATGAGTCTTTGCTAAGATGTCTCCCTATATGTTTGGATGCCTCCACATGGCTTTATGGTCTTCCATATGTCCTTTGAACCATTACAAATCCTTCAAAATCCCATCACTGCAAAACAAAACATCTTTAGGCAGTTTAGTAGCGAGTTTTCGTAGCGTATGAAAACTTGCCTTTTCACCTATCTCCTTACCACCTTTGCTATTAAATCATCTTTAATATGCCAAGACACCTTGAAAAAAATCAATTTCTCTCCATAATACTTGACAAAAATGAATTCCAAGGAAAAAATGCACCTTCAAAAATTTTCGTAGCATTTTTCTGGCTTCAAGCCTGAAGCACGCTACGAAACTGCATGAAAAACCAGAATTTGTTGTTTTTGTGATTTTCTTCAAAATTTGGCCTGTAGGTCTGTAAGATGATATGATGAATTATGTTACAGCAGAAATAGGTTCAAACCACCTCTTATCCTCCTCAAGAAACAACATTTTCACCATTCAACAAGTTTCACTATTAATAAAAACAAAGCTGTTTTTTCTGAAGTTTAGGGCTCATAAATGATCTTATATCTCCAGATCCTTGATGGCTGTTGCAAAACTGGAGGCAGGTTTTTTAGATCAGTTATTTCTGAAGAGAAAACTCTCTTGGTGTTTTGAAAACCATCTCCAGCTGTCCATAATATGCATTATAAAACATATATAGAACATAAAATTCTGAATTCTAAAAATAAGTCCCAAATACACCTTCGAATCTCCGAATTGGTAGCACCTGTGAGAAAAGTGAAAGAGGTTATTGTTCCTTATTCTGTTCTTGATAATAAAATCTCTCATTATTTCATAACTCATCTCCATTCATCCATAATATTATTTTTAAATTGACTTCTCCCACAGTCCAAAAACACAACAAATACCCTTGTAGCTCCAGCAAATTCAAGCAACCTGAATTGGTGAATGCTTCAGAAAAGTTAGGGTCCTATATGAATAGATTAAGTTCATGAGCTACGATATAACCACAGAGCCTCCTTTTTATGCCTTCTCCTTCATGGCCATCTCCCTTTATAACCAATATTCCCTCTTAAAAATGTGACACTTGTAAAGACAAATTTGACAGCAAGCTGTTTTCCACAAAGCTAAACTCTTCAAGGATGAAACTGAGATGCTTTACATGAAAATGTTGAAGGTTTAATGACATAGAGGAGCTTGGGTGATCTATTTAAAAAAAATGAAATTCAAGTATGAGAGGGAAAATGTCAAATGGAGTGATGAAGGTGGAATGATGACAAACCCTTATGATTTCACATTTGGATGACTGTCATAACCGACTAGGTGATCTCATATTTCACCTGTCTAATAAAAAAGTGACACATCACACCAATTTTTCCCTTTGGATGAAAAAACACATTTTCATAGCAAAGACAGTTAGGCTTCTGACAAATTCGCTACGAAACTATTAGGCAGTTTCGTAGCGAAATATGCAGAGTTCCTTTGTAAATCGCTACGAAAATTTGAAAAACTGACTAGTGGTATGTTTTGTGATTTAAATGCATGGGTATGAAAACTAGATGATATGAGGCTTGACTTGACTGAAATTACATGATCATAAGGAGATATTAAACCTTAAGGTAGACACCAACAAATTCATTTTAGTCAAAGATTTCATGAAAATGTTTTATGAGACTCCATCAACCTAGGTGAAAAAAATGCATGACCCAACATGATATAAAATGAACCCTATGGTGACCTTATCAAAACAAATTTTGAAAATTTTGAGTGTGATAACAGTGGCTCCAGTGGGGATGGTGTGCCCCTGTGGTACAACAAAGATCTTGTAGTTCCAGTGCCTCTCTCTTGAAAAATTGAAAATTTCCAGAAATTGATGAAGACTTCACCAAGCTCTTATGGCCCTCTCCTCGGGCTCAAGCTTGATGATTAATGTTGAACAAACAAATATGTAAATATTGAAAAGATGCTCAATCTACTTGAGCTTATTCACACACGCTCCTACCTACCATAACAACTACAATACTCATATTTGATTCAAGCAACATGAAACCTCCAATAAAGCCAGTCAATGAGCTGATATGATACTTGAGCTCCTTGACTGCAATTTAACCAAAAGCAAACTATATTATGAAAATGATAAATGTAAGAGAAGATGGATCTATTTTTCATAGTGAAAAATAATTGAAATGTTGGACTGTAGAACTCTTCCATGTAATCAGCTATGGGATCATAGAAGACACAATTTATTGATATCCATTTTAAGCTCTCATTGAAAAATTGATCCTGGATATCATTTTCATTTTCTTCACCAAGGCTGAACCTTGATTCCAACTCTACAATATCAAGCTTAGAACCATATTCTTCCTCTATCTGCAAGTGAAACGGTATAACAATTTCCTCCTTTTTTGGAGGAGGAATACCTTCCAATAACTGTTTACGATCTTGGAAATCATATGATCAAATTTTAACATCCAATAGTTCAATTTCATTCTCTAATATTTCAGTAGCTAAACCAAGAAAATAAATTTTATTTTCAGGTGTGAGTCGATTGGATTTCAAACAAAGAAATACTATTGTGGAGAAATGTTCATCTATCTGAAATTCTTCTATCTCATCCCTTACACTTTGTAACATTTCATCATGTAAAGGGTTTTGCACATACCCTGTCATCTTGGATCACCATGAATATCCTGAATAGTGAAGTCTCTTTGAAATTTGAAGCTAGGGATCTTGAACAATGGAGTCGCCAGGTGAATGGTACAACCTTCCTGTGTTTGGCTTCTATTCACCATCAGAAGTCAAATTTGAACCTTGTCGTTATGCCCGAAGAAAATTTTCATCTTCATGTCCCCGGCTATGGTGCCAAAATTTTATCACCAAATTGAATCCTGTTGGGCTGCTACAATGATCAACTTGAAGTAAATATTTAAAACCAGATTTTGACTAAAGATTAGCCTCTTTAGCCTGAGAGGACTCTCTCAACTTATCAAAGGATTTGCAATGAAAAAATATACTAGATGGCTAATTGTATGATTGTAGCTTGGTTGTGATTGGTTGTAGGTGGAAAATGTAGAAGATTTACTACCATTGGGCTTATGATGTCAGTGCTAGGGAACTCAATGAAAATGGATCTCCTTGTGGAAGCTGAGGCATGTAGATATTTAAATAAAATAACAACACACACATAATTTACTTAATAGATAAATGTTCAAAGGAAATCAGAGCATGAGAAACATGAATTCTGGGTAATGAACATTCAGATATTGAAAACAGGATATTGAGAAAGATATACAATAGTTAATGCTTGAAGGAAGCCAGAGCATGAGAAGCAAAAATTATGAGTAATAAAACATTAATATATTGAAATAAAAGTAGTGAGATACATAGGAAAAGGTTCATGAAAACATCAAATGAATCTAAGGTGAAGGAGAAATCCCACTGCCACTGTCTATTACTAATCAACAACTTTTTACAATAGTAGTAGTCACAAGTAACATATTCCAACCCCTTGTTATTCGATATTCTACCTATTAATAGGCTTCAGCACCTTCACAGTGGATCTGCCTTCAAGCTGGGCCTTTGAATCCTAATCTTGACACCTAATCTAACTAAAAATCCAAATACATGGTAATGATAATGCAACCTACTAACTTTAGGATTTAGAGACCTAATAGGATTCAACTACCTATTTATTACCTCCACTTATCTAATAGTGGGATCATTACATAGAGAAGGATCAAGTGCTCGAATGGAATTCTCCATGACATAAGACATAAATACAATTTCCAAGAATTTAGTAACAACTGTCCTATTTTCTAGGAAAAAGTCAATAACAACTATAATTTGTCTTCATGATGTTTTGTATGAGTGGTACATATGTCATGTGATGAGTCTTTTTTGAGATGTCTCCATATATGTTTGGATGCCTCCATGTGGCTTACTAATATTCCATATGTACTTTTAACCTTCACAAATCCTTCAAAAGCCCCTCACTGCAAAACAGAGCATCTTTAGGTAGTTTAGTAGCGAGTTTTTGTAGTGTATGAAAACCTGCCTTTTCACCTATCTCCTTGCCACCTTTGCTGTTAAAGCACCTTTACTATGCCAAGAAACCTTGCAAAAAATCAATTTATCTCCATAATAATTGACAAAACTAAATTCCAAGGCAAAAATTCACCTTCAGAAATTTTCGTAGCATTTTTCTGGCTTCAAGCCTGAAGCACACTACAAAACTACCTAAAAAACTAGAATTTGTTGTTTTTGTGATTTTATTCAAAATTTGGTCTCTAGGTCTATAAGATGATATGATGAAGTATGTTACAACATAAATAGGTTCAAACCACCTCTTATCCTCCTCAAGAAACAACATTTTCATCATTCAACAAGTTTCCCTATTAATAAAAACAAAGCTGTTGTTTCTGAATTTTAGGGCTCATAAATGATCTTATATCTCCAGATCCTTGATGGCTGTTAAAAACATGGAGGAGATTTTTGTAGATTAGTTCTTTCTGAAGAAAAACCTCTCTTGGTTTTTTGAAATCCATCTCCAGCTGTCCATAATTTGCATTAGAAAAACATGTATAAAACAGGAAAATTTTGAATTCTAAAAATAGGTCCCAAAAACACCTTTGAATCTCCGAATTGGTAGCACCTGTGAGAAAATAGAAGAGGTTATTGTTCCTTTTTTTTTCTTGGTAATAAAATCTCTCATTATTTTAGAAATCATATTTATTCATCCATAATCTTCTTTTGAAATTGACTGCTCCCACAGTCCAAAAACGCAACAAATACCCTTGTAGCTCCAACAAATTCAAGAAACTTTAATTGGTGAATGCTTTAGCAAAGTTAGGGTCCTCCATGAATAGCTTAAGTTCATGAGATCCTATCTATCCACATAGGCCTGTTTTTATGCCTTCTCCTTCATGGCTATCTCCCTTTATAACCAAGCTGCCCTCTTAAAAAGGTGAAACTTGTAAAGACAAATTTGACAGCAAGCTGTTTGCCACAAAGCTAAACTCTTCAAGGATGACAATGAGATGATTTACATGCAAAGGCTGAAGGGTTATTGATAGAGAGGAGTTTGGGTGATCTGTTTAAAAAAAATAAATTCAAGTATGAGTTGGAAAATGTCAAATGGAGTGTTGAAGGTGGAATGATGACAAACCCTTATTATTTCACATTCGGATGACTGCCATAACCTACTAGGTGATCTCATCTTGCATTGATCTAATAAAAAAGTGACACCTCACACCAATTTGTCCCTTTGGCTGAAAAAACACATTTTCGTAGTGAAGACAGTTAAGCTTCTGATAGATTCGCTACGAAACTATTAGGAAGTTTAGTAACAAAATCTGTAGGTTTCCTTTGTAAATCGCTATGAAAATCTGGAAAACTGACTAGTGGAATGTTTTGTGATTTAAATGCATGGTTATAAAAAATAGTTGATATGAGGCTTGACTTGATTGAAATTACATGATTAGAAGGAGATATTAAACCTTAAGGTAGACACCAACGAATGCATTTTAGTTAGAGATTTCATGAAAATGTTTTATGGGACTCCATCAACCTAGGTGAAAAAAATGCGTGAACCAACATGATATAACATGAGCCCTATGGTGACCTTATCAAATTTATTTTTGAAAATTTCGAGTGTGATAACAGGTGAACTCTACTCCCATACATGAAAATTAACTTAGTTTTGAATGTCAAAAATATGAAACTCTATGATCCTTCCATGCTAGATCAGTAATAGGAACCAGTCCTACATTCCATAGAGGATTTGGTAGTATATGCTTAGGAACAATTGACAAAGGATACAATTTTGAAAAATAGGTAAAGAAATATAAAAAATGGGAAAGATGACGTTTGGTATATTATTTTGAAAGGATAATTTCCAAGTAAGTCTAGATGGAAATTTCATCATCTCATTAAGTATAAGCTTTTGGGGTCAAAAAGCCTCCAAAATGGGGAGGTGTGATATAGATTAGATAAATATATTATTTTTCATCCATATCGATACTTTCGAAGTGGAAAAAGTGAAGGAATCAACTCACATGACCATTTTTACCAGCGAGACCCAATATGTCAAATTTGGGTTTGAAACATTCCGAGAGCATTTTGAGGCATCAAATGGTGTTTTTTAGGGGAAAAAAATGCTTCCTAGTGTTGCACATTTTTTTTCATATTCTACACACATACCTTCCCAAAGATGAAATAATATCCTCTATCATGTTGAAGAATGTAGCTATGGTTAGTATTTTTACAATTACTTGTGGTCTATGGTATGTCTAGGACACAAGTTCACAAGAAGGCAAGACATTGATCAATCCACTAAAGAAGTCTCTATGCTCGAGATATATGAGTAAGAACCTTTGTAGAAAGAACTAATATGAATTGTTGGTTTTGGATCAAAGAGGATTGATCAAGGTAAATCCCCTAAATACATATCTACTAGAGTTTGATAAACCATAGGAATGAGACTGAAGATTTGTGCATCTATGATGATGGATCCTGTGAAGTTGAAAGGATTCTCATATTCAATTTGAGTTTTGGCATGTTTATAATGAACAAGAAAGTATCGAAATATAGAAAAGGCTTAGTATATTGCAACTATATTCACAAATTGAGAAGTAGTATGGATTCAGAGGCTACTTGCAAGATTCTATGATGAGAAGATAGTTGATGTTCTATGAAAACCTATTTCTAGAGGGAAGTTTGTGAAACTTTGAGACAAGCTTGGGCTTGTGGATATTGCCTCCATGGTTGAGAGGAAACAAAGCTAATGATTGCATCATGGATATGGTTTCTCTCTCTATCATTTACTTTGATCAGGATTAGGGATGTTATCCCTGTATCAAGTACATTGACTACAATTAGGAAGAATGATCCAGTGGAAAAAAATTCTTCATCTATCAAGTACTATGGCTGGAATTAGGGAAGGTATTCCTGTGTTAAGTATTGTGACTAGAGTTAGGTAAGGTATCCATGTGTCAAGTACCATGATCAGAATTAGTGAGAATGCTACTATAGATACTAGTTGTCACCTCTGAGCATCCTGCTCAGATATCTATGAGATATACTTGGATATCTGAGAGAGATGCTTAGATCTATCTTTGAGAGAGTTGTTTGGATATCTGAGATAATTGATCATATTTATGTTTAGAGAGAGCATGTTTTTAATCCAAGCTAGGTTGAGGTCATCTAGATTTTCTCCTGGAATTTGTGCACTGGTTGTGTGATGGTGAATAAGGACTAGATTGGATATCATGAGGTTGAGATGTTGACATGATCATGGTGGCTAGTTGATATTAATATTGTGTCATAGGTACAAAGTGGATGCCATGATTGTTATAGGTCAAGAGGGTTGAATTGGATGATTCTAATGTTGGTTTTTATGATATTGATAATGATTCATATTTTGATATTAAATTAAGTCCCTTAATCTCATAAGGATCGAAAATGATGCCACTCTGAAAATTCTAGGAAATTCATCCTTTTGTTAAGTTTGAGAAGGAATTAATAAAATATCTTAGTTTGGAATAATATATTATCATAAAGTATCCTTATGAACCTCATAACCAGTACATGTCTAAAGGAAGAAACAATGCTTCACAATGTTGAATTAGTCATGCGAATTCAAACCTACAAGAAGAATCATAAAGATACTACTTTTTAGAGTAAAGACACCTTTATTATGCAAGTTGCGTATCAGATCACAAACACATAAATAAATTTTGTGACCTTTGCTCAGATTGAAGTATTGAACAACCAATTTCTTTGAAAAATGTTACTATGTCATAAACCCTACATTGTAAATGATTGTTGAAAGTATATTTGAAGTATATCTTTCAAGAAATCCTATGTACTATGAAAAACATGTTGACATGTCTCTTAAGAATAGTGATGATATATTTAGAAATAGAGGGAGAAGTTATCAGAAGATTACTTGATCCCAAAAGATCCAAATTTTTTGAATTTAATTATGTAGAAAATTTAACCAAGGGATTCAATCCGATCTTATAATTTACTAAAACAAGATACTGAATCCTTCTACAATTTATGAAAAAAAAAGACGATCGCAAAATCACATAACAAGTAAGAGAAAGAAACTATCAATTGCACAACACAAGATGTATCTGGGGAAAGAAAATGCTCAAAACCCCTCTATCTCTATATTTCATATGGTCAATATCATGAAACAATACAATGCTATTCCTCACATTGAGAAACCTCTGCACTCTCCTAACTATCTCACTCTGATCTAGCTCAGATTTGGCTTGCTCGCAAAGCAATTTTGGTCCAATATTTAACCTGTTGCTTGCCTATTCCTGACTTCCCTTCCTTACAAATTATTGGGATAATTTATCCCTTATTAATTAGAAAAATACCACTTAATAATTGCGCAATCCTTCAAGGCCTTCCCGATGACCTCATGCATGACCTGTACAATTTTCTAATAGTACAAATGATAGATCTCTTCCCTTTAACCTTAGTCACAACTATATCTTCCTTAGAATTGACATGGAACAACTTTTTGTAGCGAATTATCAGTTAACTGATTGATCAATCTTTGTAAATTAAATAAGATTTAATTCACTAGACCTATCAAAAGCTCATCTCTAATTTAGAACTAGTTAAATTGATTTTAACTCAATTAATTGAGTTAACTAATTACAACTCACAAATAACTGTAATTGGACCCCCTAAAAATAGTAAAGTACTCTACATGCCCGCTCTTTTACTATAACTCAAATTTTCTAAGATAACTAAGTCTTCTTGACACAGTTAACTAATACAAGTTTTCATGAGATGAAATTACATTTTTTCTTCCAATTTAATTAAGAGAAAATTAAATCAGAAGCCTCATATGGTGCCATTTTTGGGTGTCATTTTTTGGATTCCATTTTTGGTTTCCATTTTAATGTTTCTTATTTCTAATTTCAACACTCCCTCCCAATAAGAAAGGAATTCAATATATCTCGATCTGGTACCTTTGGAATGTTCCGCATGCAACACTTCTCTAGTGTTTTTATCTCCTGCAACTCCTAAAACTGAATATCCTAAAAAACAATTTTATGCATATGTAATTAGAGTCTCTAAATACTGTCTCTAAATGTTGCTAGCTATTGCACGAGCTTTTGAAAACTCTACTGCTAACGACTCTACATCCATTCCATATGCACCACTGCCAACTCTGATATGTGCTCCAGTATCTAACATCTGTCACTCTAATTTCTATCTTTCTGACATGTGACAACATCAATCCTACTGATCCTTCCTACTACTTTATACTGTGTGATCCTCGTAGCCAGGTCTAATCCATTAGACAAGGCATCTCATTAATGGATCCTACAAAAATTTCTTCACTTGGGATTATGTATTCACATTGCCCCACCTCTCACCTTGAGGTATGGCTGCATGTGCTCCGTCTATCCATCTGGCTCAAAATTTCCTCCTATTGGAGGTATATACTTGATTGGATTCCTCCACTCGGTCTCCTATCTACTTCTCAAATTGTGGCTACTCCACAACCTTCTGAGAATACTTCTGAAGATGCATGTCGAGAGGTAATGTGTGCTCCTTCTCAACCACCAAGTCACTAACCTCTTCTTTTCTCCTCAAAGCTTTGCATGCATATTCGACCTCAAGATAATAAAGGTTCTTGACTCTTACTCCGATCTATTTTACATGTCCTGTGCTGATGTGTATAAGGAACACCTTTCCCTTTCTAAATATCACATCATAACCACGATCTTCCAATACGGCTACAAAATCAAGATTCTTCTTTAGTACTTGAACATAAAATAAATCTTTTAGTTTGAGAGGGGAGCCAGACTCCCTTTGAAAGGTAACTATACGTATTCCAGTCGCGCTATACCTCCCGTAATCTCTAAACTTTATGTTATTCTGGCTTCTCCTCCAAGTCACTGAAGAGATATGTATTCCTCATCATATGGAATGAGGCACCGTTGTCTAGATACCACATGCATCCCATTACGATGCTGGCCATGCATGCAATGAGAGTAAAATATAGCTCTATTTGTGAAACTAGCACTTTACTCGCTACAACTGCAGGTTCCTTATTTCTTTCCTTCTTTGTGGACAACACGAAGCATAGTAACCATGCTCGTGACAGTGAAAACACTTGATCTTAGACAATTATTTCTTTCCCTCTTCACCTTTGGAATTATTTCCCTTAGATTTCTTTCCTTTTCCGACCAATGAAATGTCTTCTTCTTTGTCGGTGATGGAGGTCCTGTCTCTCTTGCTTCGCCTTATCTCTTATATTACCAAGTCAGACCATAAGAAATCCCAGTCTGGTAACTTCTCCCTCCCATTCATAGAGTCCTAGTAACTATGCCAGCTCTTGGGAAGGCCTAGAAGTGCTAGGATCACCAAATCATCATAAAAAACAGTCACCCCAACACTTCGAAGCTCATGTCGAAACTGAGTGAACTTCAACAAGTATTAATGGATCGTGTCGCCCTCCTCCATATTCATCTTTTAGAGCTTTTCCTTCAGTGCAAACTTCCTATGCTCACTACTATTCTGAACAAATCTATCAAGGACTTCCACATACCATATGGAGTCACATTTCAATTGAGACTTGAGACAATGTGATCTCGAACTCCCTCTAACAAGATCCTTCTCTCCTTTTCTACCTTCTTCTTCCATGCATCGATAAGTTGAGAATATCCTGCTGCGGGATGTGGAATATCACTATCTATGAATTCCTTCAATCCATTGTCCTCGAGAACTTCCTCCATATTGTCCTTCCATGCGATGTAATTTGAATTTCCCTCAAGGGAATATTTGAGTCTCAAACCATTGAAAGACATCTTGATCTACTGCTGGATCCTGAAGTATAAATATGAAAATTTGAACCTATTAAAAAAAACTATGTTCTTCTCTTCTATTGTGATTTTTGGCGTTCTGATACCATGTAGAAAATCTAACTAAGGGATTCAATCTGACCTTATAATGTACTAAAACAAGATACCGAATCCTTCTACTATTTTCAGAAACAAAATATGATCACATAATCACATAACAATTAAGAGAAAGAAATTATAAATCGCACAACACAAGATGTAGATGGGGGAATAAACTGCTCAAAACCCCTCAATCTCTATATTGCATATGGTCAATATCATGAAACAATACAATGCTATTCCTCACACTGAGAAACCTCTTCACTCTCTTGACTTTCTCACATAGATCAAGCTTGGATCAAGCTTGCTCACAAAGCATGTTTGGTCCTGTTAGGGTCCTATAAATTATGGGATATAAAGGTGATTTAGTATTTCATAGTTGAAATTTCATATTGTAAATGATTTTCAATATTCAAATGATTTCCAAAAAATATAAAAAATAAAAAGAAAAGAGGATATATTGAAAAATATATAAAGAAAAAAGAAATAAAAAGAAATAAAATCTCAAAAAGAATACTACTGAAAGTGCTGCAAATCAAAATTCCATTGATGATTAGATTATTTTATTCAATTCATACAGTCTAAGCATGATTGAACATTTTTTTTTTTGTTGGATAGGTTAGAAAATAAGGATTTTCAAAACAATTCAATCTTGGAAAATTAGTAACTAGGTAGAAATAAAATTGATTCAACAGTTCAAATTGAATCAATAGGAGAAATTAGGGAAAGAGTAGGTTAGAATTTCATAAAAAAAAGAGATATGGTTCTGCAAGCCTAAATGCACCTTGAAAAAGAATGACGAGAAAATGTTAGATTAGTGAAAGGGTAGGCAGAATGAAAGAAGAAACTAAATGTGGAGAGACATGAAATTTATTCTAAAGCATCCTTCAAAATATTTCATGTGTTCTCATGTATAGAGAAAAATAAAAGAGAAAGGGGTTTAACCAAAGCTTTGGGGATGGACTCATTTTTGACATTATTTGGCATATTATATGTCCTATCCTAAAGTTCCATACTTTACAATCTGCCCAAAATTTCATTTAATCATCTCCACCCCCACTATCACATCCGACGATCCATATTCATTTCGCCCCCACCCCCACCCCCCATCTTCCAAAAGTCAGTGTCGGGTGGGGGGTCTGAAAAGGGCGGTTTCTGAAACCATCCCATTCGCTATATGTAAAACCATTATCTTTTCGCACCCCCCACACGCTATTCTGCTTACCATCCTAGAAACCCTCCTAAAAGTGGTTTCCGTAGTGATTTAACCGTGTTGTTGGCTACTAACCCTCCGCCATTCCCATTGCTCCACATTACCATTCCTGTCACATTCGACCAATCATTACCACTCCCGCCTAAATACCTATTGAACATTTAATTATTCAAACCGTTATCTAATGGGCCCATGCCATGTCAACAGAAACCCCACCATCCTATAAAATCACCTTTCCCCACTTGTTTCAAAGGTTACAGTGTTTCCGTGTGTTATTGTAACATGTGATCAAATTCAAGGTTTTACAAATCTAAAGAAAGCACAAAAATTTCCAAATTGATTGTAGATCAGCAGAAAGTCCCTCTTCTTTAATCCCCTCTTCTTCTATTTCCCCTTTTGATCAAGCGTAAATCCCTTATATTTCTTGCCCTCTCTGTTTAAACCCCTTCTAATCCGTGCACCTGAAAATACACTTCTTTCAGTTTCATTTTCAGAGATAGTCATGCCTCCAAAGAAGAAGGATCAGGAGCCATTCAATCCAATGGTTCACCCTCCTATGGACCTTGATCATATTTCCCTTGCCGACAGGGATTTTAAAATTAATGAGACTCTCTCAGATTTCAACCTCTTTGACATATAATGCTGGTTGGAGGATAAACTCATTGATGAGGCTGATGATATAGGACTGTGGGACACAAACCTGCCATACTACATATTTCCAAAAACTCACAGTTTCCCTGAATTCATAAGAAAGTGTCATGCATGTTATGATATAAATAAGAGGGTTGTTGTTTCCCCCATAGGGGAAGTTCTGTTCACCATTAGTGCCCAGTCTATCATGTCGAAGATGTAGGCTCCTATAATTGAAGAAACCATACCTTTTTCCCATGAAACCCTCAAGGAATTGTATCAGAAAATAGATTTTTCTAGTAGAACCAAAACCCTTGAATTATTTATGGAAGCAGACACTCCCCTGCCCAAGAATAATCCTCCATACCCATCTTCTATATTCCATGATAGGACTCAACACATAGTCACTGTTATTTCTTACTTGCTAGGATACTATTCAGACTAGTCGCTAGATGAAGCAATGATAGGCTTCTTGTCAATACTTTCATCAGATTCTAAACCTTCCATTATGTTTAATTTTGGTCAATTCCTGGCAGATGCCATTAGGATGTGTTTAAATACACTTCAGTCATTGTTTATGTGTTTGTATATTTTGAGGAAAATAGGTTTCAGTTCACAATGAGAAAATTGAATGAAGATTCACAACCTCAATCTGTCATCTTCTGGACAACAATGCTGATGAAATATCAGAAAGAGTTCACTTACAAAATATTTATTGAATTGTTTGTGCATCCAACTATGAGAATCCTCAACAGCACATTGGAACCAAGGGTCAGCGAAGAAATTAAAAATATCATGCAGCTGTCACATCAAGCCAGTATTGGAGACTGGTACTTGTACCAAAACTATACAAAGCTAAGAATACATGAGTTTTAGTTTCCCCCTTACAAGCTGCCAAAGTTCCTCCCCATGAGTATCTTTTCCCTACAATACATTAGACAGATGATTACTACAGATGAAGTACATTTTGTATCAGCAAAAAATAAATCTCAGTTCATGATGAAATCCTAAATTGGTCCTTTCATTTGAAACATTAGAGCAACAAGAGAGGAGGATGAAAAGAGGCTAAAAGAGATGAAGTTTACACAGAGTTTTACTTGGTATTATGACCCATTGGGAATTATCTCTAATAAGAGGGTATAAAACAAATCAAATCCATACATTCACACCTAGAGGCCCGAGATTGAACAATTTAGGAACCAGACAGAGTGGACAACAAACACCTTGTAGGAGGCTGAAGAGCAGGTAATTTCATCTTCAAGTATACAGACCCCTCTTCCATAAGAAAAGCATAATATAGAGGACAAACAAGATAAATAAAAATAACCAGAGAAAGTGACAATAGGAAAAATACCAAGAGATGATCAGTCACCTTTGGGGACTGATACATCTAGCAAGGAGTTCAAGATGAAATATAGGAAGAGAGTAAGGATTCACATGGATATTGATCAAGGCAAGGAATCAAAGCAACAGATAGTGATAAATATCAGAGACTCTCATGGCTCTTCTCCAGCAAGTGCCCAACATATATTTTCTCCTACAACTTCAACTACAATTCCTATTAAGCAACAAAGCCTTCAAACACCTACATCTACTCTTATTACAGGGGAAAGGGAGGAAACAATATATGACACCATCAGGGAGATCAAGAGAAAAAATGAAATATTGAATACCAACACCTACAATCAATTTTGGAAGCAAACCACCAGTTCAAAAAGTAGGCTTCTATCAGCTTTTCATTCAAAAAAGGGAAATATGTGCAAGGCTTTCTTAGAAGCCCAAATTTCATAGCCAAAAACACCTGCTGATTTCAAGCATACATATTTTGAGTTTAATGTCAAGGACATCCACCCAATAGATCAGATGGAAATGCACAAGAAGACTAGAGAGATGATCTCATCCACATTAAATAACATTGCAATGAGTCTGTCTAAATTGGAGGTATCATTGGCCAATATCCAGTCCCACCTCAATATGGAGAATATTTCTTCTCTTGCAAAGGATACCAAAATTAAATCCTTGGAGGATTTAGTTGTAAAGATAGGGTATGATCCAGAAAATATAGAGGCAGTAGAAGAGATCCCGAAGAAGAAAAATGTAGACATAGCATCTTTGAGAAAGCAGCTCAAAATGTTAGCTACTGAAGACCCTCTAACCAAGGACATAGAGGAGAATGAAACACAAAAATCAGAGATGATGGAGCTAATAATGGAACAATAAACACAAATTAATCAGATGGAGACAGAAATGGAGAAATTGGTAAAGGAAAAGGAAAAGCCGCATAGATGGTCATCATTCCCTTGGAGGTTGTTCATATTGCAGTCATCAGTTCAAATACATCAAGAACTACAGGTATGTCAAGTGGTACAGAACAACTAGCTAAGGCCATGGAGAATATGTCCATCCAAATAGAATAGATATAAAGGTTGGAAGCACAAATGAATATCTTGAAGGATCGAAGGTAAGATCTGACAATGCACATGAGATAGAAGTGCAAAGAGCCCAAAAAAAGATTGAAAGCTTGCAAAAGGCTGAGAAGGAAGCTTCCATTGGTCACACCATTAGCTAGGAAAAGGAGATCATATGGACAAGTATAATTGAATCTATGAATGAAATATGGCCTTCCATTCAAATCATATTTGAATAGAAATAATTAATTGAAAAGGTCAATGCTACAATAACTAGTGTCACCAAGGAGCTTGGGGACATGCCTGAAACAAAAAATAACATCATTAGATTTCTAAATTCAAAGAGTAGGTATGAATTGGATGAAATTGGAGTTGTAGATAGAACACCAACGATTCTAGAGGTCAAGAAGGTGCTCACCAAGAAAAGATTGGTCACACAGTTGGAGGAAAAGTGCCACAATTTAGAGATTATTGTCAGTAGATTCTTTAACAGAATCAAGCCACTGACCAAAATAGGGTTACCTTCACTGTTTGTGATAAGTTATAAGCTTATTACCAGGGAAGGCTATGTAAAAAGGATGAAGGAAATTGCCAAGGATACAACCAAGTTTGTAGGTCTTAGAGGAGAAATGACAGGAAGAGATTTCCTTGAGGCCAAGAGAAAAGTTCTATTGATCCAACATGAAATTAAACACATTTTTGTGTTGAAGCCCACTTTCATTAGATTCACAGTGACAGATGAAATACATCGAAAGGTGACTAGGATAAAAATTCTAGATGAGCAACAGTGGGAAAATCTATGTGAATACCAAGAAGGGTAAATGCGAGAAGATCAGCCAAAATCAGTCAGCACATCACCAGATATGATCATACATCAATGATCTTTTGAAAAAATAAAGCCATATGTCATATGAATTTCATCTTGTCCACTCCATGGTCACACTAGTCGAATTTAGTTTATTTTGTAATTAATAACAGATTGCCTAGTAGATATGACAATTATTGTAGAATTCAGTTAAATAATTCATACCTTCGTAGTATCAAGGGTTGGAATGTGGATTGTAAAACTTTTCTATTGGAGCATTTTATTTTCTTGAAGCTAGAGCATCAATAATAAAATACCACTTATAGGATACTTGAGCTATGTTTATTTGGTGATGTTATTCCTTTTATGTGTTAATGTTTCCATTTTTTTTCTCTCAATGAATCATTTAAATCTGATTGTAAAAAAGAAATCTGAAGATTAAGATTTGCTATTAGAGCACCTTATTTCCGGCCATGTTTGCAATAGAAATGTTTTTCTTTTGAATTTTGGTTAAGAAATTCTTAATTTCTTTTTAACCATTACTGAATTCACTGTTTCTTTCATCTCAACATTTAGTCTATTTCAAGATCCAGTAAGTATAGTTATCTTTCCTTGTGGATGCTCTTAAAAATTTGATGCAACAACCCAACCTTTTATGACTCTATAGCCCATTGGAATTAGTTTAAATAGATCTACTAATCCAACCAAACAATCAATCAATAAAGAAATCTCTACAATCATTATAACTAGGCTAATATCAGATTCATAAAACAAAGCTTAATATAAAAGGGAGATCCCTCTCTCAGTCTAGGAGGGCTAGATTTTGGAATCTAAAGTGGTTTTAATGTTGTCCTATATAATTATTTTTTCCAATATTAAAATTATAGAACAATAACATAGTGGCGACCATACTGGGGACCTACTGAAAAACTTGTCATTTCATTCGAATTCAGAAGCCCTGGTTAAAAAACATTGTATTATAGAAGTCTTGCTTTCTTTCAGTTTTTGAAAAAAACTAGTTTTTTCTGTGCCTCAGATCTAAATTCTGTCTCCTAAAAGAATATGTACTAGATCTCATCCTGCTCTAAATCCTCCTACTATAATGGACAATCCTAAAAAATTCTAAGGAAAAATCCAAGAATTGAGATTCAAACAAGTAACATATTTTTTCACAGAGAAAATTCCCTCCCTGTAAACTTTGTCACCTTACAAGACATCCAGTTTGATTCACAATTTGAACAAGGTTTATTCAGGACTAAATTTGAGAATTGGACAAACCATACAATATTTGATCCATCTATTCTACAACAAAGTCCAGTCAGAGAAGCTTATTCACAAACTCAATCTGATCTTCAGCTCCTCGAATATTTTGGCACTCTTCAAGATTTGGTAACAGATTTCACTTCAACTGTTGATGATGCTTACCTTCAACAATCTGTAGAATTAATTGCACTGAATATAGAAGCTTATTCTATTACTTCTCAGTCTGCCCATCCTAAGTCAACTAATCTTACTTCTTCTATAATATGCCCACACACATCTCCTCCCATCATCCATCCTATTTCATCCACTATCTACCTTTATCCACTCAATCTAACTCCACCACCTCCACCAATCATGGTAGCTAGATATGCTCCATTGGTGTTTCCAACACCATTGGAAGCTATGCCACAGGATTACTAGTAAAAAATTACACTATTTGATGGAATTGGTCCTGTAACTTCCCAACAACATGTCGAAAAAATGAATGACTCTTTTGACCTTCAAGAGGTAGATGAAGAAAGTGTTAATTTAAGAATGTTTGCTCATAGTCTTAGTGGAGAAGTTAGAAAATGGTTCAAAGATTTACCTACAAACAACATCAATGACATCCCTGCATTTCATTAAAAATTCCTCAATAGGTGGGAAGTAAAAAAGAACCCTCTTCAAATTTTATCTGAATATTAAAACATTAGGAGGGCCCTAGCTGAAAGTGTTCAGTATTATTGCACCAGATTCAAAAATTTATATAATTCAATAGTTTCTCATATAAAACCACCACAAGGTTTATCCTTAGTTAAATTCATAGATGTTTTTGGGACAAAAATGTCTTATCAACTAAGGGAAATAAACTCGATCACATTAGAATAAATGCAATGGGATGCAGTGAGCATAGAGGCCAACCTGTTAGCAAAGAGAGCGAGAATGAGAACTGAGAGAAGAGTTATTATAAGGGAAGAACCTTCAACATCCACATCTGATGATAAAATTGACTCATTGGTTAGAAATATGGAGAGAATGATGGAGAGGATTAAGCTAAATGAGAGAACTATTCCTAGAGAAAATCAACCAACTCCTCAAAACATAAATCAAAATCCTAGAAGAAACCCCCCTCAAATAAGATAGAGAGAGAAAAGAGGTCTTGATCAGCAAATTAGGCCTCAATTCCAAGAGAATTATGCCGATGAGGATGAAGGAGTAGTTGAAGAAGTAGAAGAAAATCAGATAAACTTAATGCAAATTAATGAATATGACTCTATTTTTCTCACTCAAGAAGAACAATGATTGTTTTTATTAACTCAAACATAATTAGAATCTGAAGAATCTGATGATTATAAACATTAATTTGAGAATGATATCATGTAAGTTCACATGCAATATAATCTTATAAGCAAGAAGAACTCTGATAATTCCAATAAAAATGATTCCGAAAACTCTGCCAAAAAAGTCTCTAAAGCCGATCCCAACAAAACAACAGAAAATTCAAAGAAAAGTGTAAACATTTCAGAAAAGAAGAACATAGAAAAAATTACTAGGAGAATATTTGATGACCCTCCCAAAACAACCCAAATTGATACCCCTATTAGAAGTCAACAAACTGAACTTACTAAAAAAGTAGTGGCTGAAAGTACTGATTTTTCAAATATGCTCAAACTTCAAACATCATTTAGTATTGAGAACGAACTTTCCAAACTGAAAATTTCTATTCCTCTCATTGAATTGATAAAAAATAATGTGTATAGGACTGAGGTCCTAAAGGTAGTAAACATAGGGGAAATTGCTGATACTTTTAATTTAAATGATGATCAACCTGAGCTCTTGTTTGGGCCAGAAGTTGATGGTAAATCTGAAGAAGGAGGTGTCCCTCCATTTTATGTCAGTCCTAATGTTCATGATAAAATTCTCCATAATTCCATGTTGGATTCAGGTGCATCACATAATCTTATGCCAAAGGCTGTTATGGAGAAACTTGGCCTTGAAATTACTGGGCCCTACAAAAATTTGTACTCATTTGATTCTAGCAAAGTTAGATGTCTAGGTCTTATCAAATATCTCTGTGTCACTTTAGCTCAGATACTAGCAAAGAGTCTAGTGATGGATAGAGTAGTAGATGACATCCCTACTACGTATGGCATGATTTTTTCATGCTCATGGGGAACAAAGTTGCAAGGGACCCTTCAAATGGATATGAATTATGCCACAATACCAATGTTTGGTCAACAAAGAAGACTGTATAGGGAAACTTTAATGAAGTACATGGTGAGTAGTAAGAAAAAACCACACAACTATCCTCTGCATTCTGTCCATACCAACCTTGACTCCTTCATTATTTATAATGATGGAGACATTGACACACAAATTACCCATGCAAAAAATGAAAATAATGAAAAAAATGACAACCAAATACAAATTGTACAACAAGATCTTGAAAATGAACCTCTTTGCAATATGAGTTTTGATGGCTCATGTGGAAAAGCAGGCTGAGGAGCAGGTGTTTGGGTATGTAATGCAAGGAACAATCATGCATAAGGTCACTCCTATAAACTCAATTTTCTGTGAAAAAACAATATAACAGAATATGAAGCCCTGCTCTTAGGATTACAATTGCTGAAAAGATTAGGAGCTAAGATGATTTCTATCCATGGTTATTCTGAACTAATCGTAAAACAAATTAAAGGAGAATATTCTGCAAAACATCTTAGATTGAGAGCATATAGAAATGTTGTGCTTGATTTCCTACGAACATTTGAAGGATATGATTTGGATTTTGAAGAATATGATCTGGCTGTTATTCCGAGAAATCAAAAGATCCTAGCAAATGGTTTAGCCTTTTCAGCAAGCACATGTTAGTTTCCTCACCCAAACAGAGAATACACCATAGAGTTTAAACATCATCCATCTATGCCTGATAACATAAGGTGCTTGAAAGTATTCGGTAATGAAAAACAAATTGAAAGTTTTCTACAATCAAAGGATGAATTTGAAGATAGAAACATAGACTTAGATTGTGAAGAAGACAATCACACTAATGTACAAGTTAGTGAAGATAAACAGTTTGCTGTTTCTGATGTGAACATTTCAGCAAATAAAATTGTACATAAAAAAGAAATACATAAAGACCCAGAAAAAGAGGAATTTGAAGTACTTCACCTCAAGAATAATATCCTGCCTAAAGGGCTTGTCCCTTTAGAAGAAATTTTTGAATTTAATGACATGGCTAAAAAGCCAAAAATAGAACCAACAGGGACAAACATTGAAGAGTGTAACATAGGCAGTGAACAAAGCCCCAAAATGATAAAACTGTCAAAATTATTGCCTAATGTTACAAAAAAAGGTATATAGCCCTGTTTAAGGAATTCATAAATGTATTTTCTTGGAGATATGAGGATCTAAAAGCTTATGATACAACACAAAATTCCAATTAAGGAGGATAAAAAACCTTTGAAATAAAAACTACGTAGGATAAATCATGTCTTAATACCCTTGGTTGAGAAAGAAATCAAGAAAATGTATGAGGCCAAAATCATAGTTCCACTTAGATATTCTAAATGGGTATCCAACATTGTGCCTACAAGAAATAAAATAGGTGAAATCAGGATTTTCATTGATTTTAGGAATCTAAACAAAGTATCCCTTAAGGACAACTACCCCTTACCAAAATTGTTTCCCTTGCCCTTAAAGCCAATTTCTGTTGAAAGCCCTTTCCAACAATGGGGTTTAGATTTAATTGGATAAATTCATCCCCCATCCTCTTCCCAACATAAGTGGATTCTTACTGCCACAGACTAATTTACCAAATGGATAGAAGCCACTCCTTCTAGAAATGCCACTAATTTTTTCATTATTAAATTCCATGAAACAAATATCATTTCTAGATTTGGTTGTCCTAGAAAACTCATCATTAATAATGCTGCAGCCAAGTCAAGTCCAAGAATATGGTTGATTTATGTCATAAGTACCACATAACTTTTGGACATTCAACAACCTATTACCCTCAGTGTAATGGATTGGTTGAATCTTCAAACAAAATTTGGGTGAATATCATAAAAAATATCTTGGAATACAACAAGAAATCATGGCATAACAAGTTGGTCAATGCACTTTGGGCTGATAGACTTACTACCAAAAAATCAATTGGCATGTCTCCATACCAATTGGTCTATGAAATGGATGCAATTTTTCCTTCCTCTTTAGGAGTTACAGTCATGAATAACATTCAATAAATACAAGCTGAACCAAATGATGTACAAAGAAGGATCAATCAAACTATTCAATTACCACAGTCGAGAGAAGAGGTCTATAACAGGACCCAAGTTGTTCAAGAAAATATCAAGAATTTTTTGGATAAAAGAAAAAAGGATGATGATTTTAATCTACATGACAAAGTTTTGAAATGGGATTCCAGAAGAGAAGTCAAAGGTAAACATGGAAAATTTGTCAACCTTTGGCAAAGGCCATACATTATTGATTCTTTTAGAGGAAACAATGCATATTTACTTAAGGATCTAAATGGAACAGAGATACCTAGAGGCCATGTCAAAGGCAGGATGCTAAAGCGTTACTTCTCTTAAGAATACAGTTTGATCTTGTAATCATTATAAATACCATAGTTTTACAGTTTTTGATTTGGATAATTCATTAAAAAAGGTTAAAGCCACTGGAGAAATGCCCTAAGCCTGGTTTGATGAGCTGTCATAAAAAAAATCAGACGAAGACTTTGCAGAAAATGGAGTACTCAAGGATACTGATCCTATGTTCTTGACACTTCACTAGGAGAAGTGCCATCCCCAGCTGGAGCCATTGTTATGGTCCTATAAATTATAGGATCTCAAGGTGATTGAGTATTTCATAGTTTCAATTTCATATTGTACTTGATTTTCAATATTCAAATGATTTCCAAAAAATATAAAAAAGAAAAAGAAAAGAGAGTATATTGAAAAAATATATAAAGAAAAAAGAAAGAAAGAGAAAGAAAACCCCAAAAAGAATATTACTAAAAGTGCTGCAAATTAAAATTCCATTGCTGATTAGATTAGTTTGTTCAATTCATACATTCTAAGCATGATTGAACAATTTTAAATTTTTTGTTGGATAGGTTAGAAAATAAGGATTTTCCAAACAATTCAATCTTGGAAAATTAGTAACTAGGTAGAAATAAAATTGATTCAACAGTTCAAACTGAATCAATAGAAGAAATAAGGGAAAGAGTAGGTTAGAATTTCATAAAAAAAGAGATTTGGGTCTGCAAGCCTAAATGCACCTTGCAAAAGAATGATGAAAAAATGTTAGATTAGTGAAAGGGTAGGAAGAATGAAAGAAGAAAATAAATGTGGAGAGACATGAAATTTATTCTAAAGAATCCTTCCAAAGATTTCATGTGTTCTCTTGTATAGAGAAAAATAAAAAAGAAAGGGGTTTATCCAAATTTTTGGGGATGGAATCATTCTAAAATTTATTTGACATATTATATGTCCTATCCTAAGGTTCCATACTTTACACTGCCCAACATTTCATTTAATCCACCCAGCCCCACCATTCACTCACCCATCCTTTCATCGTTAAACTCTTGTTGCCTTCCATTTCATCTCTACCCCCACTATCACATCCGATGGCCCATATTCATTTCTTCCCCCCCTCATATTCTGAAAGTTAACGTCGGGGGGTGGGGTGGGGGGGGGGGTGGGTTCGAAAAGGGCGGTTTTTGAAACCATCCCATGTACTACGTGTCAAGCCCCTATGTTTTTTCACCCCCCTCTATGTTATTCCTCTTACCATCCTACACCCCCTTTAAAAGTGGTTTCTGCTGTGATTTAACCGTGACATTGACCATTAATCATTCGCCATTCCCATTGCTCCACGTTACCACTCCCATCACGTTCGCCCAATCATTTCCCGCTCCTGCCTAAAGACCCGTTGAACATTTAATTGTTTAAACCATTACCCAATAGGCCTGTGCCATGTCAACGAAAACCCCGCCATCCTACAAAATCACCTTTCCCCATTTGTTTCAAAGGTTATAATGTTTCAGTGTTTTATTGTAATAGTTGATCAAATTCAAGGTTTTACAGATCTAAAGAAAGTGCGAAAAATTCCAAATTGATTGCAGATTAGCAGAAAGTCCCTCTTCTTTCACCCCCTCTTCTTCTAATTCCCCTTCTGATCAAGTATAAATCCCTTATATTTCTTCCCATATCTCTTTAATCGCTTCTAATCTGTGCACTTGCAAATGCACTTCTGTCAGTTTCATTTTCAGAGACAATCATGCCTCCAAAGAAGAAGGATCTGGATCCATTCAATCAAATGGTTCACCCTCCTCTGGACCTTGATCATATTTCCCTTCCTGACAGGGATTTTAAAATTCATGAGACTCTCTCAGAGTTCGACCTATTCGACATATACTGTTGGCTGGAGGATAAATTCATCGATGAGGCTGATAATATAGGAATGTGGGACACAAAACTACCATACTACATCTTTCCAAAAACTCACAGTTTACCTGAATTCATAAGAAAGTTTCATGCATGTTATGATATAAATCAGAGGGTTGTTGTTTCCCCCATAGGGGAAGTTCTATTCACCATTAGTGCCTAGTCTATCATGAAAATGATGCATGCTCCTGTCATTGAAGAAACCATACCTTTTTCCCATGAAACCCTCAGGGAATTGTATCAGAAATTATATTTTGCAAGTAGAGCCAAAACCCTTGAATTATTTATTGCTGTAGACACTCCCTTGCCCAAGAAGAATCATCCATACCCATCTTCTACATTCCTTGATAGGACTCAACACATAGTCACTGTCCTCTCTTAATTTCTAGGATACTATTCAAACTAGTGGCTAGATGAAGCAATTATAGGCTTCCTATCAATACTTTTATCAGAGTCTAAACCTTCCATTATGTTTAATTTTATTCAATTCCTGGAACATTCCATTCATAATCAGTTTTTCAAGTTTCACGTAGAGGAAGTGTTTAAATATACTTCAATCATTATTTATATGTTTGTATATTTTCAGGAAAACAAGTTTCAGTTCACAATGAGAAAATTGAATGAAGATTCACAACCTCAATCTGTCATCTTCTGGACAACAATGCTGATGAAAGATGAGAAATAGTCCACTTACAAAATATTCATTAAATTCTTTGTGCATCCAACTATGATCATCCTCAACAACATAATGGAATCAAGGAGCAGTGAATAAATTAAAAAGATCACGCATTTGTCAGACCAAGCTGGAACTGGAGACCGGTACTTGTACCAAAACTATATAGAGATAAGAATATATGGGTGTGAGTTTCCCCCTTACAAGCTGCCAAAGTTCCTCCCCATGAGGATATTTGCCCTAGAGTGCATTAGACAAATGATTAATGCAGATGAAGTACATTTTGTATCAGAAAAAAATAAATATCAGTTCAGGAGCAAATCCCAAATTGGTCCTTTCATTTGCAATAGTAGAGCAACAGGAGATGAGGCTGACAAGAGGCTAAAAGAAATGAATTTTACACATAGTTTTACTTGGTATTATGAACCATTGGACATTATCTCTAAGAAGAGGGTAGAAAACAAATCAACTCCATACAGTCACACCCACAGGCCCGAGATTGAACAATTTATGAACCAGAAAGAGTGGACATCAAACACCTTATAGGAGGTTGAAGAGAAAGTAATTCCATCTTCAAGTATAAAAACCCCTCTTCCACAAGAGAAGAAAAATACAAAGGATAAACAAGATAAAGAAAAAGAACCAGAGAAAGAGACAACAGGAAAAATACCAAGAGATGATCAGTCACCTTTGGGGACTGATACATCTAGCAAGGAGTTCAAGATGAAATATAGGAAGAGAGCAAGGATTCACATTGATATTGATCAAGGCAAGGAATTATAGCAACAAAAAATGATAAATATCAGAGACTCTCCTGGGTCTTCTACAACAAGTGGCCAACATATATTTTCTCCTACAACTTCAACTACAATTCCAGTTTAGCAGCAAAGCCTTCAAACACCTACATCTATTGTTATTACAGAGGAAAAGGAGGAAACCTATATGACACCTTCAGGGAGATCAAGAGAAAAAATTAAATATTGAATACTAGCACCTACAATCAATTTTGGAAACAAACCCTGAGTTCACAAATTAAGTTGTTATTAGTTTTCTATTTAGAAAAGGGAAAGATGTGCATGGATTTCTTAGAAGTGTAGATTTCACAGCCAAATACAACTGCTGATTTCAAGCATACATATTTTGAGTTTAATGTAAAGGAAATCCACCTAATAGATCATATGGAAATGCACAAGCAGACTGGAGAGATGATCTCATCCGCATTAAATAGCACTGTAATGAGTCTGTCTAATTTGCAGGTATCACTCGCCAATATCCAGTCCCACCTCAAGATGGAGAAGATTTCTTCTCTTGCAAAGGATACCATAATTAAATCCTTGGAGGATTTAGTTGTGAAGATCGAGTATGATCCAAAAAATATAGAGGCATTAGAAGATATCTTGAAGAAGAAAAACATAGACATAGCAGCTTTGAGAAAGTAGCTCAAAATGTCAGCTACTGAAGACCCTCTAACCAAGGACATAGAGGAGAATGAAAGAAAAAAATGAGAGATGATGAAGCTGATAATGGAACAGTCAGCACAACTAATGTAGATGGAGGCATAAATGGAAAATTTGGTAAACGAAAAGGAAAGAGCAGCATATATGGCCATCATTCCCTTGGGGGATGTTCCTATTGCAGTCATCCATTCAACTACATCAACAACTACAGG
The DNA here is from genome assembly GCA_034641835.2 of Pinus albicaulis. Taxonomy (NCBI): domain Eukaryota; kingdom Viridiplantae; phylum Streptophyta; class Pinopsida; order Pinales; family Pinaceae; genus Pinus; species Pinus albicaulis. Next base: position 601,525,049 of record CM076574.1, read on the forward strand.
AACATCAAGTGGTACAGAAAAGCTGGCTAAGGCCATGGAGAATATGTCCATCAAAATGGAAGAGATAAAAAGGCTTGAAGAACAAATTAATATCTTAAAGGATCAAAAGGTAAGATCTGACAATACACATAAGATAGAAGTGAAAAGAGCAAAAAAACAGATTGAAAGATTGCAAAAGGCTAAGAAGGAAGCTTCCATTGGTCACACCATTTGCCAGGAAAAGGATTTCATATGGATAAGTATAATTGAATCTATGAATGAAATATGGCCTTCCTTCAAATCATATTTGAATGGAAAGAATTAATTGAAAAGGTCAATGATATAATAGGTAGTGTCACTAAGGAGCTTGGGGACATGCCTGAAACAACAAATAACATCATTAGATTTCTAAATTCAAAGAGAAGGTATGAATTGGATGAAATTGGAGTTGAAGATAGAACAACAAGAATTATAGAGGTCAAGATGGTGCTCACCAAGAAAATCTTGGTCACACAATTGCAGGAAAAGTGCGACAATTTAGAGATTGATGTCAATATATTATTTAACAGAATTGAGCCACTGACCAAAAGAGGGTTATCTTCACTGTTCGTGATAAATGATAAGCTTATTACAAGGGAAGACTATGTAAAAAAGTTGAAGGACATTTCCAAGGACACAACCAAGTTTTCAGGTCTTAGAGGAGAAATGACAGTAAGATATTTACTTGAGGCCATGAGAAATGATATATTCATACAACATAAATTAAACACATTTTTTTGTTGAATCCCACTTTATTTAGGTTCACAGAGACATATGAAATATATCTAAAGGTGACTAGGATAAAAAATCCAGATGAGAAATATTGGGAAAAGCTATGTAAATACCAAGAAGGGTAAATGGTAGTAGATTTTCCAAATCCTCCAGCACATCACCAAATCTGATCATACAGTAATGACCTTATGAAAAATACGGCCAGATGTCAAATTAATTTCATCGTGTCCACTCCATGGTCACACTAGTCGAATTTTGTTTATTTTGTAATTAATAACAAATTTCCTAGTAGATATGGCAATCATTGTAGAATTTAGTTAAATACTTCATACCTTAGTGTATCAGGGGTTGGATCCCTGGATTGTAAATTTTTTCTATTAGAGAATTGTATTTTCTTGAAGCTGGAGCATCAATAATAAAAAACATTTACATGATACTCGAGCTATGTTTATCTGGTGATGTTATTCCTTTTCTATGTTAATGTTTCCATTTTTTTTCTTTCAATGCATCATTTAAATCTGATTGTAAAAAAAAATATGAAGATTAAGATTTTCTGTTAGAGTACCTTATTTTTGGCAGTTGTTTGCAATATAAATTTTTTTTCTTCTGAAGTCTGGTTATGAAATTTTTAATTTCTTTTTAACCATTATTGAATTCATTGTTTCTTTCATCTCAACATTATTTTTATTTCAAGATCAAGTAAGTATAGTTAGCTTGCCTTGTGGACGCTCCTAAAAATTTGATGCAACAACTCAACCTTTTATGACTCCATAGCCTAATGGAATTATTTTAAATAGATCTACCAATCCAACCAAAAAATCAATCAAAAAAGAAATCTCTACAATCATTATAACTAGCCTAATACCATATTCATAAAACAAAGCTAAATCTAAAATATAGATCCCTCTCTAAGTCTAGGAGGGCTAGATTCTGGACTCCAAAACGGTTTTGATGTTGTCCTATATAATTATTCTTTCCAATCTTAAAATTATAGAACGATAACAGGTCCAATATTTAACTTGTTGCTTGCCTCTGCCTGGCCTCCCTTCCTTATGAATTTTTGGGCTAATTGAGTCCTTATTAATTAGAAAAAATAAATTAATGATTGCACAATCCCTCAAGGCCTTTCCGATGAACTCATGCATGACATATACAATTTTTTAATAGCACAACTGATAGATCTCTTCCCTTTAACCTTAGTCTCAATTAGGTATTCCTTATAACTCACATGAAATAGCTATTTATAGAGAATTAATAGTTGAATGATTGATCAATCATTGTGAATTAAAAAATATTTAATTCACTAGACCTATCACTAGCTCATCTCTTAGTTAGAACTAGTTAAACTAATTTTATCACAATTAATTGAATTAACTAATTAAAACTAACAAATAAATGTAATTGGACCCCTAAAAATAGGAAAGTACTGTACATGCCTCCTCTTTGACCTATAACTCAAATTTATTAAGGTAACTAAGTCTTCCTTACTCAGTTAACTAATACAAGTTGTCATGAGATGGAAATAACATTTTTCTTCCAATTTAATAAAGGGAAAATTAAATTAGAAGCCTCATATGGTGCCCATTATAGGTGCCATTTTCAACGTTTCTTGTTGCTAATTTCAACAAACTAGCCTTGTATAATCTAAAGATAATTATTTTAATGTCACTTAGATGGCTCAAATATCTTGATTTCAAAAGGAAAGGCCGGGCCCCTCTTCAAGATTAGAAAAAAAATGCTTTCCTAATAAATTAATTTTCAAACCTTGCATTATAATAGGTGAAGGACATAAACGATTGAAGAGATTTAATTTTTATTACAAAGAAAGAATTGATTCCTAGAAATATATATTCCATATACTATTTAATAATGATTAATTTATTCTTTGTACATTGAAATGGAGGCCAAGCTCTTACGAACAAAACATTATTGCTACAATGATTTAGAGAAAGAAGATCATCATTGGTCTCTCTTGATTGATTTTTGACAATGTTGGATATGTGAAGGGAATGTCGACTCTAGGATTATGATGTTTGATTATGAAATTGAAAATCTAGGGCTTTTAAACCCTAGTAAGCAACAAAATATTGAATTGGTCATTTTCGCAGAAGATGGGAATCTTAGTTCATGCAAGGAATATATGACATCGTGATGAAATTTTTGATGAAGCTCATCCAAGAAGGAAAATATTGAGAGGGAGATAACATTATTCTCAAATTTTTTTCTTTCATGGCCTCCTAGTGAGGATTGCAGGTACATATTGAAGGTTGCCAATGGCTCTGGCAATAAAGGGAGAATAAGTTGAAGAATGAAGAAAAGTTTGTGATAAAAGTATCTATTCTAGAATTTAGATTTGAATATCTAAGCTTAATAAGAAGCAGGAAGATAAGTAAATTTGAAATATTCCTATTTTTGGCTAGAGATGAGAGAATAGAATATTCTCTGAGTAAGAGCGAGATCATGCTTTTGATCCAGTTGTCAATATTGAAAAGAAGTCTCATAATTAAGAAGGCCCTTAAGGACTCATGTGGAGAAACTATGATACGTTGTACCAAAGAAGTGGTATATTGAAAAACTTATGTTAGCTTTAGAGGGATCTTGAAACAACCAATGTAGAATATGTCTCATATTAAGAGGGAGTTTACCACTGATTGTGATACTAAATTGATTAAGTTTGATGAAAAAATATTTGAAAAAGTTTGATGATGATAGTAAACTCATTGGTTCTTTAATGAAATTGGTTTGAATATTTTCTCTGCAGTGAATACATTAAATTAAATGAATCTAAAGCATGATCACTAGATACTCTTACGGTAGTACTAAATTATTGTCTGAATCATGTGAGAAGAAATGAGCTTAGGTTGTTGGGATACTATAACTTTGATTGGGCTAAATATGTTGTTGATTAAAAGAGTAAATATGGTGGATGTTTTTGAATGGGATCTACAATGTTTTCTTGGTTGAGAGGGAAACAATATTCCATGCTATTTGATGGATAATTTCCTTATGTAGACAAAATAAAACTTCCTAGATCTAGTGGGTTGATCTAGAAACAAAAGAGACAAAAAGACTCATGATTTCCTTATATAGATTAGAACATGGAGCCTAATATATACCTAGAATCTAACACAATATCTGCTCTTCTATTTGCTTGTAAGCTTTGGCTCTAACTCCAAATGCAATAAATGGAACCTGTAAAATGAAGAGAAGAAGAAGGAGAACCAAAATATGCAAATAACATATACTAACATCTCTTGACAATGATTCAAGAAGGAATATTAATACTTATGCATTATCGAGACAAAATTATAGGAAAACAAAGCACATTTTATATTAATGAAAGTAGGAGAAGTTACACCCTTTACAGATCTTAACCTTGTAGATGTCTCCCAACTATCTTTTCCTTACTTTTCCACAAATAAATAATTTAATCACAACTCAAGTGAATGGATGGATAATGGATCCTTAGAGACAAAACAACAATGAGGGCATAACAAAGAGTCATAAAATCCAACCCAAACTCTATGGGAGGGAGTGATTTTATAGGGTAAATGGGGTGGTTTAGGATTTACCAATTTGGGAATTAGATCTATATTCAAGGGAGGATAAGTTTTAGGAATAATAGATAATACTTCAATTATAGGAGTTTGAGACCTTTATCTAACACTAAATAGTTAAAACCACTCAGGAAGTTTCTGGAAAGAGAATATTTGAATTTATTTTTTATTTTTATCGAAATTTAAGAGCCATCACACTTACTGTGAAGGAAACATGCATTGGTCAGTGTAGATGATCTGTGTATAACTTGCTAGGTCCTTATAATACTAGTTTACCCCCCTTTTGTTATTCTTAGTGTATCCCCCTTATTTTTATTTTTGTGCGCATTTATCCCCATATTGTTATTCTTGTGCATCATAGAAGCACACTATTGTTATTTTTGTGCCCTTACATTATTATTTTTATGTGGGCTCTGATTATATTGTGACCCCTTAGACTCCTAGATACAAAGGAGGTATTTTCATTTGTAACATCCAAGAATTTTTCATTTATTTCATGTAAAGGATGTTTTCCCCTAAAAAATTTTAAGTCGTTGATCGATCTTTTCTTCTATTTTGTGAGTTCGTTGCATAACATTTGGTATCAGGGATTTGGATTCTTGGGTTTCACTGTTGCAAATAGGTCATATTGGAATTTTCGATATAATATTTTTCTACGAAGGTTCATATGTTGAAATTTTTGCCACACGGAGACGAAATCTTGATGAACTTCTTGTACAAATTTCAGATCTTGGTTCCCTATATTTTCGGATATATGGTCCAAAGAAGTTAGGTTTTTGCATGCTCTAGAATTTAGTCTCAAATATGTGACCTTGGGAAAATCATCATAACTTCCTCTACACGCATCATATTTGAATTTTGTGAAAAGTGGAAGAAAAAAAACAGACTTTAGTATCGTGTGTATCATTTTTAGGTCCTATGGTTGAAACCGTGACACATGACCTTCGTACAAGTTTTCTCTACTGAACAAGTCCATAATTGGGTCATTGTGGTATATTGGGCATACTATTATCTTGAATAATACAAATTTGGTCTTAATTGTAGCATTGGGAAGAAGACTCATAGGGCTACCACATGAATGAAGTTTAGATATTGGAGATTCAAAATCATATAGATACAATAGTTTCAATATCGAGCTCCTAAAAAGTAAGAAAAAAGTGTGTATTTTTTAATTTTGCATAAGTTTTGTTTGAAAAATCAGCTTGAAGTGATTTAAAGGGCATATTGAAGCATAGATATCAGTATTTGGTTCTAAATTTCCTCACAAACAGAAGAATTCTACACCAATTAAGCCCTTAGAAATCTTTAATGTGATACATGAAGAGGAAGAAATGCAACATGATATATCGAAATTACATCGCCAAGAGCAACAAATTTCACTCTCGTAAAGATTAACCAAAAATTAATTGAAAGCTAAAATGTATGGTATATAAGAAAAAATTAAAGGCAACAAAGAATATTTGAAAAATGGTTTAAAAACAAAAATGGAAGGTTTGAAGGAAGTTTTAACAAAGTTTATACAAGAAATTCTTCCTAATGGCGAAAAGGTATTAGATGAAACTCATGATGAGAAAAAAATGAATGTTAATCATGATTCCATAGCTCTAACTTTAGATATAAGACCCACAATATTCCAAATATAGATATGAGGAAGTTTGATGGAAAGGATCTGATAACATGGATGAGGTTAAATGATATTCCAGAGGAGCATATGATTTATGTCTTCATAGGTACCTTAAAGGATAAAATCCAACATGAGGTTATCCTTTGGGAACCTGATTCATTGTAGAAGGCATTCAAGGTGGCAAGAAAAGTCGAAAGCAAAATTATGGCAACAAGGAAGTCTACCACCCACAACTATAAATATAGAAGTGTTGACGTCCTAGCCTTCCACAACCTACAAGGTTGACACCACAACGATTGGAGGAAAAAAGAGAAAAAGGGCTTTGTTAAAATTCTGATAGAAAATACACCAAAGGTCATAAGTGTGCTGAGAAGAAATTATTTAATGTAGATTTTGAAGAGAAGGAAGAAAAGGAACAAGAAATATCAAAATAAGAGGATATGCACCAAGAATCTACCCCAAAGAAAGAAGAAATGAATCCAGCCATATCTTGTAATGCATTGGTAGGAATTACCACTCCTCAAACTCTCGTGATAGAAGCACATATCAAGAAGAAAAAGGTAAAAATGTTGATTTATTCGGGTAGTACCCATAATTTTATTCATTTTAAGATAGCCAAGGAGTTTAATTTCTTCTTATATCCAACACGAGAGTGTCAAGTGATGGTTGGAAATAGAGGAACTATAATTTTCTCTAGAAAGTGCCATAATAAATATACATACATGAGAATATGTCAAATATGTAATTAGTTAGTCTGTTCTTTTTCATTCTGTTGGCAAAACATGTTATATTTGAATCCAATTACTTATGTTCCTTTGGGATATTAATTTTTCTACACTTTTCTTGATTGAAATGTGGAAAGCAAACAGAATTGGGATGGAAGTATTATAGAAAACTAGAGCAGTAATAAGCTCCAATGACATGATAAAAAGCTTCTGAAGAAATAACAATGAGGCATAATTTCACAATTATGCTCACTAGAGGTTCAAACATCGAAATCATCTATTTCTCCAAATCTCCAAAAAGTTTTGGGCAATCATTCCAAGGTATTTGAGACTCCCAAAGGCATCCCACCTATTCGTTATTATTATCATGCTATTCATTTGATTCCAGGTAGTGTTCCTACAAATATTAGGCCTTACAAAAATCCCTATTCCCAAAAGAGTTAAATTGAACATATGGTTGAAGAAATTCTAGAGGCTAGTATAATTCAACCTAGTCAAATTTCTTTCTTTGGTCCAGTAGTATTGGTGTAAAAGAAGAATGGATCATGATGCATGTGTTCGGATGATAAGGAGATAAACAAGCTCACTATTAAAAATAAATTTTCCATTTCTGTCATTGATGAATTTTTGGATGAATTACATGGATAAATTTATTTCACCAAGTTGGATCTTCATTCATGATATCATAACATTAGAATGATGAGTGGATATATTCTGAAAAAAAAATTAAGAATTCATGAGGGTAATTATGAATTTTTGGTTAAGCCTTTTGGCCTTACTAATGCACCTTCCACATTTGAAGGTTTGATAAATTCCATTTTCAAACCCTTCCTTAGAAATTTGTGATAGTATTTTCTGATGATATACTAATCTACAACAAGTCTTGGTAGGATCATGTTCAACATGTTGACCGAGTGCTTAAACTATTGGAGGAAAAACAATTCTATGGGAAAACCTACAAATGTTTCTTTGGAGTACAGGAGGTGGAATATTTGGGTCATATTGTATCTCATGAAGGTGTTAAGGTAGACCCTAACAAAATTAAAGTCATTAAGGAATGGAAAATCCACACAACCATAAAGAATCATTGGGGATTTATCAGGTTGACACAATATTATCGCAAGTTTGTTAAGAAATATGGGAGAATAGTAACACATATAACATCATTACTGAAGAAAGATTCATTTTACTGGACTCCAAAAGTAACTAAGGCCTTTGAACATCTTAAAGAGGCAAAGTGCCAGACACCGGTCTTAGCTACGCTAAACTTTAAAAAACCTTTATTGTGGAATGTGATTCCTCAGGAAATGGAATTTGTGTTTTTTTAATGCAAGAAGGAAGACCCATTTCTTTTTAAAGTCGCCCAATCAAAGGAAACTATTTACAAAAAACCTATTTACGAGAAGGAAATTTTGGAAATACTACATGCACTAAAGAAATGGTGACTTTACCTAATGGGAAGACACTTGAAGGTAAAAACATATCAATGTAGTCTTAAATAATTTTTGGAACAATTACTATCTTCAGAAGAGAAGCAAAAATGGGTCACAATTTTGTTGGGTTATGACTTTGAAATCATCTACAAAAAAGGGAAGAAAATTTTTCTTGTAGATGCACTCTCAAGAAATGATGAGGATTTGGAAGCATTTCTTTGTGCCATTTATATTATCCAACTTGAGTTGATAATAGAAGCAAGGAATGAATGGAAGAATGATGAAGATGTGTGGACACACATTCAAAAGTTGCAACAAGATCCCAGTACATCTGATACATTCACGTGAAAAAACTATTCATTATGGTACAAAGATCGATTATAACTTTGTAAGAATTCTCAACTCAAAGAAAATATTCTTTTGGAATTGCACACTTCCCGCTTAGGAGGGCAATAAATATTTTTAGAAACTTATCACAGGGAAAAGAAGGAATTTTTTGGGATGGCCTTAAATTTGATATTCAGAAGTTTGTTGTAGAATGTTTAGTTTTCCAACAAAATAAAGTTGAGACAATGAAGACCCCGGGTCTATTACAACCTTTAGCCATTCCAAGTCAGTGTTGGGAGGAGGTCTCAATAGATTTTATCATATGTTTACCAAACTCTAAAGGAAATAATATCATCATGGTGGTAGTTGATAGAATTAACAAGTATGCACACTTTTGTGCATTATCTCATCCTTTTGAAATCCAATATAGTTGCTACTGCATTTATGGAAATAATTCAAAAGCTTCATGGAAACCCAGATATTATTGTAAGTGACAAAGATCTCATTTACACTAGAAATTTTTGGATGACATTATTTTCTTGTCTTGGTACTCAATCAGCTCATAGCTCATCTTATCATCCTCAATCTGATGGGAAAATTGAGATAGTAAACAAAATTTTGGAAGGATATCTTCGTTTCTTTGTGTCTGATAAACAAACACAATGGGTCAAGTGGTTACCTCTATCTGAATGGTGGTATAACACTTTCTTGCATATTGCAACAAAAATGACCCCATTTATGGAACTTTACGGACATTATCCACGATCCATCACATCATCTTTAAGAGAAAAGTATAAGGTTCAATCATTGCAAGATGACATTGAGCATTGAAAACAAGTTCTTCAACTCTTAAAGGATAATCTCACTCTGGCGCAAAATATAATGAAATAAAAAGCATATCAACATCGCAGTAAAATAATTTTTTAGGGAGGTAACAAGGTATTTTTACGACTACAACCATACAAATTTTTTTTCCTAAAGCAAGCTAAGAAGGATAATAAATTGTCACCCAAGTACTACGGTCCTTACAAGGTGTTGCAAAATATTGGTACTATGGCCTACAAATTGGAGCTTCCTATATCTTCCCGAGTACACCCAATTTTCCATGTTTCATTCTTAAATAATGTTATCAATGATAAGTTTCCCACTCAAACAATGTTGCTAGAATTTGAAGAAGGAAAAATCATATTTGAGTTTGAAGTAGTAACGGAAACAAGAACCCAAAAGATATGAAATCAATCAATTTCAGAGTATCTCATTAAGTGGAAGAACTTATCGGCTGAAGATTCCACATGGGAGGATGATAATTTTATGTAGAAGCATCCATAACTACTCAAGTGTTGAGGAAACACTTTATTTAAGGATAGGGGCATGTTAGGTCCCTATAATACTAGTGTAGCCCCGTTATTGTTATTGGTATCCCCCTTATTGTTATTTTTGTGCCCATGTATCCCCCATATTCGTTAGAGGAAATTTCAGCCTAAAAGTGGCCTTCTAAGGAAAAATAATAAAATAATAGTTAAAATAGTAAAATAACAGTTATGAATTTTGGAGGGAAAACAAAAACTACTTTTTTTAATTGTATTTTTGACTTATCTCCTTATTGGTTTACTGAAATTTCTAGTTTAGACACTCATTAGATGAAGAATTAAATTCCATATCCAACGAATACCCATTATGCATACTTTTGAGAGGACCCACATTGATAAAAATTGCAGATACAATAAAAAACATGTTAAAACATGTTTTTTTAATGTATCTGATTTTTCTTTTAATCATGGTGGGTCTTCTCAAAAGTATGCATAATGGGTACTCATTGGATGTGGAATTTAATTCTGCATCTACGGAGTGGATAAACTTGAAATTTGAGTAAACCTATAAGGATATAAGCCAAAAATACAATTACAAAAGGTAGTTTTTCTTCTTTTCCCTCCAATATATTTACATGTACCTCTTTTTAAATTTAAATAATATTGATTGATTTACATAGTATGACATGGAAATTACATGAAAATTTCATGGGCACTTTCAGGCTGAAATTTCCTCTAATGGTTATTGTTGTGCCCCATAGAAGCCTACAATTGTTATTGTTGCGCCTTTACATTATTAGTGTTATGTAGGATTTGATTATATTGTGAACCCTTAGAATCCTATATATACAAAGGATGTATTTTAATTTGTATCATCCAATAATTATTCATTTATGTAATGTAAAGGAGGTTTCCCCATCGAAGAGGATAATTTTTAAGTTGTTGATCTATATTTTCTTCTATTTTGTGAGCTGGTTGCATAGAATAATGAGACAAAAGTATAGGAAAACAAAGCACTTTTTGTTTTAATGAAAGTAGGAGAAGTTACAACCCTTTAAAGATCTTGACCTTGTAGATGTCTCCCAACTATCTTGTCCTTCCTTTGCCACAAATGAAGCCTTCAATAATAGCTCAAGTGCATGGATGGATAAGGTATCCTTAGGAAAAAATCAGAAACATGAGGGAATAACGAAGAGTATCGATAATCCAACCCATAATCTATGGGAGGTAGTGAATTTATAGGGTAAATGGGGTGGTTTAGGATTTAACAATCTAGGACTTAGATCCATATTTGAGGGAGGATATGTTTTAGGGACAAGATAAAAGACCTAAAGTATAGGAGTCTGATATATTTCTCTAACAGTAAATAGTTAAAACCACCCGGGAAGCTTCTGGAAAGAGAGGATTTAATTTTTTATTTTTATTTTTATCGAAATTTAAGATCCATCACACTTACTGTGAAGGAAAAATGTGTTTTTCAGTGCCGATGCTCTGTGTACAACTTACAATAGTGCATGTTGCATAAAGAGAAAGTGTGATGGGGCCAAACATTAGGTTTTTGAGTTGTTTAACCCAAAATTCATGGAACTTTTGGAGAGAGAGTGATCTAGGATTTAAAGTGGATGAATGAAAAGTGTTAATTGATAATGATTGATCTGGTTTTCAAGAAATTTGATTGGATGTGAAAAACGAAAAGTAAAATGTGGCAATTAGTACTACTGAAACTAAATATTTGATAGCCAATGTATTTTGTTGTGAAGCAGTTTGGCTTTGGAAATTACTTGCTAGAATTTTTGAGCATGTGCTAAAATTGACCATGATATTTTGTGACAATCAAAGTTGTAGGGCATGTCGAATAAAATTGGTATTAAGTACCACTACATTCATGATATGGTACAAAAGGGAGTGGTGGGGCTCCAATATACATCCAATAATGAGAAGACAACTAACATTATCATAAAACCTCTTCTTGGGTGAAGCTTGTATACTTCAGAGATAAGCTTGGACTAGTGGAGAAATCCTTTATCAGTGAGAGGGAGAATTGATGTGACATCAATAGGGGAATGACTCTGTGTTTTGGTAACAATAGGAGCTTGGCCCAAACTGTTGATGGGTGGAAAACAGGGGCATGGCTTGGACTGTTGATGATAATAGGAACATGACTTGGTCTGTTGGAGAATTCCTCTATGAGTGGGAGAGATCATTGATGTGACATCAATAGGGGCATGAATCAAACTATTGGTAACAATAGGATCTTGGCTCGGATTGTTGATGGGTGGAAAACAAGTCTAAGGCTCAGAATGATGGTGATAATAGGAGCATGACTCAGACTATTGGATAAATTCTCTATTAGTGAGAGGTAGCATTGATGTGACATCAATAGGGTCATGGCTCAGAATGTTGGTAACAAGATGAGCTTGGTTTGGATTTTTTATGGGTGGAAAATAAATTTATCACTTAGAATATTAGTGACAATAGGAGCATGACCCAAGCTGTTGGTGAGATAGCATGAGGGAAAAATATCCTTGAAATGAATGGTCGGTCTCTGAGGCCCGAACACTCATAAATTGGGTGCCTCTTCAACATCACAGTTTTGATAAAGGCCTTTGGATTTGGGACATGGGTTTCCCTAGGTTTTGGATATGGGGGATGGAAACCTTGAGCTAAGTCATAATATCATGAGGTGAGGCGACCACTAGATCATGGTGACTAGTTAAGTAAGTACCTTTGGTTAGGAGAGCTAACCTGGGTTGTGGTACATCTTGATGATGATGCTAATGTAGGTCAAGGGTATTGAACTAGACAAAGATACTATTGATGAGATTTACCTTTTTTTTTTTAAAGATATTGTATACAATAAAAAATTGGATAGTCATTATGAATACCCCACTAGCTAGGAGGGAGTGTTGAAAAATGTCCCTATGGTCATTCTTCATAATTCTTTATGTATTTCTAACACTATGTAAGAAAAAAGTAAAAAAAAATAAAGGAAATAAAAAAAACTACCCAAAATTAATATCCTTGAAAATAACACATACTCACATAAATAACATATTTACCATAAGTTACTACCCACCATAATTTTACCAATTATTTGTATAAAATATGGGATAAGGAACAAGATGAAAATAAATACACTTACCAAAAGTTATTCTCACCATTATTTACATGTTTTTCAACACTTTAACAAATATGAGTAAAAATGTAAATGTGTGGGCTTACTAGAATTTAATTTACAAAGAGACGTGATCTAATTTACAAAGATACATGTCTCTTGGGTGTCTTGAGTATAAAGTACACTTGAAAATTTTCATTTTATACATCCACTTTTCACTCACATATCTCTCTCTCTTACACACGTGATCTCACATATCCTAATTTTTCAACATTATGATATGTACTTCCCTTGCATGGTTATTAGTTGAATTTCTAGAGTGTGATGGCTTGATGAAGATTAAAATACTATACTATATATTCACAATTAATTACCATCATTTAGAAATAGTGCTTGTATCCATTGCACAATATTTTTCAACATGGTATTAGACTAATTTTAAGCAAGGAAGTTGAAGATCATATATAAGCATATGCAAGGAAATGAGTTGATATATATCTACTAGCAAAGCTAAGGATCTAGGCACCTTAGATTAGGGTTAATATCAAGCATAAACTAGTTATTTTTGTTCCAAAATTTATGGCCTCAAAGTCTAGAACAATGATAATAAGGGTTTTGCTTACAATTAATTATGGTTTGTGATATGTCTAGGAAACAAGTTCACAATAAGGAAGGACACTGATCAATGCACTAAGGAAGTCTCTATGCTCAAGATATATGAGTAAGAAAGTCTGTAGAAAGTGCTAATATGAATTTGTTGCTCTAGGATCAAAGAATATAGATCAAGGTAATTCCCCTAAACCAATCTCTTCTAGAGTCTATGAAACCTTAGGAATGAGACTGAACATTTGTGATTTTATGATGATGGATCCTGTGAAGTTGCAATTATTCCCAAACTCAATTTGAGTTTGGGACTAGTTATAATGAATGGGCAAGTCACCCCATATGGCAGAGGCCAAGTATATTACAGCTAGATTCACAAATTGAGAAGTAGTATGGCTTCAAAAGATACTTGTATGATGAGAAGATAATTGATATTTATCAAAACCTATTTCTAGAGGGAATTGTTTGCACCTTGGAGGCAGGCTTGGGCTTGTGGAAATTGCCTCCTTGGTTGAGAGGAAGAAAGGTTGATGATTTCATCATGGATATGGTTTCTCCTGTTGTCATTTAATTTTACCGAAATTAGGGATGTTATCCCTATATCAACTAGATTGACTTGAATTAGGAAGAATGATATGGTGGATAAAAATTCTTTCTGTGTCAAGTACTATGAACCAAATTAGGGAATGTATCCCTGTGTTAAGTACTATGACCATACAATCACTTTTTAAAGAAGGGATCACTCCACAAGCCATCACTTGTCAATACAAAGGAAATACTTGACATATATCAATTAAGAGTCTCTAGCCTCTATATAGGTTCATACATACAATACCATGGGTCTCTCAATACCATACACCTAATACAATGACATTATCACATTATTCTCTAACTACTTGTGGTCCCTTGCATAATGTGGGTTAACCACATTATTTTTTAATTATGCCCCATTTATTTATCAATGCTTACATTATTACATTTTTCCCTTGGGTACCTCCCTATGTACCCCATATTATCACCCCTAGGTATACTATATTCCACCCCCCTTAAACATTTTTTGTCCCAAAAACATGAGAAGAACACAAATAATATGGCCTACTCAAAAGAATATTCCATTGGTACCATGCATGTGCATCTAGGCATCCAAGAGAAAGGTGAGTATTTGATCTAGCTGGTGCCTCGCTCGCTTAATATGGAAGTTGGTTTTGGTGGTTATTTTGTGTTGATGTTCTATGGGTGAATCACCGTGCCTCTCTATGCATCATCCAGGGGTTTTTTTCCTTGTTCCTAATTCGTTTCCACCTTACTGGTTTTTGTCTTGTTGGGTGATTTGGGTGGTGATATGTTGAATCTTTAATTGATGGTGTATCTTTCTTTAATTCCTCTAGTATTGGTGCTTAAGTGGAGTCTAGTTCTTTTTTGGGTACCTGGTTTGATGTCTGTGTTTGGCCGTCTACCATTCATGATTCATTATCTGATGTGTCAGTGTCGTTAGATAATTTTTCTTCTGCCTCCAAAGTTTCTGCCTGGTTTTTAATGGAAATATCCTGCAGATTAATTTTTTATTTTTATACCATAGCTTTAGGAATTTCTCTGGTACATTAATATTGATCATTCCCAGGATTCCATCAAAGGATAATCCAAAAAAAAAATTTCTTCATTGATGTCTAAAGCATAAAAGTCATAATGTCATACACATTTATCCATAGTCACTTTCAATTCGTTAGATATTTGAATAGGAACCCCATCAGATTTTGTTCTTGCAATATGTTGTGATGGAACTTGCAAGCATTTTTCCAATTTGAGGTTGATTAGGTTATGATTGCAACTAGGGTGAATAAAAACAATGATATTCCCTTTTTGAATAATTCCATGAACCTGTAATATGGGGATATAAGTATAAAATAACCCTTTTTGTTTCTTATTTTCCTTCTTTCCAATATGAGACCATTTGTCCAAAAATAGTTTTTCAATTTCTTTATGAGGATGTATCCTAAAAAAATCACTGTCAAGTGACTACCACCATATAACCGCCTAATCTTCCAAATGATTCCCTATGTAGATGCTCCAAAGTAGTGGGAATTGAGACTTGCAATATTGTATAAATTCTTCAATAGTAGTACCATCATATTTTCCAGTAAAAAAATACTTTCTTTAACCCTTAAAATAGAATGAGGGTTTTGTAAAAATTTACCTATTTTGTGCAGAAAAATTAAAATTGCTACAAATCGATCAATATGGCCCAGAATCCTTATTGTAGCCTATTTGTGGAAATGGAATGATCTGAAAATGGAAGTACTTGAAAATGTGTGCAAGGTATCCATCTTCATTAAATTAAATGTGAAACTCCTTAGATCTATTCCAGAGATTTACTGTAGGGGAATTTACTGGATATGTCACCTTTGATAAAAGGATGAGATCCAGAGGCTACCTAGCCCTTTACAGACTCTGTCTTTAGAACTTGAAGAAGTTAACACTCATAATCTGAAAATGTAATTACTTGTATTTTTTGTTCAAGGTATTCATTTCCATAAAATTATATGTGAAAAGTGTTTAGATAGTCTTGCAAGTGAAACAAAATGTTTTTGGTAAATTTTTGAGTCTTATGTATGAAGGAGTGTTATTTATTTTTACTGTTTAACATATCAAATCTGAAAAACACAGCAAGATAAATCACATAATATAACACAAAAGATGATGAGGAAGTTCACCCCTCCTGGGCTACATCTGTTGGGTCCAAGGCCCCCAAATGGGCATGTCCTTGCTCTATTAGATACTCAAAATGATTATACAGTGATCAGAAAGCCTAAAAAGGAAAAAAAGTTGTGGAAATGAGTTCATAACACATAAAACAATAAAATAGGCTTTGTTTCACCTCCAATGGTTAACCATAGCCCAATACAACTCCAACACTCTCTAGGCCCTAATGGCTCTTCAAGATTCTCTGCTGAAAAAGTACCTAAAGATGAGCTTTGTTGCCTCTAAAACCTACACCATTGGCTGTGGAATGCTCAAAATACCCAAAAAAAAAAAAAAAATTGTTCCAAAAGGTTCTCCCTAGAGAAATTTATGACCAAAACAGTATTTGCCCAATATCTCCTTAACAAACTCCACCAAATGTGGAGAAACTGGAGTTAGGCGCTCCAAACTTGGCAAATCTGCCTGAAATGGTGGAACACGCCCAAAGTTGTCAGAACCACTAGTATTCGAATTAAATTTTTATGTTTGTGTTGGCCACATGGCCGCATTAACCGTCAACCTTTATGGTTAACAAACCACGTTTTCAAACTCTCACTTACAAACCGTGGCATTAAATTCAAGAACATGGTCACATGTGGTGGCTATCCATCTGCATTAAACTAAACCATGATTTCGTAACTGCCTATGGTCTGGAGCCTCCGGTTTCAGGCGGTTGGTTGCACGTTATACGGGCGTTGGCCCCCTTTACCGCCGCACAACCCTTTGACACAATTTAAATACATAATGTGACACCATATGGTTAAGACTCAACGGATAGGCGGAACAGTCGGGCGCTTGTGCTTGCGGGCATGAGGTCTCGAGTTCAAACCTGTAGACTTACAAAATTTTTACATAACCTCCATAACTCCGACCAGGGGGCCACGTGGTGCCCTTCGGGCCTGCCACGTGGCAGCCCGTAATTGGTCAACATATTAAAAAGTCAAACCAAAATCCAACCCATGATTGCCAAGTGTTAGAACTAGATTGGACCAGGTGGAATATTTCAGGGAATATTCTAAGGAATATTCTAGCAATATTCCTTGGAATATTCCTTTTTTAATTTTCAAAATTTGGAAGTCAAACTTGGTCAAACTGGACTTTTGCCTGAAATTGTGAATTTTAAAACTTGAATAACTTTCACATACAATGTCAGATTTGAGTGTCATTCATGGCTACAGGATCATATCGTTGAGGCCTATCCGATCGTTTAGGTTCTAACCAATTTGAGCAATTCCAATTTTGAGAATTTTTACAACCTAGGACATGATCACCTCATCACACCTCCCAAATGGGAAGCTTCTGGTCCCACAAAAGCTCTCCAATTACAAAAAATGAAGATGAGGAGATTGATTCTCCACTCTTCCAACTTTAAACCACTGAAATCTTCCTGACTTCATCAAATTGAGATTTTCATAAAATGATAAATTTTCCCTTGAATTCACTGACCAACCGTTGCTAAAATTGACTGAGTCATGATGAAAATTCTTAAAATTTGCAGAATATAAAATATATTTCATAGAAAACATACTGTTTCTACTATGGTCAAACTTCAAAGAAGACTTAAAATAAAGTTCACCTTGCCAACTGTTCACATGGAGAATTTTTGCTGAATGAACCCTGTACTTGTGCCGAATCCCAACCAAGTTTTCTCGCCATACCAATATACCATTCTGAAACCAACATTGACCCATGCTGAACTGTGTGCCCTATTTTCTTGCACGCCTTTCCATCTCATGGACTCTTGCATTGCTTTGCATCGACACTTCGTTCTCTGCACCGATCGACACCAAAGTTACCTTGTGCAACATAATGTCATCTTCTTTCAAAGACAAACTGTTATCAAGCTAAAACATATCATCATTTATATCAGAAATGTCATGAAAAGGTAAATGTACAAAATCTTGTTGTTTAACCATCAACAAAGTTATATTTTGACTTGCATTAAGTAGCCTTTTCAATTTCCTTGCATAGATTAAAGAAGATTCAAGCTTCTTCTTATGTGCTCTCACAATGTACTCTTTTCCATCCTTGAAAAAGTGATACTTGCTTTCACGGCAATGGAAGATGGCCTTTATATCATATAAATATGGAATACCCAACACAACACCTATAATGTCAAGCGGTACTACATCCGGTTCAACCCAATCAACATAATGAGCTGTTATGGCGAAGCACAAGATGCACTTCTTTGAGACTTGTAAGTTTGCATCCTTGCATATCCACCCAAGTGGATAAGCCTTTGGATGTGGAATTGTCTCAAGTTTTAGCTGTTTGACCAAGTCTTCTGAGATGAGATTAGCTTGAGACCCACTATCAAAAAGTGTGTCTATCTTTGTGTGATTTGAGATTATCCTCACATGAAATAGCTCTATCCTCTTTTCATTTTGAGTTTCTTTGTGACAGTTTAATGTGCTAGAACTGGGATTTGTTTCTTGTACAACCTCTTTTCCTTTTATGCTCTTTAATACCATGGCGATACTTTTAGTCTCATCACCTGATTCAGACCCTAAGTCCTGTTCAACAGTTGCAACAGTTTTTCCATTTTTTTTGGTTTTGTCTTTGTTTTTATATTTCTCTGGTTTCAGCTCCGGATGAAGCTTCCAACAATGGTCTTCATCGTGGCTTGTTTTTGAAAAGTTCTTGCAAAAGAATTTCCCGTTTTCCTTTCTAGAGTTTTCAACCCTTTTTCTTCCTTTGCCTCTAAAATCACTACCCTCATTCAGAGCATCAAAAGTGTTTTTTCCTCTAGCCTCTAAATGCGTAGCTTGTACAAAAAATTTATCTATACTAGTAGGATTAAACATAAGGATAGTGTGTTTAAGGTAACTATGCAATCCACCTATATATTTCAGTAAAGTATCTTGACTTTGTAAGTCTACCCTAATAAGAGTGCCCTTCCCCTAAATTCTTGGGTATAGTCTTGCACATTCTGTCCCTTAAGCTGTCTAAAATTTTTCCAATTCATTATAGCCTTTTGTAGATGAGCAAGAGGATAAAATTGCTTCTTAATTGCGGAAATAAATTCAACCCATGATAAAGTAAGATTACCATGTTTCTTGATTTCATCCTTGGTCTTGGCTTCCCACCATACCAATGCTGCTCCATCCATCCTTAGCGAGGCTAGTTGTATTTTAGTGTCATCATCATGCATATTTTGAATCCTTAAATAGACTTCCAATTGTCTGATCCAATTAGCTAATTTCTCTGCATTAACTTCACCGTTAAACATGGGAAATTCAAATTTGACATCAAGCTTTAAAAAAGGATTGTTACCAGTGGTTTTTGACTTATGTGACTGATTTACCGAAGTCGAGGAAGATGATGATGAGGAAGAGGATGATGATGGAGATGATGGATCACCATTTCCTCCATTCCCTTTCTTTGACTGATCATTACCCTTCTTTCCTCTTGAGGAATCCTGTCCTTCTTTTTTATTTTTAGACCCTTCTCCAGCAATCCTATCATTTATTTCTTGATAGAGGATCCTTACCATTTTATTCATATCCAAGAAAGCTTTCCGAAATACTCTTTCTTCTTCCTTGGGATCCATCTCTTTAGGAGTTTCACCTTCTCTTGAATACATGCTTGTAGCTGCTTCTAGGGCTCTTGGAGGTGGTCTTTGACCCTTCTTGGTTGTGGATTAGTTTTTCCACTAACCAAGTTTCCTTCACCTCTCTTGAGTTTTAACCTAGTTAGCATCAAAACTTGCAAACAATTGACTTAATATTTGCACAAAAGCTCAACCTAAGCTCCGATACCAACTGATATGAAAATGGAAGTACTTGAAAATGTGTGCAAGGTATCCATATTCATTAAATTAAATGTGAAACTGCTTAAATCTATTCTAGAGATTGACTATATGGGCATTTACTGGATATGTCACCTTTGAAAAAAGGATGAGATCTAGAGGCTACCTAGCCCTTTACAGACTCTATCTTTAGAACTTGAAGAAGTTAACACTCATAATCTGAAAATGAAATTACTTGTATTTGCTGTTCAAGGTATTCATTTCAATAAAATTAAATATGTGCAAAGAGTTTAGATAGTCTTGCAAGTGAAACAAAATGTTTTTGGTAAATTTCTGAGTCTTGTGTGTGAAGGAGTGTTATTTCTTTTTACTGTTTAATATATCAAATCTGAAAAACATAGCATGATAAAATCACATAATATAACACAACATCTGATGAGGCAGTTCACCCCTCCTAGGCTACATCTGTCGGGTCCAAGGCCCCAAAATGGGCATGTCCTTGCTCTATTAGATGCTCAAATTGATTATACAGTGATCAGAAAGCCTAAACAGGAAAAAAAAGATGTGGAAATGAGTTCAGAATGCATAAAACAGTAAAGATAAGCTTTTGTTTCTCCTCCAATGGTTAACCATAGCCCAATACAGCTCCAACACTCCCTTGGACCTGATGGATCTTAAAGCTTCTCTGCTGAAAAAGTACCTGAAGATGAGCTCTATTGCCTCTACAACCTACACCATTAGCTCTGGAATACTCAAAATATCCGAAATAAAAAAAAATTCGTTCCAAAAGGTTCTCCCTAGATAAATTTATGACCAAAACAGTATTTGCCCAATATCTCCTTAACAAACTCCACCAAATGTGGAGAAACTGGAGTTAGGCGCTCCAAACTTGGAAAATTTGCCTGAAATGGTGGAACGCGCCCAAAGTTGTTAGAACCACTAGCAGTCAAATTAAATGTTTGTGTTTGTGTTGGCCACATGGCCGCATTAACCGTTGGCCTTTATGGTTAACAAACCATGTTTTCAAACTCCGACTTACAAACTGTGGCATTAAATTCAAGAACATGGTCACATGTGGTGGATGTCCATCCATATTAAACTTAACAGTGATTTCGTAACTGCCGATGGTTTGGAGCCTCCAGTTTCGGGCAGTTGGTTGCATGTTACACGGGGGCTGGCCCCCTTTGCCACCGCACAACCCTTTGACACAATTTAAATACGTAATGTGACACCATATGATTAAGACTCAACGGATAAGCAGAACGGTCGGGCGCTTGTGCTTGCGGACATGAGGTCTCGGGTTCAAACCCGTAGACTTACAAAATTTTTACATAAACTCCATAACTCCGACCAGGAGGCCACGTGGCGCCCTCTGGGCCTGACACATGGCAGCTCGTTATTGGTCAACATATTAAAAAGTCAAACCAATATCCAACCCATGATTTCCAAGTGTCAGAACCAGATTGGACCAGGTGGAATATTTTGAGGAATATTTCAAGAATATTCCTTTTTTAATTTTCAAAATTTGGAAGTCAAACCTGGTCAAACTAAACTTTTGCCTGAAATTGTGAATTTTCAAACTTGAATAACTTTCACATAGAGTGTCAGATTTGAGTGTCGTTCATGGCTACAGGATCGTATCGACGAGGCCTATCCGATCGTTCAAGTTCCAACAAATTTTGAGGATTTTTACAACTTAGGACATGATCACCTGATCACAGGAATGATCCTTCTACATCTTCCAATGCACCTGGAATCACAATTTGGGTACTCTGAAGACTCAAATATGCATTGCAATTGTCTTGTTGTAAAAAACATTTATGAGAAAAGAGCCGATTCTAAATCAACGATATCTCCCTCAGCCAGACTCTGATTCAACTGATTGTTTTTTTGAATTTTGGTAATTTGTAAAGAGGATCTCACATATGAAATAATGTTTTTGAAATTATGTACAAAAAATTCAACAAATTACTAAAGCATTTCCGTCCATGAATTTCCGTCAAAAACATTTATTCAAAACAATTGATTTTAAATCAATGATATCTCCCTCATCCAGACTCCGATTCGACCAATTGTTTTTTGGAATTGGGTAATTTTTTCAAGGAATTCAGATATTCTATATTTTTTTTGAAAATTTTGCATCAAAATTTTCAAATCTGATCTGCAAACTCACTGCCCAAAAAATTCCTGAAAAAACGAAAAAAAAGTGTCCCCACTCTGCCCAAGAAAGTGCTATGATTCCACTTGTAATAGATTTGACCTGCAAATATATCAAAATAATATGATAAAATAAACTCAAGAGCTAATACACAAATAAAATAAAAATATTCTCTTTATTAATCAAACTCTTGAGGTAGGGTAACACCATACAATCACTTTTTAAGGAAGGGATCACTCTACAAGCCATCACTTGTCAATACAAAGGAAATACTTGACATATATCAATTAAGAGTCTCTATCCCTATATAAGCTTCATACATACAATACCATGGGTCTCTCAATACCATACACCTAATACAATGGAATTATCACATAATTCTCTAACTACTTGTGGCCCCTTGCATAATGTGGGTTAACCATGTTGTTTTGTTAATTATGGCCTATTTATTTATCATCCTTACATTATCACATTATTCCCTTGTGTACCTCCCTCTATACCCCATAGTTTCCCATCCAGGTACACTACATCTGGAAGGCATTAAGAAAATGTCTCAGTTTGGATTGATATATCAGCGTGAAGTATCCTTATGAATTTCATAACCAATACATGTATAAAGTAATAAATGATGCTATACAGTGTCTAATTAGTCATGGGAATTCAGGCCTACAAGAATAAGTGCAAAGCTAACGCTTTAGAGTAATGACTGTGCAAGTTGTTTTTTTATAATGGAAATTTTAATTTGTTTTGCAAAGTTTGAAAAAAAAAAATAACATTAACATTTTGAGTTTTTGATTTCTTATATATTTATATATCGTTAATTAAAACTTCAATACACAGAAAATAAATGTCACTAAAAGGTAACGATTTCAAACACTCAACAAAAAATACACATTTTGCATATAAATACAATTAAAAAAATATTTATTTTAGGACATTTTCATTCAAAAAAAACATACTAAATAAAATATTTTTATGAATAAAATTGAGTAAAAAAGTTCAAAAATAACAAATTTTATAAATTTATTATTAAAGATGACAAAATTTTAAGTATTGTTTCCCCAAAAATTGATTCAAATAAGATTTATAGTAAAAATAAAATAAAATAATGTTAAAAAAATATTTATAGTAAAAATTTTAAAAAAATGTTAAAAAAAATAGAACATATAATTTAAAAGAATGAATAAATTATGTTAAAAGAAAATAAACCCAAAAAATAGAAACATAAAAGTTAAAAATATAAAATAAATTAAATTAAAAAAAATTGAAAATAACAAAAAATAAAAAATAAAGAAAATAAAACATAAAAACAATTTACAAATAAAAAAAATAACTCAAAAAACAAATTATAAATAAATAAATTGAAAAACAAAAACAAAAACATATTAAAACTATTATAAAAAAAAAATAACATTTAAAAAATTTAAAGAAAGAAGAAAAATAAAAAAAAAATATAAAATTAAAAATGAAAAAAAAATATTAAAAAAACATATTAAATAAAAAAAACATAAAAATAATAACAAAAAATAAAATAAAATAAAAAATTAATCAAATATAAAACATTTAAAAAAAAATTAAAAAGTTAAAAAAAAATTAAATTAAAAAAACACAAAAAAATTAATTAAATAAATCAACATTTAGAAAAAAACAATTTAAAAAAATAAATTAAAGACTAAAAACATTAAAAAAATACAATAAATAATACAATAAATAATGTTCTTGTTTTTATTTTAATTTTAAATGTTTATTTATTTATTTAAAAATAATAATTATCTATTTATTTTTAAAATTTTTAATTTTTTTAAATGTTTTAATTTTTCAATTTTTTTATTAAATATATTTTTTTTTTAAATTTAAAATTTAAAATTTTAATTAGTATTTTTATGTTTTATTTTCAATATTTCTATTTTCTATTTTTAAGGTTCTTTTATTTTATTTTATTGTATGTTCTTTTTTTTTTTCCTTTTTTTACAATTTTTTTGGTTTTTTTTATAATTTTAATCTTATTTGAATCATTTTTTGGAAAAGACATAAATGTCGTCATCTTTGGATATTAGTTCATAAAAATTGTTAATTTTTTAACTTTTTTATTCAAAATTTTCATAAATTTTTTTCATAGTTAAGATGTTTTTAGCTCGCATTTTGATTTTCTTTTATAATTTTCTTTATATATTTATTTGTTTTTAAAATGTTTTGTTTTAAAGTTTCTTTTAAATGAATTTTTTTTTTGTTTTTTATATGTTTTTTTTTAAATACTATTTTTGTTATTTTAACCCTTTTTTTAATAATTTTTATTTTTGTTTTTTTATTTTATTTTTTTAAATGTTTTTTTTTAAATGTTATTTTTTCATATATATATATATAATATGTTTTTTTTATTTTTTTTTAATGGTTTTTATTGTGCTTTTGTTTAATGTTATTTTAATATTTTTGTGTTTTTTTGCTTTTTAAATATATCTGGTCAATATTATTTATTTATTCTTTATGTTTTCATTTTTTTGAAATATATATTTTTTTTTTAAATTTAATTTTTTTATGTTTTTTTTTATTTATTATTTATTTTATAAATTTGTAGCTTTATTATTATTATTATTATTTTTACATTTGTTTTTTATGTTTGATTTTTTCTTTTCTCTTTCTTATATTGCATTTTTTTGCGCCATGTTTCTTAATTTGTTTATGCCTTAATATATATATATATATATTTTTTTTTTTATTTTTATTTTTTTTTTTATGTTTTAGTTTTTATTTTTTCAATGTTTTCATATTTTCAATATATTTGATTGGATATATATGTCAAAATAAAAAATATGTAGAAGTAATAAGTCTAGGAGAACACATTTTTTTTTATAGTGTACTTCTTTAGCGGTCGATAGGGAACAATTTTTTTTTTCTTGCATAATCTTTAATATGTTTATTAGCTTCGATTTATTAAATTCAAAAGAAATATGCTATTATTATTATATGAAAATAAAATTAAAATATATTTATTTCTCAATAATGAAATATAGTTTTATTTTTTTATTTTGCAAATTTGAAAATCTTAAATTTATTTAAAAATAAAATATTTACAAAAATTTCCATAAAAAAAAGTTTTAATGCAGAGAGCATCAAAAAATCCAAAATCACATATAAATTCATATGTTTTGTAAAGTTGTTTATTCATCATAATTGAAGTGTTTCCTACTGAGTGACTTCAATACATGATATAAAAAGGACATTATATTTAATAAAATGTTATTATGGTAAATTTAAAACAAAAATAAATTAATATAAATTAAATGATAATAAATTTTTAAAATAATATTAACACCATCGGTGAAAATTGTTGACTTCTAAGGTTTTTCATAGAGGTGATATTTTATCTTTAATGGCATCCATGGAATTTTAAGGATTTTGAGAGACATGATATTTTATCTTTAATACAATGTCTAAAAATCGTTAGAATTTTAAGACTTCTTAGATATTATTTTTAGTTTCATGCCTATAGTAGGAATTTTAAGGTTTTTCAGAGTCATGATATTTTATCTTTAACGTCGTTATTAAAAAATGTTGACAATTTACCACGAAAAAAAAATATGTTATTGCAACATCAAAACTTTTCATTTTTAGGGTGTTTTTTTGCAAAAAAAAAGGCTTTTACTTCCATTTTTTGGTTGTTTTTTGAAAATTTACCTTGAAAAAAAAATGGTTATTCCAACATCAACACTTTTCATTTGGAGGTTTTTTTTTCATGTTTTTTAGGGTTTTTTTTGTTAGAGTTATTGTTTTGAGGTAATAGTTCTTGTTTGATCGATAAATTTATTTTCTTTGTACATTGAAATAAAGTCGAAGCTCTTATGAACAAAATATTACTGCTACAATGATTTAGAGAAATCAGATCATTATTGGAATTTCTTGATTGATATTCGACAATGTTGTATATGTGAATGGAATGTCAGCTCTAGGATTCTAACATTTGATTATGAAATTGAAAATATAGGGTTTGTACTAAACCCTAGCAAGTAGAAAAATATTGAATTGGTCGTTTCCACTGAAGATAGAAATCTTAGTTGAAGCAAGGAATATATGAAATCATGATGACATTGTGGATGAAGATGATTCAGGAAGGCCAAGATCAAGAGAGATATAACATTCTTCTAAAAAAAAATCTTTCATGGCTTCCTAGTGAGGATTGTAGGTACGTATTGAAGGTTGCCAATGGCTTTGGAAACAAAGGGAGAAAAGGTGAAAGAATGAAGCAAAGCTTGTGATAAAAGGATCTATCCAAAAATTGATATTTGAAGATATGAGATTAAGAAGGATAAGGAAGAGAAGAAAATTTGAAATATGTTTGTGTGTGACTAGAGATGAGAGAATAGAAGATTCTCTGAGTAAGAGGGAGATCATGTTTTTTTCTCTAGTTGTCAATACTTTGAAGAATTATCATAATTTAAGAAGGCTCTTAAGGAATTATATGGAGAAACTATCATATGATGTACGAAATAAGGGGTGGATAAGAAAAATTATGCTAACTTCAGAGGGAGCTCCAAATGATCATAGTAGAATATTTCTTAGATAAGGAGGGAATTGGCCACTGAATGTGATCTTGAATTGATGATGCCCGATGAAATATTCTTTGCAAAAATTTGATGATTATAGGAAAATTATTGGTTCTTTAATGAACTTGGTCTGAATATTTTCTTTATAGTGAATACATTAAATTAAATGAAGCCAAAGTATGATCATTGGATACTCTTGTCGTACAACTTAATTATTGTTTGAATTATGTGGAAATAAATGAGCACAAGATACTCGGATAATCTAACTCTGATTGGGTTGAAAGTGTTGTCGATGGAAAGATTATATCTAGCATATTTTTTTGATTGGGCTCAACAATGGTTTCTTGGATGAGTAGGAAACAATATTTTGTGGCGATAAATACTGCTAAAGTTGAATATATGGACACGTGCAGTTTGTTGTGAAGTAGTTTGGCTTGGGGAATTTCTTTCTAGAATGTTTGATCATGCACTAGAATTGATCGTGACATTTTGTGACGGTGAAAGATGTATGGAAGGTCAAATAAAATTGGTATCAAGTACCACTACAATTGTGATATAGTATTGAAGGGAGTGGGGATGTGCCAATATATCTCCACTACCTAGAATACGACTCACTCATTCTCATAAAGCCTCTATATCGAGTGAAGCTTGTATACATCAGATATAAGCTTGGACCATTAGAAAAATCCTCTATTAGTGAGAGTAAGCATTGAAGTTACATCAACAGGGGCATGACTTAGACAGTTGGTAACAATAAGAGCTTGGTCCGGATTGTTTATTTGTGGATAACAAGGGT
This sequence comes from Pinus albicaulis, assembly GCA_034641835.2. Classification (NCBI taxonomy): domain Eukaryota; kingdom Viridiplantae; phylum Streptophyta; class Pinopsida; order Pinales; family Pinaceae; genus Pinus; species Pinus albicaulis. Next base: position 601,552,475 of record CM076574.1, read on the forward strand.
ATGGTTCAGACTATTAATGACAACAACAACATGACCCGAATATTAAAGAACTCCTCTATTAGTGAGAGGGAGAATTGATGTGACATCCATAGGGGCTTGACTTGGAATATTGATAAAAAAGGATATTGGCCTAAAATAATGATGGTTGGACAAGATGGGTATGGCTCGATCTGATGGTGACAACAAGAGCCTAACCTGGACTATTGGATAAATCCTTTATCAGTAAGAGAGAGAATTGATGTGACATCAATAGGGGAATGAATTGAACCATTGGTAACAACAGGAACTTGGTCCAAAAGTTTATGGGTTGAAAACAAAGGTATGACTCATACTATTGGTGACAACAAGATCATGACTCAGAATATTGGTGAGATAGCATGCGGGATGAAAATTCTTGAATGGTTTATGAGTCCCGGGAACTCATTGAGTGGATTCATCTTTAGCATCATGGCCTAGAGAGAGGCCTTTGGATTTTTGACACAGGTTTCCCTAGTGTTTTCTCATGGGGGAAGCAACCCTAAACTAGTTAGAGTACCATTAGGTGAGTCACCCACCAGATCATGGTGACTAGTCGAGTAAGTAACATTGCTTAGGAGAGATAACTTGGGTTTTGGTACATATTTCTGATGATGTCGACATAGGTAAAGGGCATGTACCTATATAAATATTATATCGATGAGATGTAACTTCCTTTTAAGGAAGATAATGTATACATAATACATCCGGATAGTCATTATGAGTACCTCCCTGTCTAAGAGGGAGTGTTGAAGGATGTAGCTATGGTCAGTCTTCATAATCCTTGATGTATTTATAATACTATGTCAAAAAATAAAAGAAAATTAAAATAAAGGAAAACAACAAATCCATCTAAATTTAAGATCCTTGAAATAGCTCATACTCATGTAAATAACATATTTAACATAAGTTACTACCAACCATAATTTAACAAACTATTTGTGTAAAATATGGGATAAGGAGAAATATGTAAATAAATATACTTACCATGATTTACCACCTACCATTATTTACGTGTTCTTCAACACTTTAAGAAATATGCGTAAAAATGTAAATGTGTAGACATACTAGAATTTAATTTACGAAGAGACGTGATCTAATTTACAACGAGACATGTCTCTTGGGTATCTTGAGCATAAAATACACTTGAAACTTTTCATTTTATACTTTCAATTATCAATCACATATTTCTCTCTCTCTTACACATGTGATCTGACATGTCCCAAGTTTTCAACGTTATGATCTCTACTTTTCTTTCATGGTTATTGGTTGAATTTCTAAAGTGTGATTGCTTGATGAAGAAAAAAGAACTATAATATATATTTAAAAGTAATTACCATAGTTAGTAAATAGTTATTGTACCTATTGCACTTTATTTTTCAACAAATTAGTCTATATGTAAAATTTATTCCACTCGAAATTTGACCTACTTGTTTTCACTACCATAATTCAAGAGGATGTCATGTCAACCCCAATTATTTATGGAAAATAAGATAGCCATGTTATCATTACGAATAAGGATCTATAAGAGTTCATATTGTATCTCTAGTTAAGATTTGAAGGAGTCAAACCTAACCACTAGAAGGCTATCGGGTTGTGTTCTAACTGGGCCACTAGGAGGAAAAGGGGTTCCATTCTTTTCAAGTGAATTTGTTCCATATATGAGCAGAGTAGCCAAGATGGATAGGGAGAGAGCACATATAGAGGATTTTTTCAATGTAGTAGTCCATGATCCACAAGACTTGTTTTTACTCACAACTATTCTCTATTTAGAGAAAGAAAGTAGAGCGACTTTACCTTCTAGCTTGATTTTTCTCTCGAAAGGGTTTCCGAGGTTATATCTTGTGTCAATCATGGTTTGTGATATTTTTTTTTATTATTATATATTTTATGCATAACTATAATTTGCATGTATATGCAATTAAAAATAATTTACAGATCTAGGAATCTAAAGAAGAATAAACCCTCAAAGTTTAGATTTTTTATTTTTAAGTATAATTTTATCAGATCTTTTATAACAAACTATCAAGTGAAATATCCACAAAGTTTACAGATCAATTTTAGGCATTAAAATAGTTAAAAGTTTAAAAATAATAAACCATTTTATCAGAAACATTATGGATGTGTTTCCTAAATTTGATAAGAAAAAACATTCTCAAGACCATAATGTAGCTCAACATGTATTTTCACAAACAATTATTTTCAAAATCACAAGAAAATTTGATTTTCTCAAACAAACTTCTCATCCCAGTAAATGTAATTTAAAAATCCCTTGAAGGCATTATATTATATGAGATAACCTCCATACAATATGTTTTATAACCTAGGAATTGAACAACTAAATCAAATTACTATACTTACAAAAATACATGATCGATACCATTCATTTCATCCAACACATATCATTTTACATCACCATGACCTAAGGAAACACATTTTTTAAAGCTATACATCACCATGACCTAAGGAAACACATTTTTTAAAGTTATAAGAACATTTTCTTGACATTTTCCATTTTGCAAAAAAAAAAAAAAAAATTAAAAATAAAGTAAAGTTGTCATATATAAACCCTAAAAGTAGTTACTAAATTCAATATGTTTCATAAATAATATTTTCTTATGATCATGTCGAGTATTTAACCACTATTATGCGTATAAAACCAAGAGGTCACCTCCATTTGTCATATAATCCATCCAAAGTAAGTAAATGATGTCTAGTTTTCTCTAGACATTAAGACAACCTTTGTGCTCGATGGCAATTTTTGCAACATCCTTATCTACTTAACCATGAGGAGATCAACCACACACAACTACGGAGTAAAATAACTCTCCCAAGGAGGTCCACGACCTAGTTTCTATATGGATATTCTCCATAGATGACATAATTTTAGCTTCGAGTAGATGATAAAGCATTATTCATATTATTTTAGATTCGTCTACTACATTTTTAAAGCTACATTTTCTTTGTTTATTTCTTCCACGGTGTATAATACGGCTTTTCAATTTCTTTGTTTATTTCTTCCATGGTGTATAATATGGTTTATTTTTTCCATGGTGTATAATATGGATCTACTTCCAAAATTATATTTTTCGTACTTTCTACTCTCATTTTATTTTTATCTTTCTCACAACCAATAGATCTAGGAATTTTACAACCTTTGTTGCAAATCTATAACAATATGTTAGTGAATACACTAGGTATCTAAGACATATTCCTTGGTTGTGGGTGTGTTCAAACCCACTTTCTTCCTCTTCTTTTTTTTTCTTTGTTTTTTTTTTCTTTACTATTAATTTCTATCTTCTTTTTTTCTTTACTATTGATTTCTAGATTGTTTCTATATGAAACAATGGATTAAAAGTGCTTAGAGTACTTTGGAGACCAAATCTTAGCTATTAGGAAACTTAGAAGTGGAAACACAATTTTTTTGATTAGTGTTTTCATTTACCATTACAACTGACCATAGTAGTTTCTATCATATACAAGATTTAATGCAATTTTCTCAGTAAGTTTTTGCATTGGGCCCAAAACTCAATTTTTTTAGTTATTATTTTTTTTCTTTTTGAGTCTTTTTTTTAGGACTTGTAATTTTATTTCAAATGCTTATGTTATAGATAAATTATTTTCTTTAACAATATCGTAGGATTGAAAACCAAACACACTAGGCTGTCTAGTACTTTCCATAGTTTGATTTATTTTAGAATTAGCACGTAGATTTTTTTTTTTTTTTATATAGTAGAATGTAGAAGATAACATTTCATTATTGGTTGTCCACTCAACATAAATATTTCCTTCCATATTTCTTGGGTAGAGAAAATCATACTTTATTGGTTTAGTATTTCCCTTGTGTTGAATTTGTGTGAGAAGACATTATCTATGTATTTCCAACTTGATTTTTTACTTTTCTTTTCAACTATAGATTAGGGTTTGTGTTGTTCTAGTTATCCATATATTTTATATCAACAAACCCTCTTAGTGAAAGGAAAGAGTCCTATAGACCCTTAGTAATTTGGTTTCATATAGAGGCTTTGGAATTTTTTTGCTTGTAAAAAAATTGAAACATTAATATTAAAAATTTCATTTCAATTTTGAAATTGTAATTAGATAAATAAAAAATCCATTTTACTCTCGCATTTATAATTTGTATTCACTTTATTTATAGTTTAGAATATAGTTCATTGAATTTTTTTCATTTTTAACCAATTTAATTAGAAGCAGTACATGCCACACATGCACATACTTCTTCTTGCTTACCAAGATCATCTTATAATTGAGCACATAATCTAATACATATAAGAACACTTAGGATGAAATAAATTTTGTATTTAGGTTAGGTATTTAAAAATAACCATCCAAATGATTTCCCCCAATCATTTCACATTGAAACATATTGGTTGACTCTTAAGGCACCTTAAAAAACCTTTATATTAGACATAATTAAAATTCATGTGGTAGAAACTACACTCTTAGGAGTGGATAATGCCACGATTGGGACTAAAGTTGTGATTAAGCTTCCTTGCTCCTTCACCACTAGATATACCATGGCCACTTAATTTCAACTTGAGGAAATTTTAACCTATGACATGCATCTATGAAGAGGTATCTTAGTGGCCTAAAAATTGTACCTAGATAAAGAAAAATCCATTTTACTTTAGCATTTATAAATTTTACTCACTTTATTTATAGTTTAGAATATATTTCCTTGAAATTTTTTCATTTTTAACCAATTTAATTAGAAGCAGTACATGCCACACATCCCCATACTTCTTCATGCTTACCAAGATCATCTTAAAATTTATCACATAATCTAATACATCTAAGAACGCTTGGGATGGAATAAATTTTGTATTTAGGTTAGGTATTTAACAATAGCCATCCAAATGATTTCCCCCAATAATTTAACATCGAAACATAGTGGTTGACTCTTAAGGCAATTAAAAAATCCTTTATGTTAGACATAATTAAAATTCATGTGGTAGAAAATACACTCTTAGGATTGGATAATGCCACGATTGGGACTAAACTTGTGATTAAGCTTCCTTGCTCCTTCACCACTAAATATACCATGGCCACTTAATTTCAACTTGAGGAAATTGTAACCTATGACATGCATCTATGAAGAGGTATCTTAGTGGCCTTTCTACTAGTGTCCTTACCTATGTGGCTCTTGTAGGAGGGATGGAACTTGAGAAAAATTTCTATGAGCCTTTGTGACCTTCACTATCCATTACCTCCTAGTTATACATGTCTCTTTTACACCTTCAATCATCTATGCATGAGAGTTTTTCCCCTTGTTGTTAGTTGTTTGGAAGGCCCACATACACGGTCCAGGAATTTTTTGAACACATTGAGTTTGTCTTATAGGAAAGAGTATTTTATTTTGATATCCTGAAGCTACAATTAGGATATTTTATATTGATATATACATAGTTTAAACCACTCATTATACCACATATGCACATAGTGATTTATTTTAATTGTGGTTTACTTGATCCATTGCTTTGTTTCTTTAGTCCTTGGTTAAATTTTTTTCATCTTAGGGTGCCACTTGCATATAGAAAAAAGTTCTCCCCCTATGAGACTAGCTTGTAGGATTTAAGGCCTTTGGAATTTTCATTACCCTAGATTTACTATTGAATTTTATTAATGAGTTAGGCATCCTCCTCTAGTTCACCATTAAGGGGTGTTGGTTCATCTAGTTTTAGAACTAGTTCTTCATCGTCCAACCCAATCGTCACCATCAAAGGATATAATTAAATAGCTAAAATCAATTATCCATTTTTTCATTAAGTGGTAGGTTTGAATCTCCCTTACTTGAACAAGTTTATCAATGATCCTATATTTCATGATACTATCTAGCTTTCTATGCCAACTAAGATTCCCTAAAAAATACCTAGGTTTGAGGGTAAACCAAGAGAGCATCCCTTTAACCACATTATCCTTTTCCATATTTAGTGTTCCTCTCGGTCCATAACATAAGATATAGTTAAGTTGAGGTTATTTAAATGCACTCTTCTGGGTGTTGCTATAAAATAGTACATACAACAACTAGAATATCAATACGAACTTTGAATCTATTGTGAAGTTTAACATGAATTTATTTTAGTTTCCAACTTGCTACAATTTAGGGATTTAAATATTAACCAATTTACATTATAATATAGCCACAAATATCATGGATAAAATCCATGAATGTTTTATAATACATGGCTTGTGAAAAGCTAATATTAACGATCAATTCCTTATGGATTGGTTCTTCAAGTCTCTTATTACTACAATTGCTAAATACATAGTTATGAACATACTTATAACTACTAAATAATCCGTCCAAAAGGAGAAAAAATATGATTTTATCTATGGCCAATTGGTTTATTTATATCCCATTATTTTCAATTAGCCTAATTCTTGCTGAGGTGACTTTTTTTTAGTGTGGAAATGTCATACAACTAGTAGCATTATAAGGTATATATACCATAACCACCTATATCTTCATTCCCTTGGGAATAGTGTACATAGTACCCCTTACCCTCAAGCATCTATGGGGTGCATTTCAACATCCTAACATTATCCTAACCCATCTCAAGATTTATCTCATCCTTCATCCCAAGAAAGCACTAACACTTGATATGTTTCACCCCTTTCCCATCAAGCATGGACATGGTTGTAACGGTTCCTATTGTATTTGGGTAGTTATGAATCCACAATATACTTTCCCTAACCTACCACTAGAAGTTACAGTTCCTCTAGTAATGGTACTTCAATCTCCCATTGTCCAAATTACACATCAATGCACCAAAAAGTGTTCCCAACCTCCACAATCATAATACAAAAAATAAAATAAAAAGGGGGAAGGGCACAAAATTATTAAGACCAAGGTAACCAAGTGAATCCAAACTAGAAAAATAATACAAAATCCAAGGAAAACCAAAATATCACAACCTAATATGAAGATAATGGTCTCCAACCTTAACTTGTGTATTTTTTTGTGTTTACAAACATTACAAACCTCCTATCTTTGGTCTCCATTTAAATCAATAAAAAATCAAAATTCCTTTAAAACTACGAGTTTTACAATTTTATAGGTCTAGTTTAATAACTTCCATCTGTTATTGTTGAGATTTTAATAAGATCAATTATAACTTGTTGACTTCCACTAATTTACAAATTAAATAAATAAAATAGTTTTGAAAATCTCAAAATAGGCTGATAGCTATTATGATCTAAGTGAATATTTAGTTGAGAACCTCATGATGACTTCAAGACATGCCACAAAGACTCATAGGATGACATAATCACTTGATGCTATTAGGTGGAAAGCTCTTCATGCTTCCATGATATTCAATTTTGTTCTAGGAAAAGAGTGATCTCTCAATCTAGAATGAAAACAATAATATGTTCATAGTAATATGCAACTTACCATGTCCCACTAGCTAGTCCATATACTTATCCAGTTTCCATGTAACTTCAAAGTCAAGCTTACAATAATGGAGGAATTGGTTTTTTGCTATGTTTATTTTGGGGGCTTTCAATGAGGTACATACATTTTATCTGGGCTCCAATTATTACTAATATAAACCACACAATACTCTTTGCAACTACTTTCTTTCCTTCTATTTGGCCTCTAACAAGTACACTAATGAGGACATTGAAGGGTAACTCCCTCACATCCAACAAAATTTTAAAAGTATAATCTCCCTTCCTTTTTAGGCTTGAATTTTTCTTTGACTTCAATTAATGGAGATTACCTATTATCCTGGTATGTGCCAAGGTTTTAGCTAATTTGTAGTGCACAATACTCCTTAAATCCAAGGGTATTCCTCTTTCGTTATCCTCTAAAATAGTAGCCACCTAGATTCAAATTTCTGAAATAGTCACTAAAAATAATGGATACCTATCAAGTAAATTGGCATATCATGCAAAGTACAAAGAACTAAGGACTCGTTTTCAAGGTTTGGTTATGTTTGTGCACAAGTATCATGTTATAATGGTAATAAGGAAAGAGTGATAAATATAACTTAGGGAACCTCTGTAAATTATCACAATTGCATATTCATAAATCTGGAAAAGACAAATATGTATTCCCTTATCCAGAACCCTATCTATGTTCATGGGAGTAAAATTAGGGTTTTCAAGCATGAAAATACTTTTTTATTTATTAAATTTTGATGACATAAAGTGGGTCAAGATCCAATTTAAAAGGCTGAGTAGTGGTACTAAGATGGTTCTGGAACATTAAACCTTGGGTTTTTGGTGATGGTAAAATATATGTACCAAAGAGATATAATATCCTACAAAATTTTGGGCCATGATATAATTATTTTCATTGAATTTTGGATATTTGAAAAATCAACTATTTACCCTGAGTCTTATCCTTCAATTCACATATTTTTTTCTCAAAAAAGGTTGAGAAGAAGGTCCCCCCGTATTGATGGAAAAACTCAATGGGGACATCTTGGAAATTTTTTGAAAATTGATAGGGAACTGTAGCACTAGATAAGTGGTTAGTGATGTGGTATAGTGTCTTGGAAGGTAAAACATTGAGCTTAAAGGTTCAATTTTGGGGCTCCAAAACATGAAACCATAGGGATTTTAAGGAGGGGAAACCATAGAAAACTCAAGGGAAATTTACCTTGGGTATGTTAAGGATAGGATAAGAGAGTTTTAATTAAATTTATTTCACTTAAAAAACCCTCCATTTTTCTTGAAACTTATATCTTACTCATGTCATTGTCCACCAAGAAATCTTGGGAAAAGGCCGCATGACTAAGGGAAAATTTGGAAAAATAGACAGGGATTAGTATGTAAGATTCAGGATATTAGCCAAAAGTATATTTATGGTTAATAATATGTTATAATGAAAAAATAATGACTTACAATGAAGTACAGTGGCTTGGGAGGCCCAAAAATTGAAAAAAACCTAAATTTTTTATCTTGTAACTCAATAAAGAAGGATAAGAAAGTACTGAAGTGTTGGATAGATTATAAATGGATTACTATGATGCATAATAAATAATTTATGGAGAAACATCTCATTGTAATAATTATTAGTGATGCACTATAGAGGCCTAGGAGCACAATATTTAGTGCAAAAGAACCTCATATTTTGGCCAAAAATGAGCCTGCAACACTAAGAAGATGAATAAGGGAGCACTATGGAAATTATGAGGGGTTAAAGGGATTCATGGCACACTATGCATTATAAATAATTCACTATATAACTATTTTTAGAGCCAAAAATGTACTACAATTATTGAAAGAGGCAAAATTTGGTGAAAAACCTCAAATTTTGAATGGAGGCCCAATAATGTTGCACTAATGATTAATGGTGCTTTATAAGGCTGAAATAAAGGTCAAGTGAACCATTTTTTACATATTTTAGCATTAAAAAATAATTTCAGCACTCGATAAGTGACACATGCTTTTGAGGTAGGAGGAGACCAAATTCAATGAAAATTCCTTAAAATTTCACTAAGGGAGGCCCTGCAGCACAACAATAATGACTAGTGATGCAATATAGCACATGGTATAGGATTAGTTAAGTTCAATAGGAAGTTTTAACACTAAATTTTTTGACAGAGTGTTATAGGTCAATTTGGGCATCATCCCCCATGACTTGGTCAAACTGGACATCATCCCCAAGATCAATGAAATAGGGTCTATCATTGCCTTATATTTCAGTTGCTATATGCCCTAAGAGAAGAAAAATTCATTAATGGCTTCTATTGTGATATTTCCAAGGTTTTAAGTATACGTTATATCACTTATTGACTCACCAACGCAGCCTCTAAAGGGACTAACTGTGTTTCAATGAAAAATCCTCCATTCAAGGGTGCACTGCAATGCACTTCCCAACATTTAAGAGTGTGTTGGTCACCTGGGAGTGGAATTCTAATTGTTCCGGGAATCTCCACATGGCTAGTGCCTTATAGAAGAGTCCATATGTGTCAAAATTTGAATCCAAGTGTCCATCTAACACCTTTGAAATTGGGAACATGTCTTGCCTATTATTAGAAATTCATTCATTGAGAAACTACCATCAGTTTCCCTATAAATTGAGCACTCATTCTAGTGCTAGGGAAGGAAGAAAATTAGTAAAATTATGTTTTTGGATTATCATTTGAAAGAGTGAAAGTAATGATATTCTACTAGTATGATGTTGGATGTGATGAGGCTGGAATGAAGCTGGAGCTGGTTGGCAACAAATTGATCATTGGTTGTAACCTCCCCTTTCTACTCTTTAATAAATATTGTTGTTGATTTTCCCTTACATATGTCTTTATTTCTTTTGCAACGGATTCTTGAATGATATATCTATTTCATATCTAATCAATTTGATTGAGTAAGATAAGTAGATATATGTATATTGCATATTGTTTGTTGTTCTCTATTTTTGTTTGCACGAATCAATCTGGCGATTTGAGTTGGATTGAGAGTCACAACAACAAACGAAGGAGAAGGAGAAGTGATTGAATCAAAAGTAGGCTCTTTCATCATTCTGTATATCTTCTTGTTTTAGAGAAAGTGATATTAATTCTTTCCTCTGTTGTTCTAAGTGACTAGCACCACACTTAGGGAATTTGGTTTATCCATAGATCACAATTCTGCATAACAAATTGGTGACTCTACTGGGAGTATCCTCTTACTCCTGGTCTTTTTTCCTCCACTTATCCTCATCAGTAGCATATACTTTCAGTTATTATACATTTGAATGAAAAAATTTCTTTAGAAATGTGTTCTTCTACTTAGTTTTTTAATCCCCGCTATGCCCAACGCACTGTTGGTCAAGATACAATTCACTGTACTGCATTGTCTCCCACTCAGGGGTGCACTGCAACACACTATCCCCCCTTAGAGACTAATTTTCCCCCTTAGCCAACCAAATTCCATCTAAATTTGTCATTGTTATCATTCTGAGACATTTGTTTGCTGTATTCTCATATGTTTGATACCTCAACTAGACTAGTAAACTTTCTTGATTCTTCCTCCTTTGAAAAGTAAAATTTTTAAATGTATCTTTAGTGTTTTTATTTATCATTGGAAATTCAAATTAAAAGTATTTTATTTCTGCATTAGTTCAATTTTTTTCCGTACAGGAAATTTTTGTTTCATTCCTCGTTTCTCAAAGAAGAAAACACTTGTTTTATTGATTAATGCATATAGTGTCCTTTATTTCATTCAAATTAAGGTAGATGAAAAGAAAAAAATACATGTGCATATAGTTAATTGTGTGTGTTGCATAGGAACAAGTTAGGAAAGATGCATTTTAGTTTGTGCTCTTTGTTGTTTGCTCAAAAATTGATTTCTCTTTCCCTTAGTAGCTAGGATTTTCATTGAAAAAGCTAAATTGAAAAGTTTGCTTATCATTTAGTTTTCATTTTTAGGAATTTCCATCACATCACACGGTGAACCTCAAAGAATTTTTTTTAAACATGATCAACATAAAATTTATGTCAATTTACGTAAGAAAGCATTAGAACATTAACGATAACATTTATAAGGTCTAGGCTAGAGAGGTGTTATGACGTCATTAAACATAGAATTTGCCACTAAATTTTCTGAGATACATTCCGAGTGTGATACCTCACTCCATGTACGTAAGTATATCAGAGCCTTTCCACATAATTTCAGGTATATAGGGCAATGTTCTAGTACGAAAAGTATAAGGAGGTGTTCTTACTGTGCGGTTTCACATTAGACAACGCTAATACAAACTTGGGCCTCCACGTACCTTTGGGTATGTTCAGGATGGAAAATTTAGGTTTCTGTCCATCCATAGGTAACTGAGTCGGCCACCTTGTAACTTGTGATACACCGAACACAACATTCGGGGAGATTTCCTGCCCATACTTCTTGGTTTGCTACGAGGTATTTTGCAGTTCACAACTACTTGGTAAACCTTTTTCCTAGAATTACCTTTTTATTTTATTTATTTATTTATTTTCATAAAACAAATCAGTCATCGTGGACGAAGAACATCCCTTTCCCCGTCGCTCGCGCAAAATAACACTGAAAGCACCTTCACCAATAGAAGCCATTTCTGGGTGGCGAAGGTGACATCGTTCTACCGAAACTGTTACTATCAGTACGTTTGGTGTGACATCATCCTCACATATACTAGAGTCATCTCGAGTTGTTTCTACAAATCCTGGTTCATCTATTGTTGTCAATATGGAGTCTTCAAAGCTACCTGTGGTCACGATCCATCCAATCAGTGAGACCATACCTCCCGAACCCGACATTGTTCAACTCGAAGTCAATCTGGATTCTTCCATTCTTTTACTAGAACATCTGAATCCCGAAATCGAACAACTGAAAGTTATTCCTGTATCGGTCATCCCACAATCTATTGTAGCCATTGAGCCTCCCATATCGCGCAATCAACCTAATGAAATATACTTCGAGCTTGACAACGAAATACTTCCACCTAGTTTTATTTTGATTGAAGAAATTCTACAAGACGAAACACCTTCAAATCCTACCTATTTTGGATCAGAGCTTTATCTCCACAATAATTTTCCTCAATCACCTCACACTTCTTTCTTTGATCCTCTGTTTATTCTTTTTCTCGTAGATCCTGTAGGGTATACATTAGGTTGTATAACCATGCCTGAGCCAAAATCTTTGGCTGTATCATCTATTAGAGTTGCGACAACACCTACTCTTGCTACCTTGTCGATGTTCACAACATCACCAGAGTCACATTTATATGGTGGCCCTTCTGTCTCACCTAGTTACCAATATCTATCTGGCACCTTCTTTGATGCATCCTCAAACCCATGGAATTCACCAATTTCGTCATCTGTTATTCTATCTGGTACATATCTAATGAGTAATAAACGACTTGATTCTTTATATACATCATCATGGAAATATCAGGCTGATCCATCTGGCTATATTCCATCCAGTACAATTTCAATTGGACTCCCAACAATTGGAGAACAATATTTTCCATCTTATTATACTCCTTATGCTAGGGGGGAACCTATGGTCACCCATTTTGATAGTAATTCATCGTTACTTGGTCATCCTAATGTTGGAATGACTGTTTGTCAGCAGCAACCCACTCTACCCATCTAAACACAAATGGTTGTACAATCATATCAACCAGTTCAACCTATTGCAGCCACATCTACTCTACTTGTTAATACATCTCTACCCCTATTACAGGCTCACACTATTGTACCTCAACCGTCTCAGGTGGGTCCTTCCACCCAATACCCTCAAGTATTGGGCCCTCACACTCCAACTCCTTTGGCTAGTTTACAACAACCACATGTATATGGAATTATTTATTCACAAGCTCGATTACCATCTTATGGGATTTCACAGCCTCAAATGGGTTATACCTATTCACAACCGAATCCAGGCTATTCTACTTTGGGTTATAATCCTGGTGGACAGACACCTTGGTAGCCACAAATTCAAATGCGAAAACCTTAATTTCAAAAAGTAGCGTACCCATGTTTTGGTCAACAGAATCCTCAAGCGTTTGCTTATCACAGAAACCCCTATCTGGGTTACCAACAACAAATTTCTTATGTTGGTGCTCAAAGGCATGTTTCCCAAGAAATTTCATCATACCCTAGCTATGCTTAACCCAACATAAATTGAAAATTTCCCTTTCTTCAACTTTAGAGTTACCAGATTTAAACTGGCTTACCAATGATCCAATCAACTATGCTCCTTGGTGGTTAGTGACACCTCATAAATTGCCCTCAGATATTCCTAAGCTCAATGGAAGCCCTAGGGAAGACCCATCGACACATGTTGTAACTTATCATTTGTGGTGTTCATATAACTCCGTAAATGATGACTTTGTTCGACTATATATTTTCCAGTGTACGCTTACTGGTCTGACTACGAAATGGTACATTGAGTTACCAAGAGCTTCATTTGATAATTTCACTACCCTAGCAACCATCTTTTTGACCCACTTCCAGTTACCCATATGATATGAAATTGGAACATAAATCTTGACCAATTTTAAACAGACTAATTCTACTCACATTTCTGATCATATTCATGAGTGGCATCATCATCATACAATGGTCAAGATATTTGTTCCTGATTAGCTCCTTGTTGAGTGGCTCATTAAGTACCTATAACCATATATAACTAAGGATGTGGCTAAGGGTGGATTCATCACTGAATAATAGGTCATTTCTTGTGCCCAGTACTTATATTTAATTTATAATTAATTTGGCACGCTTTACGAGAAAATTCCCAACGCTCCGCGATCTAATTTTACTGTTCCTCCTCCATGTAAGTAATCTCATGAAGATGACGGTATGATTAGTACTGCAAGCACACATCAATCTATTGCATTTGATCGTGCACCTTCTTCTGAAATCCATGCCGTGTCATCTGACAAAGGAAAAAGTGACAAGCAACCCGAAAGTAAGAAAAAGGGGAAATCAAAGAAACATAAAAATTCTACCCCACAGGAACGATCCTCTGATCAATAAACTGGAAACTAGAAACCTCGTTACCCTTGCATAATTTGTAATGAGGAGCACTTTGTTCAAGACTACCCTAACCGCGTTGAAGTCTCAAATTTGATTAAGACCTCTAATGCATCCGATGTGTTGACAAATCCATTTCCAAATCCAGACACAAATCTGGTTGCTATAGATCTTGCTTCTAGTTCCCAAGTGATTATGTTATCTATTATGAAGCCAAAAACTGATGTTTTGGTGTCAATGTGTAATAAATATTAAGGTATTTATGCTACTGATTAACCTACTACCTCTACCATGAATCCATCTACGGAATCGATACCACCAACTTCTATTCCTGAATTGACAATAAAGCCACCAAAGGGAGTCGTTCATAAATCGACATTTAGTCCTCGAGCCCGAGCTGCTCAAAATTATAATTAATTTGAAGATTTGGCTCAGTCCTCTTCAGTTATGTCGATGCTTGAGGTGCTTCAAAATTTTCCCTCCTAGAAGCAGGCTTTGTTGTCAGCAATTGGTGGAATCTGTTGGAATCACAATTGTCGTTAGACCAAAACCCGCAAGTATTAGTCTCTGCTACAATCGCCAGAGTTAGGATCCATGAGAGGTGGTTAGTCCATGTCACGAAACACACGGGGAGTGTTTAATCCAATGTCCAACAATCTCCCCACCAACGCGAGCCAGGTAAGTTTTGAACTCGAGACCTGTTGCTTTGATACCACTCGTTGGAATCACGATTGCCGTTATACCAAAATCCACAGGTATTAGTCTCTGCTACAATCGCCAAAGTTAGGATCCATGAGAGGTGGTTATTCCATGTCACGAAACACAGAGGAAGCGTTCCATTAGTTCACGCACCCCAACTCGCACTTCAGAATATTGGTGTAGGACTCTTAAAGGATTCTTCCCTCATAAGAACCTTTGCATTACCATTTCCTGCGATGTCAATAGAAATTGCAAACATAAAGACCAACTACATGATATCTTCCACTCCATCTACATTAAGGAATATTACGGGTGATTCTGAAGTTGTTACGTTGGATGAATTTTTACCACCCAACCCAATTGAGCTAGCATAGCAATCAATCTACATGGCTTGGGTGGTGAATCTGAAATCATCATCATTGGTCATTTGGGTTGATTGTTCCTTAGATTTTGGTACTCCATCTAATCCCTTTTCATCCACTTTCTTGACAGATGAGAATATTGTGGAATCCATGATGCCAGAAGGAGAACCATGGGAAGATCATCATCGTCGTTCCCATATTCAAGATTACGACGAAGATAATCTTATTGAACTATATCACCCATCGATCAAAAAATTCTTTTTGAATTATTTTACCATTAATGCAATCGAATCCGAGAAAAAATTATCAAATATTGAAGGAACCATTTCTATCGATATTTCGACCAAACCCGACATTGTAGAAAACATTCATGTTAGCGTGTCTTGTTATCCATAAGAACTCGAAACATATCACTCTCTTTTTCGTGAATTTCGTGATGTATTTTCTTGGTCTTACAACGAAATTCCTGGCATAGATACTAGTATCATTGAACACACCATTAAAATGTACCCTAATTTAAAATTGGTACGTCAACGCCTTCATCCTATTCATTCGAAGAAGGATATTGCCATAAAAGCAGAAGTCGAAATTTTTTTGCGTGTTGGTTTCATTTACCCTATTCCATTAACTTATTGGGTTTCCAACTTTGTTCCTGTCATGAAGAAACAAGGGAAAATCAGAGTGTGTGTTGATTATCGGGATTTCAATCTTTCTTGTCTAAAATAAAACTATCCTACTCCCTTTATTGACTATATTATTAACGATTGTACTGGATGTGAAATCTTTTCGTTCATGTATGGATTTTTTGGTTACAATCAAATCAATATCTGCCCAAAGGACCAATACAAGACAAAATTCATCTGCCCCTAGGGAAAATTAGTTTATTGGAAACTCTCGTTTGGTTTAAAGAATGTCGGGGAAAAATTTCAGAGAGAAATGGATTATGCTTTCAATGACATCAAGCACATTGTTCAACCTTATCTAGATGATTTACCAGTGCATTCACGAAACCAGACTGATCACCCAATGCATTTGAGAGTTATCTTTCTACGCCGCCGACACTAAAAAATATGCCTCAATCCACATAAATGTGTGTTTTGTGTTAGTTCTAGTTGTTTGCTAGGATTTTTTGTTTGAAAAGAAGGAATTTGAATCGACCCATTAAAGATCCAGGCCATTCTTGATTTTCATGTGCCATCAAATTTGCTTCAGTTACAGAAACTTCAGGTAAAGGATAACTTCCTAAGGAGGTTCATACCCAACTATGCTAAAATGGCTAAAGGATTTACTCATCTCTTGAAAAAGGGGATTCCATTCCATTGGAATAAGGTTGTGCAAGCTTATTTTGATGCTGTCAAGGATACACTTGTCTGGGCATCATTAATGTATCCTTCCAATTATGAGAGTGATTATTTCTTATATATCGGCATGGCTTATATGACCATTTCTATGGTATTGGTCCAAGAAGAAGATGGGATAGAACATCCAATATATTATTTGAGTCATAATCTCAATGATTCGAAAGTGAAGTATTCATACATCAAAAAGCTCACCTTTGCGGTCGTTCAAGCTATCCAAATATTTCGCCACTATATCTTGTTTTGGAAGACCATTTTCATTTCAAATTACAACCCTATAACTTACACTTTATCACATCAATTGTTGGGGGGCAAGTATTCAAAATGGATTGTCATTTTACAAGAATTTGATTTGGAATTCATCAAATCCAATTCAAAGAAGTATTTAGTTCTGGCTAAGCTACTCTACGACCTTCCCTCTGATAGTACTGCTACTACATCGAAACCATAAATTCCTGATGAGTCTCTATTTCTAATCAGATCATCTAATCCTTAGTATGTGTATTTTATCATTTATCTCCAAACCCAGACTTTTCATCCTGATACCTCTTGCTTTGAACAGCGAAATATTTGATACCAAGCCAAAGATTATCTGATCGTCGGCGATACAATTTATCATCATGGTGTCGATATGATTTTAAGGAGGTGCCTCACTCATGAGGAGGCCGAAAAGGTTTTAAATGATTTTCATGTTGGGGCTTGTGGTGGACACTTGTCTAGATACGCTACCGCGCAAAAGATACTCCACGCCGATTGCTTTTGGCCTACCATATTTTGTGACTACATCCTCGTGGTCAGAAGTTGTCATGTGTGCCATATTTTTTATTGTAAAATCTGCAAACTGTCAGCGTCGATGCATCCTGTTATCGTTGTGGGACCATTTTCAAAATGAGGCATTGAATTCATGACCTACAACCCTCATTCATCCGGGGGACATAGTTAAATATTTGTCGCAGTAGACAACTTTACCAAGTGGGCCGAAGTGATGCCTACATTCAATAACATAGGCAAAACAACTGCATTATTCTTTTTCAATCATGTCATATCACGATTTGGTGTTCCACAGGCTATAGTCACATATCGTGGGAAGAATTTCCGTAATCACATGATGAATGAATTGACTGCCAAATTAGGACTGTCGCATGATAGTTCTACTCCTTATTATCCACAATAAAATGGACAAGTTGAGGCTATTAACAAGATTCCTAAATGAATGGTTCAATGAATGATAGGATTTCATAAATGAAATTGGCATTTGATCCTGTACTCGGCTTTGTGGGCATACCAAACCTCAGTGAGAAATGCAATCGGATTTACCCCCTTTCAATTGGTGTATGGTCTGGAAGCTATCTTTCCTATCTAATGTGGAATACCGTAGTTAAAAATCGCCATTGACTTGTTACGTGACACCTCTACTGAAGAAGTGTGTCTTTTTAACCTCATCCATATCGATGAAATACGTCGTGAAGCCGCATTGCAAAACGAAGCTTATAAGAGACGTATAAAGGCACAATATGATAAGCATGTCCAACCTCGCATTTTCTCAGAGGGTGACCTGATCCTTCTTTATGATCAGGATGCTAATGTAATAGGTACAGGGAAATTTCAGCTGTTATGGCATAGCCCCTATATTTTCAAAAGAGTTCTTGCTAAGGGCGCCTACGATTTGGTCTATTATGATGGAATTCCATTAGCGCAGCCCCGAAATGGGTTGTATTTGAAACATTACTATGCTTAAACATGAGCGTAGTGTATTGTTGTATTATATTGTATATATGTTGTTGATTTTCATTTACTATCTTAGATTATTTTTCTAGAGTTTTCTTGAAGTTAGTAATTCGCTTTACATTTCATTGTAGATGTCTGAATCTTTGGAACCATTTGTTGGGTATGCTAATGGTGCTAGTTGTAGTACACATAACTTATCCTCTGCAGCCTGGGCCATCTTCGCTCCAAATGACGAGTTAGTGATTTTTCAAGTGATTTGTATCTTTCGATCTATAAACAATATCGCTGAGTATAGAAATTTGATCGAACTTCTCTCTGATGCCGTTTCATTTGGTATTAACTACATCATCATTATGTTAGACTCATAACTTGTGGTACTGCAACTTACTAGTGTTTTATACTATCAGAAATCTAGCACTGCATCGTATGTTCCTAAGAGTTTGACTTTTAGAAAGACATTTTGATTTCATTCAATATCAACACATTTCCAGAAAATTGAACACATTAAATGATTCCTTAGCGAATTATGTTATAAAAAAACATTTGCGACACATGTAAAGTCTTCAATTGAATAGGATTGCACAATAAACATAGGAAAACACTGAAAAAAATAGATAGAGAGTTATAGGTTTTTACAAAATTTGTGCCCAAGACACATTGGTCATCTGAACTCAAAATGTATGCAAAATGTCAAAAGTAAACTAGCGATACTCGTGATAACATGCTACTAATCTAGTTAGCCTACGCAATAAACGTATCCAATGGTTAGGAATGCTAATAGTATGGCGCTGCAGTCTCATGGGTAACTCTTCGATCCAAAAATCCAGAATCATGAGATTCAACCCTTGTATGTGTTGTGGTAGCTCAACAAGAGTCTCAACCATATCCAAATCTTGAAGGACTGCTCTCCCGACAACCATCTCCATTGGCTCATCTGCTACCTGCTCTGGTTGTCCCACTGATCGAACTCGACCTACATTTTCATACATCAAAACTTTAGTTTAGTCTTGGGAAACATCAAAATACAAAATCATGTATAAACCTTAAAAAAATAAAAATACATGGTCAAAACATTCTTACCAATGGCACCCCATTGAGCGTTGTTTGGTAAAGCCAAATCTGGATCTCCTCGAAAGTCTACGCCTGCATATGCATAATCATAAATGGTGACCATATGTCACCTGAACTAGGTGAAGAATGTAGTCGAGAACACTATGGTTGATTGAAAAACATGTCTAGCCATCAGTTCTACCCCTCTCTGCATCCTTGGATCTCTAAGGCCAGATATATCCAGTGTCACATGTTGGGGCTGCATCAATGGATTCCTCTCTAAGGAAAAAAAATCAAGATTGAACCATAGTTGAAATTATTCTTCATTCATCTCTTTGCCTTGGTCAGCTATTCTTTCATCTAAAAGAGCACAACTCCAGCCTTGTTAAAATTTTTTGGTTCCAAGCACTCTAGTGCATATTGCATGTAAGATCTGTTTGCTACGTGTAGTTTAGCGATACCAGCAAGCTTTGTGATAGTGAGTAGTATTGTACTCAATTGAAATTCACGTACATCGTGGATTTTTATTTTCTCATCCCTAATAAGTTCAGTCCCTGGATTGCAATATTGCAATATATAATATTTCACTCTCTCTCCTCCAAGAGTAGACCCTGAATGAGAAATGGGCTGACCTCTCCTCTATAATCCTTTGAGAAAATAAATATCCTCCACTAATATTGGGACCAATCTATCCCCAATGTGAAATTCCTGAATGAATGGATCCCATGAACGAACAAGGAACTCCAATAGTTCCATATGTTGCCTCATACCTAACAGTCTGAAGTACTTTAGCAACTCACAGTCTCTGAGGGATCTTATCATAACTAGATTATTTAAGGCAATCTTGTCCTTTTTTCCTCCATGTAGTCGTCATTTTGGTATGATGAATACTTGAAACACAATCATAAGACCCATAAGGATCCATTTCATGAAAAAAACTAGGAAAAATTTGGGCACACTGCAAGAAAAAAAAGGGAATTGCGCCCAACGCACCCCAGGTCAAGGGATAGTGCATTGCAAGTGCACCCGACCTTCAATTTTAGTGCACTGCAATGCACCTTTCGAAATTCAAGGGTGAATTTCCCTCTAAGAAAAATAAATTTACCTTAAGGGGATCAAAACCCTAAAAATTTCAATGAAATGAAACATAAATGCTACTAAAGGAAAGATAATGTTCATAGCTCTAAACTAGATCCAACAACAAGGAAAATCGTCCATAGGATTTGTCTCAATCAACTACTGAAGTTTAGGGGAAAAAACTGGTTTAGAGATCCAAATTTCAAATGGTAAAAATGATTTTAATTAGTCACTTGATTATTTCAAAATCATATTAAATTATGTGACTATGGTTTTTATTCATTTTTTTCTATGAAACAGGTATTTTTAATCCATTTGATGTTGTTCTAAATAGGTTTTATAGTTGATATAGAATATTAGTCGTGCACACTTATTCAAGAATGATTTGACCACAAAGCATAATTTTATCCTCATTTTTTGAGCTTTGATAAATTTGAAAAAGGAATTGAAGCACACTTTTGTCTCTTTTTCGAGCTTCGATAATGGCGAAAAAGGAACCCCTCAAGTCTTCTCTTAGCTCTTTTCAGACTTCGATAATGTGAAAATATTTCCCAACTCTTGTCTTTTTGAGCTCATAAAAGTAAATGAAACTGCATATAATCAGTATAATTTTAACCCCTTTCTAGAGTGAGACATATTATTTATGAAAAAGGAAAACCTTAGTTGAACATGGCTAGGAGGTTCTCTCATATATCATTTTACACTTTTTCGGAACTGAGTGACAAATTTACGAAAAAGGACTCATGGAGTTTTCTTTTGTCCTTTTTTTGAAACTCTCTAAACATGAAAAAGGACAGGGTTGTCACTGTCGTTCGACTCGTTAAAACATAAAATAGCGACAGGCTTCTTGATCATGGCAAGAATCAAGTTTAATTTATAACTAGACTCGTTAAATTATTAAATAGTGATGCATTCGCTAGGAGGGTTGAATTATAGATCAATCATATGTTATCCTCCTCAAGCTTGTTAAAAAATAAATATGTACTGGTCGACAAATGACCGGAGAAAATTTGGGAAAGCGAACAAAAAAATTTATGGTATCAGGTCACTCCTGAACATGACACTTTCACTCCATCATCGTGACTTTTTAGGTTGGGTAATCTTCTTGATGGTTCACTCATACCTATGGTTCATCATACCATCACTTCAGTTTTGGGTCAATGCTACCAAATCATCTTACTGTCACTAATATGTTAAAGAGAAGTCATCCAGTGAATACTCATCCTTCTGCAATACTCATAAACCTTCATTTTCATGACAGTCATCCCTGAACATTGCTTTATCAAGTCACATTTTGTGTCCTAAATCAGTAACTCCCGTTTCGCGATAAAGTGGCTTCCTGTCGACATCATCTCATCATCCAAGAAGTTTACTTAGAAACATCATCTTCCAGTACCCTGAGGCTTGTTACATCATCGACATATTTCTCACTTCCGGACCTTTGACCGAAAGATTTTTTTTGGTGTTCGACATCAAATCATCTATTCATGCCTTAAAAACTGTGCTCCAGTACCTTGATAGCCATTAACATCAATGGTGCTTCTCTTGCATTTGTTAACAACTCACATCATTGGCTGGTAATCAAACAATGTCTTACCATGTTTGACTACAAATAATATATTCGCATGGCTAGACTTGTACTCAAACGATCGAGTGAATGAGATAAGAAGAACCCAGATCTAGTTTCATCCATTCGTGTTGTGATTTTAGGATTTTTGTACACATCATCTGTACGATGACTTTACATATAGATTGTCATATGAACATGGGCCTATATCTCTAGGCATTTATGTATTTGGAAACATTCCAATGTAGATAAGTTTTTGAACTATGTACATGTTATTAGATAAATTATGTGCTGAGCATGGGAATAACTCCCTCAAAAATTCATGATCAAGATGAAAATATCATAATGTAATGTATTGTAAGATTTATGCATTTCACCACTCCACTTCAATTCCAACTCATTGCATCGTAAATAATCTCATCCAAATATTATTATTATTATTTTGACTTCATGATTTAGGGGCCACCTGTT
Organism: Pinus albicaulis; assembly: GCA_034641835.2. Classification (NCBI taxonomy): domain Eukaryota; kingdom Viridiplantae; phylum Streptophyta; class Pinopsida; order Pinales; family Pinaceae; genus Pinus; species Pinus albicaulis. The sequence continues at coordinate 601,575,261 of CM076574.1, forward strand.
ACAAGTTAATTTGGGCATCATCCCTAGGACCAATGAAATAGGGTCTATCATCCCCTTATATTTCAGTTGTTATATGCCCTAAGAGAAGAACATTTCATCATGGCTTCTATTGTGAGACTTCCAAGGTTTGAAGTATATGTTATACCACTTATTCACTCACCAAAAAAATCTATAAAGGAACTAACTACATTTCAATGAAAAATCCTCCATTCAAGGGTACATTACAATGCACTTCTCGACATTCAAGCGTGCATTGGTCACGTCAGAGCAGAATTCTCATTGTTTTGGGAATCTCCACATGGCCAGTGCCTTCTAGAAGAGTCCATATGTGTCAAACTTCGAATCCAAGTGTCCATATAACACCTTTGAACTTGGGAACATGTCTTTCCTATTTTTTGAAAGTCATTCATTGAGAAACTACCATCAGTTTCCCTATAAATTGAGCACTCATTCTAGTGCTAGGGAAGGAAGAAATTTGGTAAACTTATGCTGTAATCAAACAATGTCTTACCATGTTTGACTAAAAATAATATATTGGCATGGCTAGACTTGTACCCGAATAATTGAGTGAATGAGGTAAGAATACCCCAGATCTAGTTTCATCCATCTGGGCTATGATTTTAGGATTGTTGTACACATCATATGTACGGTGAATTTACATACAGATCATCATCTGAACATGAGCCTATATCTGTAGGCATGTCTGTATTGGGCAACATTCCAATGTAGATGAGTTTCTGAATTATGTACATGTTATTAGATAAATTATATGCTGAGCATAGGAATGCCTCCCTCATCAATTCATGATCAAGATGAAAATATCATGATGTAATGTATTGTAAGATTGATGCAGTTCACCACTCCACTTCAGTTCCAACTCATCCCATCATAAATCATCTCATCCAAATATTATTATTATTATTTTTACTTCATGATTTAGGGGGTAGCTATTACAGGTTAATTTGGGCATCATCCCTAGGACCAATGAAATAGGGTCTATTATCCCCTTATATTTCAGTTGCTATATGCCCTAAGAGAAGAACAATTCTTCATGGCTTCTATTGTGAGATTTCAAAGGTTTGAATTATATGCTATATCACTTATTCACTCACCAACGCAATCTATAAAGGGACTAACTACGTTGCGATGCAAAATCCTCCATTCAAGGGTGCATTTCAATGAACTTCCTGACATTCAAGAGTGCGTTGGTCACCTCGGAGCAGAATTCTCATTGTTTTGGGAATCTCCACATGGCCAATGCCTTATAGAAGAGTCCATATGTGTCAAACTTTGAATCCAAGTGTCCATCTAACACCTCTGAACTTGGGAGCATGTATTTCCTATTTTTAGAAAGTCATTCATTGATAAAATACCATAAGTTTCCCTATAAATTGAGCATTCATTCTAGTGCTAGGGAAGGAAGAAATTTGGTAAATTTATGCTGTTGGATTCTCATTTGAGAAAGTGAAACTACTGATATGCTGCTAGTATGATGTTGGATTTGATGAGGCTGGAATGAAGTTGGAGCTAGTTGGCAACAAATCGATCTTTGGTTGTAACCTCCCCCTTCTACTCTTTAATAAATATTGTTGTTCACTTTCCCATGCATATGTCTATACTTCTTGTGCAATGGATTCTTGAATGATATATGTGTTTCATATATAATCAATTTGATTGAGTAAGATAAGTAGATATCTCCATATTGCGTGTTGTTTTTTGTTCTCTGTTTGTGTTTGCAGGAATCAATCTAGCAATTTGAGTTGGATTGAGAGTGACGACAATAGTGACAGAAGGAGAAGGAGAAGCGATTGAATCACAAGTAAGCTATTTTACCATTATGTATATCTACTTGTTTTAGCGAAAGTGATAGTAATTCTTTCCTCTTTTGTTCTAAGTGACTAGCACCACACTTAGGGAATTTGGTTTATCCATAGATCACAATTCTGCATAACACAAAGAACTCAAATTAATATTTTCTCAAGCATTTCCCTAGTCAACTAGGAGGTGGAGTGTGTCTTTAAGCTACTTGATTGAGTCTTAAACCATATTAGATAAATTTCGAGGTAAAAAATGGGCTTAAAAAAATGTACAAACAAAGTAAAATTTATAAGAACCAATAGAATTGAACATGATGATGCCAACCATGTGCGATGATTTACCATTTTTGGAGTAAAAAGGTAAAATGATTAAAAAAATAAAAAATGTAAAAACTACATTTTCAACTTATCTCCCTATAGTTTTACTCAAATTTTGAGCAGGAACACTCCTTGGATGAAAAATTTAATTTTTCATCCTAGGAGAAGCCATGTTGAATACTTTTGATGGATCACGCTACATGAAAAATGGTAAATACATGAAAAAACATGATTGCAATCACATTTTTCATGTATTTATCATTTTTTGTGTAGTGGGTTCCATCGAAAGAATTAAACATGGGTACTCCTTGGATGTGAAAGTAAATTTTGTATCCAAGAATTGTTGCTACTCAAATTTTGAGTAAAATAATAGGAAGATAAGTTGAAAAAGTAGTTTTTTCTTTTTTCACTATGAAATTTGTTGAGACGATATAATCTTATTTTATTATTTGCACTAGTATTTTACAATTTTCCTTAGGAGGCCCTTTTTAGACCTAAAAATTTCTCTAATCAGCCTATTTAATCCCATAATTTTATCTCAATTTTTTTTCAAGTTGTTATTGGATTGATTATAGCTCCACAAAAATACATAGGCTTGGTAGGGTGACCTTTGCACTCGATGAAAAGGTGGGCCCCCTTAATTCCATCCAAACACAAAGCATTGAGATTAATTGAGCCATACCAATCCCATAGTTGAAGACACATTGATTTCTTGTCATCATGTTGAAAATATATTTACCCTTCAAACTTCCCTAATTTTTGTTTGAATTTGTTGGATCATCACTTATCATAATCCCTTCAATCCATCCATATAATTATAGTTATTCATTATTATGCCACCATCAATTCACCCTGAAGGTGATTTCCCTTAACATCCCTAACAATGATAATTAGGGCCAAATCTTGACTAGGGATGATGAAGGCCCTAAGCTTGGGATTATGAGGGCCAACATCCTAATAGCTAAGGTAACAAGAGAAGTTACCCTAACTTCTTGACCCCTTGATACAACCTTGAAAAGTGCAAGTACCCTCACTTCGTGGGGCACCCTTTGTGACACCCCATTTTCATTTCCCAAAATATTGTGGCTTAATTAAATACTTGTAAGGTTGGGTTACCAAAAATTATATTATGTACTAAATTTTATTATGTGTTGTACTATTCTATTTTATTAATAAATATTCTAGAGATAAAAGAAGGGATTAGCTAACAAATGCCTTGGGGAGGGGGGAAAAATTGACTAGGAAGCAAATATGTAAGGGAGGGAGAAATCCTAGACTTGCTTGAAGCAATATTAATTTCCCTTGATGTGACGGTTGTATTCCAAAGAAGATTCTAGCAAGAGGCTGGGAACATGGAAGGTAAAGGTGTGATTATAAAAATAAGGACAAACCATTGAGGGGTTCTTGGTTCTTATTTTTTCCTTATATTTTTTCTTATACTCTCTCACTAAGAAATTTGTTTTGGAAAGAAATGGTGGTAAACCCAAAGAGGTTCATACCTTGTGAGTGGTTAAGAGATGCGAGTCACAACCTATGTGATAAATATTTAGTTTCCCCTCTATGTGAAGGAGAGCGACCTTCACCTTTTTTGTTAAATTTTGTTTGAAAACTATGTTCTAAATCCATAATTTTAATTTTCCCTCAAGGCATCAAGATTTGGCATAGGGGTGGCCAACTGTGATAAAAATTGCACCACCAATGATTCTAAGCTGGAGTGGAACATGGATCATCCTAATTTAGTTCTATTATTTTATGGTTACCATAAATATATGTTTATTTGTATGTTATTGATATTTCTTGCGTGAATTGTCCACAGGTTCCTAGATGGACGGTGATCAGGTGATTTGTTAAGACACTCGATGTGAAGTCACTGGTTCAATTCCGCGACCCTATCCAGATGATATATTTGACATGATGAAGATTTAGTCCTACCAAGCTTAAAAATATATATATATTTCTTTCATGAATTATTTATTGATATGTATGAATTATTTTTTCACTCATATTAATTTATTTACTATCACTGTGCTTGTTATTATAGTAAATTCTACATCAGTGGGTTTTAATTCACTTGGATGTGGAGTTTAAATGAATTGTGATGCATGGAAAACACATGATAAGTTGGGTCATTGCATTCCTTCCCTATTAATTACATGATTTCCCTGTTAACTATATGCTACATATTCATTAATTTCTTCTACGGTCTATAAGTGAATTCATGGATTTTAATGGTGGAAGTTCAAAATGTGATTTATGGGGTAAACAAGTCATCTTGGAATTTACCTTGGAATTTTTTCTTTAAAATTTCTTATAGGAGATTCTAAAGTATGAAACTTGGACCATAATGAGGGACCATCAAATTGATCATATAATTCAATTTCTAGATATTGATTCACAATATTCTGGGGTTATTCTCTTAGAAAGTTGAGCTTCCTGAATGCTCCTAAAATAAGATTAGGTTGGATTTTTCGCCAAAATTTTCTTTGAGGTGGTTCCAAAGGTTGAAACTTGGAAAATACTTAGGGTGATTCTTTGGGAAAATCAAGTAAATATTTTAGAGATTGATTCAATATACTTTAGAGTTGTTTTTTAAGAAATTTGAGCTTCCTCAATGCTCCTAAAATAAGGTTAGTTTGAAATTTTCACTATAATATTTCATCTGGGTGGTTTCAGAAGCTGAAACTTGGACCATACTTAGGGAAAATACCAGGTAAATTCTAGTATATATTTAAGATCTTGGTTTTCTATATTTAGGATATATGACCCAAGGAACTCAGGTCTCTTGAATGCTCCTGATACCAGACCTAAAAATAGCTCATCTTGGAATTCTTGCCATAGATTTATTTCTAAGAGGTTCCACACTTTGAAACTTGAAAGAGAGAGAAAATATGTCAAGGTAGCTGTGATAGAAATTTCATATTTTGTTCCTCTATAATTTCTAATATATATTTTGTGGAAGACTAGAGTTTGAGAGAAACAAACTTTGCACACAAACTATTTGATGAAATGCCCCCAAAAAATGTGGTTTTGTGGGTGGTTATTAGACAATGTGTGGGAACCATTTAATAAATTATTTAGAAAACATGTGATGCCCCATATCCCTAATTAAGGATTAGGGGGTTGGGTGTCACTACAAGAAAAAATGACATTGGTGAGGGGTGAAAAATGTCACCATAAGCTCATTGGTGAGGGTCAAAAGAGCCTTCATCACCAAAACCTGAACATCACCAAAGGTGGCGTCGCCGAAAGCATAGGTGTTGTGGTGACATTCAAGGTCTGTCACCAATAATTATTTATAATGATGGATAGTGACCATCACCATTTCATATGAGCAATGGTGATGGAAAATAGGCTCCGTCACCAAAAAACTGAATGTCACCAAAGGTGGTGTTGCCGAAAGTATGTGTTATGGTGACATTGATTATAATGACGGATAGTGACTGTCACCATTTCATATGAATAACAACAATTTTTTGTGATGAACCTTTCATGGCCATCACTATTAGTGCATATACATGGTGACATTCATTGACCATCACCATTTCATATTTGGTGAGGGTCAAAAAATGTCATCATAAGCTCATTGGTGACATCAAGGTCTATCAAGAATAATGATTATAATGACAAAAAATAACCCTCACCATTTCATATCAACAACGAGTCGTCACTATTGATGCATAAATATGGTGGTGTTCATTGACCGTCACCATTTCATATTTTGGTGAGGGTCGGAAAATGTCACCATAAGATCATTGGCGATGGTCAAAAGAGCCTTTGTCACCGAAAGCTAATTGTCTTCATTCCATATGAATATTAGGGTACGATGGAATCGAACCACCAACCTCCTTCTTGTAACGTAGCTGATCTTCCATTGAGCTATCACCCTTTAAAGAATTATAACTTTTAAAAATATATCTTTCAAACTTTATAAATTGTAAATTCTACAACTTCTAATAAATTAAAGTCTTGACAATATTTTACCAAACGAGAAAACATCAATGGGCTACAAGTCCCTACCTAATGGTTATGGGAAATTATGAAAATGGGTGAGGAAACATAGTTACACATAAGAGACTTAATACTCCAGACTACTGCACACCAATTAGAATTGTAACTCTGAAGACATTTATAGCTTACAAATGACTTATAACTTGAAAATGCACCAAATATTGTAAAGGAAATGTCATAACTGGATATCATATGGAAGAAGATCATTGATGAATACAAATGCAATATATTACAAATTAAATGAAAGAAAAATCTCAATGTTGTTGTCATTGGGTGGATTTTTATAATTGGGACCTTTGTCTTTCCTTTATCACATAAATATTCAAATTAAAAATTAGAAATTTTAGATATCTGAATGATATCTAAGCTTTTGTTCAATTGTAACACACACACACACACACATATATATATATTCACACAAAGCAACATGTGATTTTGAATATCACAAGTCCGCACTCAAAACATGACAACAACCAAGAAACCAAAAAAAAAATGAAACTTATCATAGTAAGAGTATATCTTTTCAGAAGTGAACACCAAACAATAATATAGTAATTATTTCACTTTAAAACTACAGAACATTGAAAAAAAACAATGTCTTCAATTATCTGCAAGTACAAACTAGACTTAATTATAATGAAGCAAAAGAGTTGATACTAAATCACAAATAAAAATGACCAACAACAATGTAAATTTTGTTTTTTTGAGATATTTCCAATGTACCAAACACAAATCCCCTACTCTGTTTGTAAGTGTGTTGAAGAGGTTAATCCCCTCTGCGGACAGAGGCGATCCCTACTAGCCCAGATCGGGTCTAGCAACAATCAAACACGCTACAGTGCAGGTTCCTAATTGAAAATAAACCGACTTGCGATGAAGGCTTACCTGGAATCCAACGCTGTCGTTTGTAGAAGAGGTGGTGCTCCCGTTCCTTTGCCCTGGCAGATCACAATCCTCACGATCTTCGTGATCGGACACCTGCACATGCAAGAAACAACACAAACGCAAGCATAAAATCCAGTATATACAACTATATGTCAGTCGAAGAGGACATAACTCATGAAAATAATCAAGAACAAGAGTGGAACCATAACCAATAGTCGCTTATCATTAAAGAGTCAAAAGAAGAATACAACCATAGCTTCGACGCAACACTCTCCTTTGGCGGGTCGTCAGCAAAACATGTCTCGATAAAGCCTGTCAAGGATGGGACAAGCCTCTCTCTCCGGATACTTGACAATAGTCTCCTTGCTTGGATTTGGCCTTAAGGGAATCAAGAAGGCTCTTGCAGCATAAGGATGTGAAAGCTCTTGGGAACTAGCTTGAAAAGGAGATGAGCAAGCTTTTATAGATGGAGGAAGGGGAGTTGGGATCCCTATAATTATGGGATTGGCCCTATCATCAAGGAAGCTTCCATGAGAGGTGGCAAACCACTTCCTCTCTATGGAAATCCGTAGCCAAACCTCCCAACTCAAGATAGATATTAGTCCAGGAATTTGTTAGGATGAAACTTCCACCATTTATTTTTAAAAAACACCTCTTAATATGGTTGGCGCGGGTGCGGCTCTATGACAGAGCGCCAATTGGCGCGCCCTCTTTGGAGGATTTTCCCCCTTGGCGCGAGGGCTGAACTATGGAACCGCGCCAATGGAAAAAGAGCTATTTTTAGGGTTTTTTACAGGGAGATGTCTTCAGGGCAATGAAATCTCATCTTCAGAGGGATGCAATGAAAGTATTTTCAAGTCTTGTCTCTACTCACAGGTCACGGAATGAGCCCTCCAATGTGCGGGATGGGGATTGCAGGGACGGTGACAAATTGCTGTGCAACAAGGGGCAACCCACCTTGTAAACTCGCCTGCGAAGCCATGTTGTTGATTGACCGTGGTTGTACATCTGGTTTGCGCTCTCCTGTGTATATTCTCGTTTATTAACTCCGGGTTTAATCTCCGGTTGAGGAATTCAATTAACATGAACAAACAAATGTATTTCTTTCTATAAAGCGGGAATTCTATTATCATAAAACAGAGTTAAGTGACCACGGTTTCCCGCAGGGTTCTTCTATGAGTGGGGTTAAATGCACAGGTATTATTCGAATGAATTTACGACTATGGTTCCGCTCCATTATAAGTGGCCTTGGTCTCTGGCATTTCAACACGGTCCTGCCATATATATAACGCACAGTTCTACCATATATACAACCTCCATGTCAATCGAATACAAGTGCTCTGTTCAAAAATGGGGATAATTTAAAACATAATTCAAATAGTGAATGCCAACTGATTCAAACCATATCCAATCTCATTGCATTCCACTGCATATTTGAATATAAAGTCTGGAATGTAAATTATGTTATGTGTAACGCCCGTCTGTATAAAAAATTCTCGGAATTTATATATATATGTACATATTTTTGGAATAACAGCGGTTTCTCTGCAATAACAGTTTTGGCTCTGCCTCTGCCACTTCTCTCACTCTACCTCTGCCTCTACTACTGTGATAATGGCTCTGTCTCCATATTTGCTTCCTCTGCCTCTGCCTTTATCCTTTATATTCATTTCCTCTTTGCTGCCTCCATTGTCTGTCTTTGTCTCCTTGTAACTCTTCCTGTTTCTACATCTGCTACCTCCTTTGCCATCAATGACAACATTTCCAACAGTCTCCCCCTTTGGCATTGATGGCAACACAAGTTCTCTGCTTGCCTCGCTCTTTTCTCCTCGTTGTTTGCTCTTCTCCCCCTTTGACATCAATGGAAATAAGGGTTGCTTTGATACCATGTCGCTCCATAGTGATTTTTGAGCTCCAAAGATGTTCTTTCTTCCACCACATTCCTCTCCATTTCCTTTGTCCATTATTAATCACAGGCTCAAATGATCAGTAGAATTAGTTAAAATTGCTTTAAGAATTAATATCATGACTAACTTGCTATGTTTTTTATGATTTTGTCATTGTAGTACTTTTTGAACTAGATCTAGCTACAGAATGCAGACATTCTGTAGCTAGTTGTCGATTCTGCAGCTGTCTTCATGTCTACGCAGGTTCCAGGTGTCATCTTGGAGAAAAACACATATGGGCGTATTCCACATCATTCCCTCATCATTTGTTGCTCTCCATGAAGTTTGAACGGAATTCTGTAGGCGGTTATGTACGTGGGAACTCAAACTAGGAAAGAGACTCCTAATAGGACAAGGACAATCCAGATGTCCTTAATTCTATTACGTGACCACCATCAGAGTCCTAGTTTGGTTTTTATTTGGAAAGACAATTATCCCTAGGTTATCTCAAGATAGTTATGTAATTTTGATTATAAATATGGCTCAGGAAACCGAGGGACAAGGTTAGATTTTGTATTTGACTGCTAGATTTCAGAAGTACGAAAAACACTATGTTTTGAAGTAATTTCTCTCTAATGCAAGAAGTATTACTTTATTGAAAGCACTGAGTCAATATTGAAGTAGATTTTGCGTGCTACTCCGGTGGTAGAGGGCCCCTGCCTCCTGAGCAGCCTTGTTTATACGGTTTAGATAAGTATTTTAGTCTCATTTTTCATTTCTAGCTTAAGCACGTTTCTGAAGTTTATGTTTCATGCTTGTTTACATTGATCATCATAGCTAGACTTACTCTTATAAACTCTTCCAAAATATCATCACGATGAATAAGGCATAGCTGTGGTGTTGTAGGTTTTAGTTGCATTTCCTTTCGAATTTTATGATTTATGCTTGTTTATACTAAGTGTCACAGCCGGTCTTACTCCTACAAACTCTTCCAAAACATCATTAACAATGAATAAGAAACAGCTGTGGTATCTTAGATTTTAATTGTATTTGCTTTCAAATCTTATGTTTATGTTCAATTGCATTGAATAATACAGCCAGAATTTTTTTTACAAACTCTTCCAAAATATCATTCACATTGAACAAGATGGGTTGTAGAATTCCAATAGACTAGCTGCATGTTAGTTTAGTCATAACACTCCGGAGGATGATTTCATTTAGTTTAGCTCTGTCACTACATTTCAAGTTTGATAATGGCATTTTAATTTAACTCTGTTCACTGTACTTCAAGTATATTAGTAGCATTCTAGTTTAGTCTTAGCTCACTGTATTAGCATTCCAGTTTAGTTGTTATCCATTGCATTTTAAATTGTATTAGTTGTTAAATTTAGATACCACGGTCTTCATTATTTACAAAAAATTCTTTTGTTCCAACCTCATATTAATACATAATCATCTGGACAGAAGCTAGTATCAGTCTAAGGCCTGGAGTATTTTGCAACCTTTTTACCATTTCACAAATAAGCCTTTTCTCAAGGACCATTCTAAAAAGAAACCTATAACTTTTGAGTGAGGCCTAGTGGTGCTAAATTGAGTTGCAGAACAGAATTAGAAGTTAGTTTAGAGTAAAATCTTATTGTGCTACAAATGTTCTTTTCCAAATATGTTCCAATGAACCTTTAATCATGGATGAGATGTTGTAACATTGTAAGATGATTGTTTATTTAGGAGAACTTCACTCACACTTAACTTGTCCATTTCTCAAGCTCTTCCAACACATCTTTAATGAATGAATTGGATAAGTTCAAGCTCATGTTGTGATTTATTTCCTTGCAATGAAGTCATTATCAAGCTTTGCATTTGTTGTTTGCCATCCATAGTTTAGGCTTTGTTCTGTTTTAGTATTTGCATTTGTTGTTTTCCATCCATAGTTTAGGCCTTGTTCTGCTTTAATATAACCAATAGCTTCTTTTCACCAACATTTAGTTCTTTCCCTTTTCAAACATAAAACCATAAAACCAAAAACATCAGAAAACACTAAACACAACGTAGTGAGAAACAAATACCTAGGCACATATAGTGCACCACACTTCAGCAGTTTACCAACCCTGGTTGACAATTAATGAACTCAATTTAGAAACACTAGGTTGAGCAAAATGTGTTGATGTATAAGACTTGTTGAGAGAACACTTTGAGGATTATCAAATTTGAATATATACTATAAATTGATACAGTTCTTTCACTTGTATAGAGCTAAAAGTGAGAATAATGATACTTCATAGAATACATTGTATCAGCTTTATCTAGTCAGAGATGTATGATTGGATTCAGCAACTAAAATGCTGAGAGGCTTCAAATGATAATCACTACTCGTCTTTTATGTTTCATATTCTTAATATAATGTTTCAGAGCACAATACTGATCCTTTTTCTCTGTAATTGACCTTTTGATGCTTTAATAATGTAGATAGCTCTAGGATAATAACTTGGTGTTCTTTTGCCTTAATCCTTTGATCCTGAGGACCTGATTCATGCTTTCCTTGCTGACTGTTCTCCTCCTGGAATGATATTTTCATTTTTGTTCTCCCCCTGAAATGATATTTTCATTTTTGTTCTCCCCTGAAATTGTGTTTTCTCTTTATATCAGAGAGTAGCATCTGCAGATACTACCCCTAGTTTATCTCTCAAATATTGAAATGGTTCTCTAACAAGGGGTTTGGTAAATATATTAGAGTTCATTTTCATGGATTTTTTATGTATAGATTGTTGTCTACTCCACCTCTCTTAAACCCAGCTGTTGCAAATATTTATCCGCCTCAAGTACCAAGCACGAGGAGCCTGTTTCAGTCCATATAGGGCCTTTTTCAGTTTACATACATAGTCTTCTTTATCTGTCAATGAGAAACCTTTTGGTTGTTCCATGTACACTTCTTCTTCTAGATCACCATTAAGAAAAGCAGATTTTACATCCATTTGATATACCTTGAAATCTTGATAGCATGCAAATGCCAGGAACATTCTGATAGCTTCCATTCTAGCTACAGGGGCAAATGTTTCATCATAATCAAGTCCTTCTATTTGTGAGTATCCTTTGCAGACCAGCCTAGCTTTATTCATGATTACTTGTCCTTTCTCATTCATTTTGTTTTTGAATACCCATTTTGAACCAATGATATTTTTCTCAATAGGTCTAGGAACTAGTTCCCAGGTATTGTTCTTCTCAATTTGGTCCAATTATTCATTCATTGCTTTTACCCAATACTTGTCCTTGCTGGCTTCTTCAAACTTCTTTGGCTCTATTTGTGATAACATTGCTATGTATACTTCTTCTGTCTGTTCAGTTAGCTGCCTTCTTGTTTTCACTCCTACACTCTTGTCTCCTATGATTTGATCTTCTGGATGGTTCTTTTGAGTGTATCTTGAGGGGGTTTTTGAGTTCACTTCAGCATTTTCTGATGTTTTTCTTGTTTCTTCATCATCTTGGTCCTCTTCTTCATGATTTTCAGGATGGCTGCTGCAATCTATATCTCTTGTCTTGTTTAGAAGTTCTTCATCAAATCTTACATCAATACTTTCTACAATTTTTCGAAGAGTCTTGTTGTAGCATCTGTATCCTTTACTCTTGGATGCATATCCTAAGAGTATTCCTTCATCTGCTCTTGCATCAAACTTCCCCAGATTTTCATCATTATTCTTTATGTAGCACTTGCTGCCAAAGACTCTAAAGTTCTTGATTGATGCAGGTTTACCATGCCATAGCTCATAAGGTGTCTTATCACTGTTAGGTCTTAAATGAGCTTTGTTTAGAATATGCACTACTGTGTGTACAACTTCTGCCCAAAAGGTTTGAGTAATGTTACTCTCTTGCATCATAGCTCTGGCCATTTGTTGTACAGACCTGTTTTGTCTCTCTGCTACTCCATTCTGCTGAGGTGTCCCTGCAATGGTAAATTGTTTCTTTATTCCATGTTCATTACATAGGTCTGCAAAGTCATAATCTGTGAATTCTCCTCCTCTATCTGATCTGATACATTTTAGCTTGCATCCAGTTTGATTTTCTGCTAATGCTTTGAATGTCTTAAACTTTTCTAGTGCTTCTGATTTGTTCTTGAGAAAAGCAACCCATGTCATTCTGGAGAAATCATCTATTATCAACATGAAGTAGGATTCTCCACTTGGTGTTTTAGTTCTTGCAAGTCCACACAGATCCATGTGCACAAGCTGGAGTGGTCTTCTTGTTGATAGCTCATCTTTAGATTTAAAGGATGTGCGAGTCTGTTTCCCCAATTGACAAGATTTGCATATGGTATTTGAAGGCCTTTTTATTTCAGGCATATCTCTGACAGCTTTCTTCTTACTCAGTCTGATGATATGGTCGAAGCTGAGATGTCCCAATCTCCTATTCCATAACCATGACTCCTCAAGTTTGCTCAGATGGCAGGCTTCATCCTCCTCTTTTACTATGTACACATTACTCTCTGTTCGGACACCTTTGAGCAGAGTCTTTCCTGTTGTGCTTGATCTGACTTCACAGTCTTGTGCTCTAAAGAGAACTTCACAACCTTTGTCACACATCTGACTGACACTCAGTAAATTTGCTTTCAGCCCATCTACAAATAGTACATCTTGGGCCTTTCCTCTTCCATTATCTATGCTGACTGAGCCTTTTCCCTTGATCTTACCTGATTTATCATTGCCAAAAGTAACATTGCCAGATTTCTTTTCATCAAGAGTTATAAACTTGCTTTTGTCTCCAGTCATATGTTTTGAGCAGCCACTGTCCACGTACCACTGGCTTTTCAGGTCTTGAGTAGTTAGGGCCAGGTCACATTTATTCTCCTTCTTTATCCACTGGAAGCACCCTTTTTTTTGGTATCTTTTGTGGGATGATGGACTACATTTTCTTAGAGGACATTTGGAAGGTATATGTCCAACTTGATTGCATACACAACATTTGATCATAATTTTTGTAGAGTTATGAGTATGAACAAAATTTCTTTGAATCATAAACCTCCTTGAGGTGTTAAACATCAATCTTTGTCCATACTTTCTACATTCAATGATTTTATGACCAAATTCCTTACAATAAAAGCAGTAACCATAGAAGCTATTTGCATACCTGATGTAAGGTTGTCTCTTCCATTTGTTTGCTTGAGGCAATCTCTTCAATGTTTGCATCTTTTGCTGGTTTGAATTACTCCTTCTTGCATGACAATATGCAGCAATGTGTCCCAACTTGTGGCAGACATAACATGTGGCATTCTTCATTGGAGGGAAGAATCTTCTTTGATGGTTTCCAAATTTTACATATTCAGGGGTCTTAGTATTTATTACATTCTTTGCTACTAGTGGTTTCTTCTGATCTCTGTCTTCCTTATTGCAGTTTTCTTCTTTTGTAGGAATTGTTTGAGCTACTTCATCATTCTTCTTTGCTTTTACAAAAATAATCTCTCTGTCAACCTTTTCTTTTCCTTTACTTGATTCTCCTTCGTAGCCTATTCCAGTATTTATCATAGGGGATCTTTCTTGTTCTTGAGATTTCTCCTTGATTTGCTTAAGTAACATGTCCTCTATCTTTTTGGCTTCTTCAAGCTTTATCTTTAGCTGCTTTAAGACTTTTGAATTATGTTATTCTCTTACATACTTGAGGAGAATGTCCTTTTGTTTTCTGCATTTCAGTTTGAGTCTGTCAATCTCTTCCAGAGAACTTCTTAGCTCCCCCTCAAGGTCGACTTCTCCTTCTTCTTCTTCATCTTCTAGAAGGAGTCCTTCAAGTTCTTCTATGGCCATCAATAAGAATTCGGAGGTTCCTTCTTCACTTGAGGGTTCATCTGAATCTTTAGATGTATTGATTTCTTGTTGAGCGTAGAAGGATTTTCTGCTGAACTTCTTTCCTTTCTTCCAGTTCTTTGATTTATTTCTTTCTGACTCTTGAGGCTGATTCCTTACTTTCTTGTGAGGACACTTAGCAGCATAGTGTCCAACTTTTCCACAGTTGAAGCATTTAAAAGGAAGTTTACCTTTGTATTTACCTGATCCTCTATCCAATTTCTTGACAAATTTTGCCTCTTCTTCATCTGAGCAAGAGCATATGTCTCCCTCTTCTTATTTCTTCTTTTCTGATTTAAAAGTTTCCTCCCTCGTTCTTGTCTTCTTCTGTGGGAGCCTCATTTCATAGGCTGTTAGATTTCAAAGTAGCTGGTTCATGGTCAAGGTCTCCCAATCAGTTGTTTCTTCTATTGCAGACACCTTTGGATTAAACCTGGATGGAAGAGATCTTAGAATATTTTGCAGAATTATACTTTCTGGCATTTTTTCTCCAAGAGCTTTCATATTGTTAATAATTTCTGCAGCTTTTAGAAAGAAACTGGTAATGTCTTCATCATCATTCATTTTTAAGTTCTCAAACTGGGCTCTATAGACTTTAAGTTTGGCAGTCTTTACTTTCTTGTCTCCCTCATGTATGTTCTCAAGAGTATCCCATATATCTTTGGCAGTGTCTTTGTGCATTACTTTAATAAACTCTGCTTCACATAATCCATTCAGGATGGCATTCATGGCTTTTGCATTAGCCACAAAATCTTGTTTTGAGTCTTTTTCTGTGTCAGTTGCCTTCGGGGCATATCCTAATTCCACAGTAGCCCAGACTTATATTCCTAGAGACATTATGTATGTCCTCATTCTGATTTTCCAGAAAGCATAATTTTCACCAGTGAAGAAAGGGGCTTTATTGGTTGAGCATCCTTCTTTACTAGCCATCTTGGGAACCTAGGATCTCCTTTCAGTTGTTAGACTTGAACAAAGGAACTTGGCTCTGATACCAATTGTTGCACCTTTAGTTAAACTGAGAGGGGGGGGGGTGAATCAGTTTAACACATTCCTGAACCTTTTAAAACTTTTCATTAAACTTATTTATACCTTCATTTCATATCCTATTTAATATATGAGTAATCTTAGAATGTAAGCAGCAAGCATTAATATAATATAACAGTAGACTTAATATGAGAGCAGCAGGTATTAAGCAGATGATATAATTCAGATCAACACATAAATATCATGCACAGAGACACCAGCTATGAGTGGAAACCCATAAAGGAAGAAAACCACATCTTATTATTGTTGTGATGCAAAGGAAAGCTCCAACTCCCTCTCAGCACTGTTTTTCTGCAGGCACCAACCTACAGGAGGCTCCAACCTCAATTCTGCAAGCTACAACTTGCAAGGAAGCACCAAATGCCTTCAATTTTTTGCAGGCACCAACCTACAGAAGGCTCCAACCTCAGTCAGCTACAACTGACAGCTATCAAGCTGCAACTTGATAGGGAAGCTCCAACTTCCTCAATTTATCAAACTGAATGTTTGCTGATTTACTCCAGATATCAGCTCTGTTCTGTATCTGCTCTTCTTCTCTTAATCTTCTCTACTTTATTCTTCTATATTCTGCATTCTCTATATTTGCTCTCTCTCATCCCTATTTTCTTTTTTTGAGCTTATTAAATTGAAATTATATATACAAATTCTCACATGACTGTTTGTATTTCACAAGGAATTTGGAGTAAACAATCATGACTCTTTGGCTTCTGTCTTCTTATTCCTTTTTCAACACATTTTTAGAATTACTACAATATGTACAAATGTCCATGCTACAGTGGGATTTTTTCTTTTCCTTAGGATACTTGCCTTTGCATCACACACAATAAAAATAATGACAACATTTACATTCACATTTTTAATTACACATTTCAATTTCACTCAGCTCCTTTTCTGGATTTTGGTTTTACTAGATTTGTCTTTTTCTGCTGCTGTTAAGAACCTATTTTGCATACACTTTGTTCACTGTCATCTGCATATTCCCTGTTTTCTGTGCTTATTCACCTGTCCAACTCATTCCTGTACATCTTCCTGTTCACCGAAATTTCATCTTTGCATGATTTCCTCTTCTTTTCCTTTTCCATAATTGCATTCAAGTTTCATGCCCAATCATTTCCCAAGTCCGGAAAATCTCACAATCTCTGCTTTGTTCTACGCTGGCAGGTTCAATGCTTAAATCTGAAGTGTTAATAAATCAACCATATTCCCAGTAATTTTTCAATATTTCACTTAACTGTGTGTAAATGCATCGTAAAATTTCATTGCCCAATCATTTTCCCAATCCGGGCAATCTCACACTTCTCTTTAATTCCACGCTGGAAAATTCAATTAAATTTGAATCTGAGAGTGTTAATATCTCAAATCTCTGAGATTTGAGATATTAATCCCGAGTCCCTTATGTTATGGGCTCTATATCAATGCATATATTCCTCACTATAGTTAGCAGTAGAGCCACAACCCAACGTTATGCCATAACATACCTTGATTATTATGCGCTTGTGTATAACTCAACGACGTCATATGAATATTCACACAACATTCTAATGTTGCCATATATGCACATTCGCTCATACATATATACTGACTTTAATAAAAGGTTAACCGTCGCTTATATATATCATCGCATATAATCCCAACTTTGGATTAAACCCATAAACCTTAATACATGTTTGATTGGGCCCCACACATGCAATCAATAACCAATTAACCGCATGCACCGCACCTTTATTAATTCACGCGCCCATCCGACGGTCGTTACCACGATCCCTTATCTCATGCAATCTGACAGATTTTGCTTGAACAACATGCGTGAATGATAATGAGCGATGGACGAACTTTATCGGGCGGTTTTCCAACCTCGCCTATGCCACATGTCAACAATCCTGTGGAATCGCTACCCAACCAAAGATTATCGCTTACTCGCCTAAAGTGGTGCGAAGAGGGGCAACCCACCTTGTAAACCCCCTCGCGGTTTTGCTATAGTGATTGACCGCAGTTGTACATCTGGTTTGCGCTCTCCTGTGTATATTCTCATTTATTAACTCCGTGTTTAATCTCCGGTTGAGGAATTCAATTAACACGAACAAACAAATGTATTTCTTTCTATAAAGTGGGAATTCTATTATCATAAAACAGATTTAAGTGACAACGGTTTCACGCAGGGTTCTTCTATGAGTGGGGTTAAATGCCCAAGGATTATTCGAATGAATTTACGACTATGGTTCCGCTCCATTATAAGTGGCCTTGGTCTCTGACATTTCAACACGGTCCTGCCATATATATAATGCACAGTTCTACCATATATACAACCTCCATGTCAATCGAATACAAGTGCTCTGTTCAAAAATGGGGATAATTTCAAACATAATTCAAAAAGTGAATGCCAACTGATTCAAAGCATATCCAATCTCATTGCATTCCACTGCACATTTGAATATAATGTCCGGAATGTAAATTATGTTATGTGTAACGCCCGGTTGTATAAAATATTTTCAGAATTTATATATATATGTACATATTTTTGGAATAACAACGGTTTCTCTGCAATAATAGCTATGGCTCTGCCTCTGCCACTTTTGTCACTCTGCCTCTGCCTCTATTGTTGTGATAACGACTCCGTCTCCGTATTTGCTTCCTCTGCCTCTGCCTTTCTCCTTTATATTCCCTCTTTGTTGACTCCATTGTCTGTCTTTGTCTCTTTGTAACTCTTCCTGTTTCTACATCTGCTACCTCCTTTTCCATCAATGACAACATTTCCAATAGCAGGAGCCCATTTTCCACACACTTTATGCCAATTTTATACCTCTTGACTGTAGGAATCCGATGGTGATGCCTGTTTTAGCAACAGAGCTTCCCAATTTTTGGCCATTTTCCATATTGGAGTGACGGTGTCTGATTCTCAATTGTGAACAGTCAACTCTATGCCCCTCGACGCCACAAATTTGATGGTGCAACCAGATTCAGTAGCTGAGCATTCGCTTCTTCAACCAGCTTCAAGGGTGAGGTATATGTAGTTTGATCATGTGCCACTTTTTTTTGTGAGATGTATTATGATTTCTATATCCTTGCTTGATGCATGTTGCAGGATCTTGTTTTTGCTACATGTGAGATTATGTCATGCTTATAAGAGGTCCATTATGAGTGAGAGGTCCCGTATCAGAATGTCTCATTGAGACATAAGCCACTCATTTTGAGAGAACATCATTGTATGAACATCATACATGTACATCTTCGTATTTCCAGCACTATATGAATCGGCCCACCCCATTTTGACACTGGGCCTAGAGACGTAGAGCATAGTAAGTGAATTCCATTATCAACATCTCTCTTTTCTATCTTGCTGATGGTTGTCTTGTTTCCTCTTTCTTAAGCATGCATATGTGTTTTTCTATTCTCTTTTAAAACGCAATTCTAACAAGATCACATAAGTAAAAGATCATGGGTAAATCTGGTAGCTAACGAACCCGAATCACTCTTATACTACCAAATACACCATTCAGGAACCACCAAACACAAATATGACCTTATTCTAACTAATAAAAATTTCAAATTCCATATTGAGTATATATTTTATACAACTACATTTCCAAATCTAATATTGCATAACACTCATAAATTTCAACACTTTGTCCAAAGTAAATATTCTTACATCAACACCCATCACTCCTTTCACATTATTAATTTTACCATAAAGAATTTAATAAATATTCAAAACCCACCATAAAATCTCTCCCCATATCTCTTTTTCTCTTTGTATATTTTATCTTCATAGCTATTTATTTCCTTCGCTTTCTTATTTTTAGGTTTTCTTCGATAATTTAATATTTCATTCTTACATTATTAATCTTTTACTAAAATATGATTCATTTAATGGAATTTCGCTCATTATTCCTTTAATTTTTCTTCTTATCTCATTTTATTATTTTTATTTAATCCGATAGTGTTTTATTAATTCTACATAATACTCTCTTTATTTTGGTTTACTATTATGCTATTCACACCTATTTTTGAAAGCTTTTATATAATGTTTTTCATTATTTTATTACTTTTTATTTTATTTTCTACATAATTGTTTTTCTTTACTTTTTTTTTTCCATTAAATATAAAAATAGAATATGATGTACTTTAATCTCAATATTATGAGTTCAAGATATCGTTGGAAATTTTGAAATTATATGCAGTATAAAAATCATTTTATCTAATTATTTAAGATGAATTTATTGATAAACATATATATATGGCATAGTCTAACTTATAGATGAAATGGCTTTTTTCATGATTAATTTTAATTAAAATCTGACAACTTTTTTTAAAAACTTGAGTTTAAATTATTGTGTTGAATCCATTTATGCATTCAAAAATGTATTAAAAAAAATTACATTCTTGCTTGAAAGTTTATCACGATATTCCCATAGAAAAAGTTTATATATATATATATATATATAACTTATTGATATTTTAGAAAATTGTATTATATAAGCATATATCCATCTTATACTCTCATCTATAACAATTATATATTTATACGTAATATGGATCTATCCTAATTCTTTGTAATATTTTATCTTTTAATTCATCTTTTAATTAATAATAATAAAATAAATTAAAAATTATTTTATTACACATAATTTTATTATATTATTGTATTAATATATGTAATCATTAAATTAGTATTAATATATTTACTATATAGTATATTAATAATACATTCACAAATTATATTATTAATAATGTACTAGGTTATTACATCATCAAATATTCATTTCTCTTTATAATTAGGGTTTTTATTATTTTTAATAATCAACATTTCTTATTTTATTTTTCCTTCTCATTTATTATATTAATAGTATTGTTCTTTTCTCATTATTTCTCTAAAAAAAAATTGTCCTCATGATGGATCCACTTATTAACCCAAAGCCTAGACATTCCAATAAAATGACTGTGGTAAATTCGAGCTTCTAGACTACAATATTATTTATGCTATATATAAATTTTAGGTTGCTTATAAATTACGAGTTAATATGGTTCTATCATATTTCATTATAATACTATTTCTAGAATATGTTATTTTTATTTTTATTAAAACCAACATGGATCCATATTAACTCTAGATCTATTAAATGTCAAGAGTGGTATAATCTCTTAAGGTGCAAACCTATTTTTCAGTGCAAAACATAAGATATAAACTTAAGATATTTGATCCCTCTCTGTGCTTGATGGATCCAAATTTAAAATTGATCTTGTTGGACACCTAATCCTCTATGGGTAGGTATAGAAGGCGAATGGACATAGGAAATCCAAGAGACCTTGGAATGTGGAATCCAAGGATCAACTAATGTACTATAAATGTATATCATTGTGAATAAGAAATAAACTCACGCTTATCTATATTACTCTGCCTATTCCTTCCTATTCTATTTGATGGGTTTAACATGGTATTAGAATGGGCGATTGTTGGTCCTGCTCCTATTCGAGCCACTTGTTTTTGTGTTCTTTCTGTGTATGTCAGCTCTACCATCACTCTTGCACTTTTAAGCCAAAATTGAAGTTGAATTCTCTGCCCTCTATCTTGAAATAGAAAAACGAAATTTACATATTTCCTCATATCTGGGTCTATCAAATATCTACCCAAGTGTTACACCACACTCTACGTTGTTTCTGACACGCTACCCTGAGCACTTTATTCTCCTTGCATTGGGCCTTGACAATACCACTCGGGCTCCTCGACACAGTCATACATATTCGCTACTCTAGCCTTCCATATTCTACACCTGCAGTCGAACTCATACATATTCGTTTCTCTTACTGGGAAATATCCAAGTGGTCGATTGAATATGCAATAAATTCTCTTCATATTTTGGTGCGTTAATAAGAGGAGCGAGTTTGTGATGTATATATGAATAATTGTGAACTTATCTTGGCCTCACACCATCGGTATCACAATTGACTCATCACTCACCATCCCTTTGCATTTGTTCGATAATGCTGCCTCGAATGCGCTTAAATCACACTTGCATCTAGTATCAAGACTTTGACAGGGCTCACCTTGGCTCCTTTTGGTGATATTAGGTGAGACCGGTCTCCTCAGATTGGTTCCCATTCCCTCAAATCCCACTCTCCCATTGATACAATAAACTCTCCCTTCGCTCAATGCCTCGACGCTTCTTGAACTGCGCTCCCCTTTGAACCCTGACTCCCGCTACTGTGCCTCTCCCATAGTCATCCTCCCCTAAGCACCGCAACATCTACACGAAGGGAACGAAGATAGGAGCTGAGGCCTGCAATGTATTGAGTGATATATTCCATAATAACAAGATCCTCAATAGTAATTCTATGACTTTGACACCTAATTTCAGCCTTATTAATCATAACACAAGCATCTGCTTTGAGCCCCACATAAGCCAATGCAATGTGGTTATCTACTGGAGACCTGTGAGAGGACAGTGAGAGGGTGGAAATTGCACAAATAATGCACATAAGGGAGAGAGGGTGGAGTTGTATTAAATGGACGACGAAGTGTGGTATGGATGGGAGGGTAGTGAGACCGTAGTGAAAATATTGACAGTTTTTCCATATTTCCATATGCGAATCTAGAACATAAATCCTGTAAGAAAATCATAGAAATAGGAAAATCTGATTGGGAAAGACTATATAGAATAATTTGTAGTGGCCTTCATCCATCTTCATGGAAGTATAGAGCACTATAGATGGATCCATATATATGATTGTTGTGTAACATTGTTGGCCGCGTAATAAATTTGACAGGCAAGAGGCTTCTAGTTAAACATTTGAAATGCCTTCATGATTGTAATTCATGAAGGATAGTTGGCAATTGGAATCACTGCCATCTTGTTAGGGAGACTAGTGAGGCTCTATCTTCCTTGATGGACAACCATGAGGAAGTTGTGGAATAGTCATGTTTTTGTGAAAATGGAGGTGGACCCTACATATATAACCTTATCAACATCATTCAAACTCCCACACTTGATATAGATATCAAGCAGTGTATTATGTACAAGGATAGTAGCAGTGGACAGTCCCGTGACAGGGTAAATAAATATACTCTTCGCTTCAACTGTAGTAATTTTGCAAATACATCGGTGCCATCTTCCTCTAAATGTTTGATGTAAGTATTCCTATACAGTAATAATTTTTTCAGTAATTATTGAACCTCAAAATTATCCTTTCTCTGTCATCCTTTCTCACCATTTTCCCTTACTTTCTCATAAGATCACATACCCCAATCAATGATAAATGCCATGTTTTGTCTCAAGGAATGCATTTAAATGACTTCCATGTTATATTCTCATTTTATTGCTATTCAAATAGATTTTTGTAATTTTCCTACAGAATGCAGCCTATTCTACAACTAATCATGGATTCCGTAGCTACTATCATTGTCTGATAGGTTCCAGGTGTGAAATGGAGAATTGAGCCACATGGGAATTTCCAGAATCATCTCCACATGGATTTTGTCCTATTCACTTGGTCGAGATCGATAAAAAAGAAGGCCTAAGATCGAGGTCAAAGATCGTGATCAAATAACGTTAGCCGAGAACAGAATGACTCTTGATATGCTCTATTGTAGCAAATCAAGAGTTAGACAGTCCAATTGCAATTATATAAGTTGAATTAGCCACATGTAGCAGAATTATCTCATAGACTGTTATGTTTATTTCTTTAAATACCGGTTGTATAGAAGTGAAAATAAATAATTTTTAAGTTTAATTTTAAGCTTTTGCTGATACGTTGTATATTAAGACTTTTTTCTATCATAATACAAATATCGTGTTTCCAATTATTGCTTAAGTGCATCTTTAACCAACTAGGATTTCAGCCAAATCAGTTGCCAAGGGACCCTGCAATGGAGGAGGTTTTTCATTTATTGGTTTTAGTTTAATTTTCCTTACTCTGTTTTTCTCAATTCTGTTTTCTGAGTAAACTAATGTTTCATTCCAATTTTGATCAGTAGCATAACATTAAATCATAACTATCTAAGCCTTGTTATTCTAACGACATTTCATGAAGATATATCTTCCTATTTTCAAATTGAATCAAGTTTGAAGTAATAAGAATTCACAGTTATCTAGTTTTCCTTAATGTTCTGTCATTTACTTTCTTAGAATAGAATTATCAATTAACTATATCAATGGATGTTCCTACAGGTCATTTCAAAAAGATGATTCTAAACTAAATGATTGAATGTCTAATTCATACAGTTATTGGGTTTTTCCTCTGTTAGTGACCTATAATATAGCATTCATAATTTTGACTTGAATGTTGGTAATCTTGTAAATTTGTACATACTTTTCCTTCTACAAGTTGTATTCACATATTTTGTAAAAAAATAAAAATAAATCAAAAAAATAAAAAAAATCAAAAAGAGGGTAAAAAGTCCTAAAAGAAAAATTAAAGGACTTAGAAAAAATAAAAGACCCCAAAAGAAAAATGAATAAAACATGAAAGTGTGCAAGAATAAATGTCACTACTTTTTACCTTTTGACTATGGCAGAGTGTCAATAAATGCCATAGTCCATGATGAGTTAAACAGTTTAATCTTGACCGGTTGTACATAACTGAAAACAAATCATTTTTAAGTTAAATTTTAATATTTTGCTGATACGCTGTATATTAAGACTTTTTCCTATCATAATACAAAGATCGTGTTGCCAACGATTGCTTAAGTGCATCTTTAACCAACTAGGATTTCAGTCGAATCAGTTGCCAAGGGCCCCTGCAATGGAGGAGGTTTTTTATTTATTGTTTTTAGTTTAATTTTCCTTACTCTGTTTTTCTCAATTCTGTTTTCTGAGTAAACTAATGTTTCATTTCAATTTTGATCAGTAGCATAACGTTAAATCATAACTGTGTAAGCCTTGTTCTTCTAAAGACATTTCATGAAGATATATCTTCCTATTTTCAAATTGAATCAAGATTGAAGTAATAAGAATTCACAGTTATCTAGTTTTCCTTAATGTTCTATCATTTAGTTTCTTAGAATATAATTATCAATTAACTGTATCAATGGATGTTCCTACAGGTCATTTCAAAAAGATGATTCTAAACTAAATGATTGAATGTCTGATTCATACAGTTATTGGGTTTTTCCTCTGTTAGTGACCTATAATATAGGATTCATAATTTTGACTTGACTGTTGGTAATCTTGTAAATTTGTACACACTTTTCCTTTTGCAAGTTGTATTCACACATTTTGTAAAAAAATCAAAAAAAAAAAAAAATCAAAAAATCAAAAAGAGGGTAAAAAGTCCTAAAAGAAAAATCAAAGGTCCTAGAAAAAATAAAAGACCCCAAAAGAAAATTGAATAAAACATGAAAGTGTGCAAGCATAAATGCCACTACATTTTACCTTTTGACTATGGCAGAGTGTCAATAAATGCCATAGTCCATGATGAGTTAAACAGTTTAATTTTGACTTGTCATGTTTCAATTTCACTTGTTGTAGATAGAGAATAATGAATTGTCATATAGTTTAATCATGACAATTCAGTATTTAGGAAGAGAAATAAATTGAATCCAATAGTTTAATATGGATTCATGGATGAAATAAGTGTAGAATTAGATAGTTTTACTTGCTTTCAGAAAGAATAAATGTTGTAAAGCTTGCTAGCTCAAATGCACCTTACTACAAAGGAAGAAACAATGTTAGCATGGTAAGTTGGGTAGGTAGAAGAAAGTGAGAAGTCTCAATGTAAATATCATTCATCTAGGCTGCAAAATAACTAACTTTCGCTTCCCATAGTCATGAAGCATTCTAAGCTATTAGTCAAAAAGGCTCAAGGCATTTCCTTGAATTTTGTTGGGACCAGACCCAAGGCTCTATGACTGATCATTTGAAAGTGTAAAATGTCTATATTAATCCCTTAAAATCACATCATTACTCCATTTCATGCATTCATTTCCCTAAAGAATCTTAAGTAAACCTTCATTTTTACTTAAAGACACTATAATTCCCATTTAACTAATTTCCATCATCACATGAGAAACATTAAACCCTCAAAATTACATTATATCTTAAGTTAAAGTGATAAGATTAATGCAAATTGTCTTCTAAATTTCACTTTACTTGGTTATGTTTATGTATTTTGAGTATACCTTGTCCTATTTTCATTTTAACTTTAACTTATGTATTAATTCCCTATAGAAATAACCTTTTCATAAATTATATAACTCCTTTTATATAATAAGCCCCAAAAACCCATGTATTATAACTTTAGCCAAAGTTATTTAATCCCCACATGTTTAAGTAAAACGCCCACATTACAACCCCTTTGGCTAAAAAATATCTTTATGTATAATCCCGCCCCCTATGGTAAGTAAATCACTTTGATTTAATTAATATATAATAAAATTAAATGAAAAAACTCTTAAAAATGTGTTAATATATGTTTAAAACAAAAAATAGTTAAAAACCCAAAGTTTCGTTCAAGCTAAACTTCATAACCCTTTTTCCTTCCCCGACTCTCTTTATCCAAGGTTAAGGACACAACCTAACCCAATTCCCCGATACACATCCTCTTACCCCAATTATTAACCTTGGTTAAATCCCTTTTAAATACCCCTCCTGATCAATTTTTCATTGGAAAAGTTTGATTTATATATAAAACTCAATAAAATCTCTTTTTTCCATCGGATTAAATCCTAACCCTTCGATCCCCAACCTACATTTGATCCAACGGTCGTTAAAAAATGTGATTACTCTATTCTATTCCCATCCTCCCCTATCGCATTGATTATTACCCGTTCGATTATCATCCATACATTAATCCGACGACCAATAATCTATATCGTGTACATAAAGTGATCGATTGAAATTTTATAAAATCTGCGCGATATGGGTGGTTTTCCCAAACCACCCCACTTCGATGTGTCATAAAATGATTATATCGCTTTCAAAAAGCGAAATACCATTTACCGCTTCATATCTGCATTATAAACTGCCAACCCAATCCAAAACCACTCCCACTTTATATGAAATTAATGCGATTAAACATTGATTCGACTAAGTGTTTAATGCATTAAAACTTACGATTTTTTATTACATGTCACTTATTTGCACCTGTAAGCCTATGTAAACCTTTGCTAAGCCTTTTTTTGCCATTTTTGAGCCTACCAGTGAACAATGACTAGTGAAACAACCATTTTCTCTGCAATTCAATCATGGAAAGCCACCATATCCTCTGATAAGCCAAATTTTCCAGAATTGAAGACTTTCAAAGCATTTGCAAAAAGCTTCATTTTTAAAGGAAAAAAAACATTTTACCAGCCATTTCCTTTAATTAACTGAATTATCTGCACAGAGAATCCAAAAAGCATTCAGAATACAAGGGAAACCCTGTAAAATTTTCCCCTGAATCCCTCCTTTCCATTTTAGCATGTTTTATCCATTCCCTGATCATTTTTCACTGCTGAAATCAATCAAGATCACCCTCTGAGCATTAAAAATCCTTTTTCCATTCAGAACCCTGCTCAGAATCCTATTTCACCAGAAAAATCATTCAAAAGCCACTTGTTTTTAAAAGAAGAACTTAGCAAACAGTCTAAGCTTGTTCTGTTCAGTTAAAAAATGATGAAGAAACAAGCAACCCTCAAATCAAGAGGCCCAAAACCTCAGAAGAAAGCCTCTGCTAAAATCCCTTAGCCTGAGTCTTCTAAACTTGATAAACCCACTCCTGCACTCACAGCTGAGTCCACTGAAGTTGTTAGGCCTATCCAACCTCCAGTTACTTCGCAAGAAAATATTCCTCTAGTTGATCTTGATTACAGAATATTAGACCCTTCAGTAGAGTTCAATTTACTTGATGTCTATAACTGGTGTTTTGGAAAATCTGTAGAGAAAAGTGATAAAGATATACCAGTTTGGGATTCGAATCTGCCAAAATACATTGTCCCTCTTACTCATTCAGCCCCTGATTTTGCCAAATGGTGTCATTCATATTATCTTATAGACCAGATGTGCATTGTTAATAAAGATAGGGAGGTCATATTTTATATCAATGTAGAATCCATAAAATCTATGCTGCAACTAAACAATGACCCCAATGTTGCTTCATTGTCAATAGAGGATTTAACTCAGCTTTACCTAGACCTAGTTTTTTCTTCCAAGTTCAAAATCTTCCAGACTTTTTGCCCCACACAGGTTGATATCCCTAAGCTTAATCCTCCATTTGATACAGTTGACTTTCCAAGTGAAACCAGACAGATCGTCTCCATACTATCATTCATACTGGGATATAACAGTGATGAGTTCACTGATGTTGCTATCTTAGGTTTTTTGTCCACTTTGAGTCCTGGCCAGCCTCCAACTATTTTATACAACTTTGCAAGTTCATTGCAGAAAACATGCACTACCAACTATCCAGATTACCAGAAGAAGGAGCCTTTAGATATACCTCATATCTACTTCATCTCTTTTTATACTATCAAGAAGACAAATTTCCTATTGAGTTTTAGAAGCTAGATCCAGAAGGGAATGTACTTTTAGTTGTGTTTTAGTCATCAATTTTGAGAAAATGGAACAGAGAATACACCTATGCAGACTTCAATGATTTGTTTATAGTACCTGCCATGAATTTATTGAACAAGGAATAGACCCCTAGAATTAGTGAAGAAACAAAGAGGATCTTATAGCTATCTGAAAGCTGTAAAATAGGGGATTGGTACTTATACAAGAACTATACAGAGATCAGAATATATGGTGCACTCTTGGCCCCATATAAATTGCCTAAATTTGTGACTACAAGAATTTTTGCTCTAGAATATTTGAGGCAACTTTTGAATGCGGATGAAGTCAATTTCATGGCCTCTAGGAAAAGGACTCAATTTAAAATGAAAAATCAAATTGGGCCATTCATTGTGAACAAGAGAGAAGCAACAAATGAGATTAATGTCAAGTTGAAAGAATATAAATTCCCATACAATTTTATGTGGAATTATGATCCTCAGGGAGTTTTAAGCCTAATCAGATTGAAATGCAAGTTGTCTGCTTTCTTGCATGATCCCAAGCCTCAAATTGAAAAATATGCAAATAAATTTGAGTGGGAGCCAAATAATTTATTTGATGATGACTCACAGGGCATAAAGGGAAACCGTGAAAGGGATAAACAGGTAGATCAAACACAGGTTGTTACAGTCAACAAAGAAACTAAAATTCTTCATAAAAGAAGCAGAAAGGAAGATAGTTTCACAGCTGAAACTATTCTAGATAAGAGATTAAGAATTCCCTACAGTAAGAAAAGTAAATTGAGTGATGAAGAAAGGGACAAAGCAATTAATATTGATGACAAAAATGGCCATCAAACTGATGATGAGGTCACTTTAATTGTAAATGAAACACTTAAGGAGCTTCAGGATGTCCAACTTGAAACACAGCAGAAAGAAACTATCATGGTTGATAAACAAACAAATGTTGATATTCCCTCTTCTTCCAAAGAACCTGACAACACAGAGTCAGATATTCAAATTAGGTTTAGACAAATTAGAGAGAAGAATGAAGAAATCAAAAGTGAAGTATATTCCAAGTTCCTTAAAGAAAAGACTAGGAATAAAGATAGACTCCTCTTAGATTTTGATTACTCTTCAAACAAATTGGTGATGTCATTTATCAAGCCCACAGTGGTTGATCCAAAAACAATTGCATATTATTCAAAAAAAGACATGGAAGTTGATTCTGATGCTATCCATGAATTGGACCAAATATAATTCCACAGAAGCAATAATGAGATGTTATTTTCTAAAATAGTCAACAATACTATGAATTCTATCAGGCTTGACAAAACACTGATAAACTTTCAGAATCAAATGAAATTGGATAAAGCCTCATTGTATGCCAATAGCTTAAGAATCAAAGAATTGGAAGATATAGTAATTGAAGAAGGAGCTGACCCAACAAACACTGAAGGGGAAAAGGCTATAATCAAACAAAAAAATGAAGACATAGCTGCTCTCAGAAAGAAACTGAAATTTCCTCAAAGTGAAAATCCACAGGCAAAAGAAATCCTTCAAAAAAAGATAGAAAATGATGAACTAAAATAGCTTGTTCTGAAGATGACAACCCAAATAAAAGAAATTGAAAGCCAAATAGAAACTTTCATGTAAGAAAATGAAAATTTGAAAAAATCTCAACAAGTTTACATTCCTACAGTTATCCCAACTGTAAGTACAATTGTTCCCTCAACATTTGCAGAACACTTGGCACCGCAAGGAGTATTGGCAACTGCAGTGTCAATCACTTCTAAAGATATCTCTACCACTTCCTCATCAACATCACAGATAAACACAGTAGGAGAAAAAGCTGCAATAATCAGAGCTATGGAAGACATGTCCATAAAATATCAAGAACTACTCAGTTTAAAAGACACCATCAAAGATCTGGAAACATCTAAAAGAGATGCCTTAATCACTTCCAAAGGACATGAACAGAGGGCTGACATATTACAAGAACATGTGAAAATTCTTCAACAACAGGTGAATCTTTCTGAACAGGTTGCCTACATAAAAAATCATATGTGGACAAGAACCGCTGAAGGCATTCACTCACAATGGCCTTCTATTCAAATAATATATGAACAAGAATATCTGTTACAAGCTGCCTTGGTAGAAATTGATAAAACAAAGAAGGAACTTGGCAACAAACCCCCACAAGAAATTCAGCTCATATCATTTTTGAATAGTAAAAAAAGGGAAGAAATAGAAGAAATGAATATTCCTGACAGGACAGAGGTTATCCTTGAAGTCAGAAAGGTCCTAACAAAGAGAAATATTATGAACGATCTAGAAGAAAAATGTGATAATATGAACATATCAATCAGTAAATTTGAAAACAAGTATGACTAGCTGCTAGAAGTAGGGATTCAAGATATTCATGCATTAAATGAAAAATTAATGCCACAGAAGGACTATGATCAGAAAATCAGAGCCCATGCTAAGGAGCAGGCTAAAAATCCTTTTCCACAAGGATCTCCAAGTGGCAAAGTAATACTTCAATATTTTGAGAATTTATTCTTTTTGGAGAATGAAATTAAGCATATGTTCGTATTAAAGCCAAAATTTGCTAAATACACAGAGGCTGATGAAAGCTACAAAAAACTGAAGAGTATAAAGATCCCCACAGCCCAAAAATGGCAATAATTCACAAATCTGATGTGAATTTGACAGGTAAAAGATGCAGGAAAGTCACATAAAGAAATCATATTTTAATTTTACCTTAGGCTAAAAATTCAGGGTCAAAGTGTATCATATTGTTAAAGAGTATCAGTTAAAAAGAAATGTTAGTGCTGGTTATTTTTCAATTACGATAGTAAAACAGTGAAAATAAGATGATAAAGAGTATAAGGGTTGAAAGTAAAGAGAAGGAGTGATCTACAAGCCATATTCCACGAGATAATGCATCCAATTTTAGTAATTCTCACAGCACATCATGAAATATTTTTAATTAGAATAATCAGTTCTATATTTTCTTGTAGAAGAGAACAGCTTGCAAACTTTTTTTTTGATGTCCCTCTTCTTATGTTATATTTCCTATTTTTCCTTGAAACATTCTCTCAAACTTTGAGATATTTTGTAAACAATTCATTTGTATAAATACTTCATCATTCGAAGTATTCAGTGTGGAATAAAATTTATCAAGACTACTATAGTCATTTTGCTGGATATATTGAAGTTGGTGTGAGTCAATTAGCAAAGCAACAAACTAGAATCGAGATTAAAGACATCATAACTCAAGATTCTTGTGCTGACCAGATAAGTCTAGTCTTTTTCCTATTTTCATTGTTTTTCTTTGACAAGTTTCCATACATTCATTTTTATGTGTTTCTATCTTTAATGATCAACTAGGAGAATTTAGACAGGATTAGTGATAAAAAATCTCCCTGTTTTTAACTAGTTGGCATTATTATGTTTTCTGCTTGATAACCGGACTATAGAATTCTTAATTGCTCTAGGTCCCTGTTTGATCCCCTCCTTCAATCCTCTTTTCTGTAACTTAAGGATTCTTAAGTGCCCTTTTGTTTAGATTTCACCCATTCCATCAACAAAGCCTATTCAAAGCCTTTGAAGGTCATATGCCCTGCCCTTAGTACATTTGCATATTTTAGTCTTATTTCCTAGCTCTACTTGCCTAGAAATTTGACTCCATAGCCCAATGTTCTGGTAGATCCCTCCGGTTTACCTTGAAACACTTTTTATTCCCACCACACTTTCAAAACAAGTCCCACTCATAGCTAACCTAAAACCCAATTATAAAAAAACTTAAATCTTTAGGAGAGATCCCTCTCCGGAACTCAAGAAGGCTAGATCCTGAATTCTAAAAGTGGTTCTTGGTTACCCCTAGTTTTCTTAACTACAAAAATCCTCATCCAACAACTTGATAATTACTAGGGTGATAACATACTGGCGACCATACTAGGGAATCTAACCACTCTCCATTTTTTAGTTTAATCTTGAAGGAAGATTTTTAACTATATCTTTTCTACTTTAAGATTGAGTTTAAAGGTTGTGGGTATCTACCCAATAAGAATTCTGGCTCGCAAGAAAGTCTATTACACTAGATCCAACCCTGATCCTAATCCTCCAGATATAGTAGACAATCCGGACCAGATAGGAAAAAAGAAAAAAACAAATTGTTAGTTCTGAGACTGAAGTACCCCTAAAAAGAGCTGATTTTTTACCCAAAGAATTAGTAAGATTATCAGACATTGAATTTGATTTGAAGTTTGAAAAATATTTTTTTAGAACAAAATCTGAATCTTATTTAAAGGAAGTTTTTTTTGATCTAGTTTTTACTTCTTATGTGAGTGAAAAACATAAAATTATTTCTGTTCCTACTAAATTAGACAAAACTGAAAGTCAAAGTCCAGTGAAAAGGGTAAATGTTACAAAAATTAAAGACAATGAAGAAGCTATTAAGTTAGCTAATTTTCTGTCTCAATTCAAACGCCCAGTTTCTGAACTATACACCATAGTTTTTCCAGCATCAGATTCTACTTTGTATGCTGCCACATCATTTACAGATTCTACTGTCAGTTCACCTCAAGAGCCCATAAGCCCCGAGTTTCCCCTGCACCATAGAATCATATATTCATCATATCCACAATCCTATGCTAGTTCATCAACCGATCCATTCATCCCTGAGCTGCCCCTGCAGCCCAAAGTAGTATATCCATCATTTATCCAACCCAATACAAGTACCATTAACCATACTACTACTTTTTCATCCCCTTTACCAAGCTCTTCAAGTACATCCATTATAGTAACCAGCACTATCCCTACCACTACTACTGTACATCCCAGGTCAGCAAAAATCCAAGCCATGGCAGCCAGATATGCTCCCTTGGTCTTACCTCAAAATCTCCATGACATGCCCCAGAACTACCAAAAATATATTCCACTATTTGATAATCTTTCACAAATTACTACACAACAACATATTACAAGAATGAATTATTTTTGGGAAGTCTATGAGATAGATGAAACTGATGTCCAAATGAGGTTGTTTGCTCAAAGATTAATTAGAGAAGTAAAAACCTAGATTAAAAGTTTAGGAGCTGGTAGCATAGCAGACCTAACTGCATTCCATAGAGCCTTCCTAAATAAATGTGAGAAAAAGAAAAATCCTATGCAAATACTATCTGAGTTTGATGTTGTTAAGAGAGCCCCAAATGAGTCTGTCCAAGACTTATGCACTAGATATAACAGTGTTTACAACACCATTCCTGCAGACCTTAAACCCACTCCGTATTCCGTGCTACTCAAATTCCCTAATTGCTTTGATGTAGACATGGCTTACTAACTTATAGAAAGGGATGTAGATACTTTAGAACAAATGCAACAAAATGATGTAGGTGTATAAATCAATATACTTGCTAAGAAAGCCAGACTGAGAAATGAAAGAAGGGTTACTATCAAAGAAGAAGCTTCTCACTTAGATGGTAAGTTTGATTTCATTACCAAAACACTAGAAAAATTAGTTGAGAGACTAGATCAAATCAAAAGAAAACCACAATGGGAGAATTAATCCCAGATCTGGAATCCCAATTACAGGAAAAACAACAACCCTAGGAAAGGTAAAGAACCTTCCCTAGATTAGAATATAAGAACCCCATTCCAAGAAAACTTTGCAGAAAGTTCACAAAACAATGCTGACGAGGAGGAAGACATCAACATTGTTATGGGGATTTATGAAAACAATACCATTTTCCTCACACAAGAGGACCAGGAACTCTTTGAGCTTCAACAATTCAAAGTAGAATCTGGAGAATCCTCTGATTATAAACAAGGTTATGATTTTGCAATTAATGAAAGTCATAGTCAATACAACCTTAGGAGCAAGAAAACCAATGAACCTACCATACAGAATAATGATCCAACCCAACAAGAACAAAACAAAAAGAAGACTGAGGCTCCTAAAACAAATTTTTTGCAGATTCTTCCTAGAGAGAATAAACAGAGTTCAAACCCGCCCATTCCTAAAAAGAAGCAAGGCCCAAAGATTGTAGATATTACTGACCAGGTGGCTCAATCTTCCAAATATGCTCGAAAAGCTAATACTACCAAAGCCACCAATTCAACAACATTCAATGAGCCAAGAAAGAATCCTACTGACTTCAAAATATCAAATCCTAAATCTTCTGTTGAGAATCCTAAATCTGATAAAACTTTTGCTAGCCCTCAAAATGTTCTTGAAAAAACAATTAAAGATAGAAGAAACCAACAAACTCAAACAGAAGACAAGAGAAAAGCTCAAACCAAAGGTAAAACTGTAGATACTCAAGAAAAGTCATCACAAACCACAGTTCCAAAAGATGAAGTAATTCAAGCCATCAGATCTCAACCAACATTCAACATGCAATATGAAATATCCAAGTTAAAGATAGCTGTCCCATTAGTTGAATTAG
Source organism: Pinus albicaulis (assembly GCA_034641835.2). Taxonomy (NCBI): domain Eukaryota; kingdom Viridiplantae; phylum Streptophyta; class Pinopsida; order Pinales; family Pinaceae; genus Pinus; species Pinus albicaulis. Next base: position 601,609,956 of record CM076574.1, read on the forward strand.
CTAAAAATGACTTGTATATATCTATGATTTATGAAGCATTGAATGTGAATGAGAATGAAGATACAATCAACATGAATGAAGATAGGCCTGAATTAATTTTTGGTCCCAATGTAGATGGAAAGCATTCAGATGGGTCAGTACCTCCATTTTATGTAATTCTTACTGTACATGACCAAATATTGCACAATGCTATGCTAAATATTGGAGCTTCCCACAATTTAATGCCTAGAGCTATAATGGAAACCCTAAATCTAGACATAACCAGACCATACAAGGACCTATTCTCATTTGATTCATCTAAAGTCCAATGTGTTGGTTTGATTAAAGATCTGTGTGTAAACCTAGTCCAATATCCTAGTAAAAGCATGATCATGGATGTTGTAGTAGCTGACATCCTGCCAAATTATGGCATGATTCTTTATCACTCATGGGGACCAAAGTTGCAGAGATATCTACAACTTGATATGAGCTATGCCACTATCTCGGTATTTGGACAGCTTAGAAAGCTTTATAGAGAAACCTTGATGAAGTACATGATCAGTACTGTTGACAGACCTACAAATTATCCAATCTATTCCGCTCCTACTGATCTTGATTCCTTTATCCTCAGTAACTTTGATCAGAATGAAAATCCAACTGAAGTCACTGATAAAAAACTTAAAATAATGGATGATTATATTGGTCATGAGGCTTTATGGCATTTATATTTTGATGGATATATTAATAAATTTGGAGCTAGACCAGGTGTATGGATTACGAACATTGAAACGATCCATTATGAAGGACATGCATTTAGATTAAACTTCAAATGCACCAATAACATGGCTAAATACGAAGCTTTAATCTTAGGTTTGCAAGTTATTATAGAAATGGGAGGGAAAATAATAATAGTCATGGGAGACTCTGAATTGATTATCAAACAAATTAATGCAGAATACTCAGTTTATAATCCCAGACTTGCAAGATACAGAGAAATAGTTTTAGATTTTCTTGATGATTTATTAGAATCAAAATTTTCCATCATCCCTCAAAAACAGAACATACAGGCCCATTGCTTAGCAACTTTTGCTAGCAGTTGTAAAATTCCTTTTTCACCATTACAAAAATACACTACTGAGATCAAACTTAGACCTATTGTTCCAAATAATGTGAAATATTGGCAAATTTTTTCAGAGCATGAGAAAATTTATCATTCTTTGAATAACGAGCAAGAATTTCAAAATTGTCAAATCAATAACAAATGTAACATAGATTCACCTTGTGATATAGATTTAAATTGTTGTCAAATAGATGATTTAGATAATTTAGATGTACATAATTTTGAAAAGCCTACTATTTTTACTCAAAGTGACATTGATGAAATGGAAAAAGTAGATATAGAGGAATTGATAGAAGATGAAATAGATTTGATTGATTTAAAGAATAAAATTTTACCCAGGGGTTTAACTCCTCTAGAAGACCTATTTGACTCCAATGATGTGCCCAAAAGGCCAAAATTAGAGCCATTTAAGTCTGATATAGAAGAGTATAACTTAGGGACAGATGAAAAACCAAGAACAATCAAACTATCCAAATCCTTATCAACAGATGAAAAGGCTAAATACATTGAACTTTTAAAATAATATCAGGATGTCTTTGCATGGAGCTATGAAGACTTGAAAACTTACAACACAGGCATAATCCAACATAAAATTACTTTAAAAGAAAATCAAAAACCTTTTCAACATAAAATCAGAAGGATTAATCCGGTTTTTGTTACCCTTAACTGAAAAAGAAGTCAAAATAGTGTTTGATGCATAGATAATTGCACCAATCAGATATTCTGACTGGGTATCTAATTTAGTGCCAACTAGAAAGAAAACAGGAGAAACTAGACTATGCATAGACTTTAGAAATCTTAATAAAGCATCCTTGAAGGATAACTACCCCTTGCCAAAAATGGATCATATTTTGCAGAGGGTGGCAAGTTCTTCAAGAATCTCTTTATTAGATGGTTTCTTTGGTTACAATCAGATTCTAGTTCACAATGATGACCAAACCAAAACTGCATTTACTACTCCATGGGGCACTTTCATGTATGTGAAAATGCCGTTGGTTTAAAAAATGCAGGAACTACATTTCAAAGAGCCATGGATATTTCCTTTGCCAAGGTGATCCATGAATTTTTAGTTATTTATCTTGATGATATTACTGTTTTTTCAAAAACAAATGATGAACACTTAGGAGACAAGTTTTTATCAAATGTAGAAAATATGGTATATCTCTTAATCCTAAAAAGACTCTTTTTGGGCTGGAAGAAGGAAAATTGTTAGGTCACATCATCTCAAAAGAAGGCATTAGAATAGACCCTACAAGAATTGAAGCAATTCTAAACATTCAACCACCAAGGAACATTAAATAACTCCAAGAATTCTTGGGAAAAATCAATTTTCTAAGAAGATTCATCTCTAATCTGGCTAAAATTATAAAATATCTTAACAATATGCTCAAAAAGGACTCTTCAATTAAATGGACAATAAAGGCAAAACAATCTTTTGAATCTATCAAATAGGCCTTAACAAAATCACCAGTCCTTATCAGTCTAGATTACATAAAATATTTCATAATCTTTTCCTTTGCATTCGAACACACCATAGGTGCAGTTCTTCTGCAGAAAAATGATCAAGGATTTGAACAACCCATTGCTTTTTTTAGTAAAGCTCTCAGAGATGCACCACTGAAATACAATATAATAGAAAAACAGGCTTTGGCTCTGGTTAAAGCTATCAAAGATTTCAGAGTGTATATACTTCATTCACACATCATTGCATATGTCCCTATTGCAGCAGTTAAAGACATTTTGACTCAAGATGGACCAGATAGTAGGAAAGGAAAGTGGATAGCCACAATCCTTGAATATGATCTGGAAGTTAAACCAAGTAAACTCATAAAAGGACAGGGTTTAGCCAGATTGATGGCTGAATCAAATTGCAATTCTTTATATATTAATTTCATTGCACAAGTAGATGAACAGGAGGAGATGACGACTCCATTGATTAGTGAGGCCTATCTAGACTCACCATGGTACTCTGACATAATATTTGTACTAACAAATTTACAAGCTCCTCCTGGGCTGACAAAAACCAAGGCCATATTCATCAAGCAAAAGGCAATGAGGTTCTGTATCTTAAATAATGCACTTTATTGGAGAGAAAGTACTAGGATTTTACTTAATTGTATATTGAAAATTGAAGCTGACAAGATCCATGAGGAATTTCATGCAGGTGACTGCGGAGGCCATCTTACTGGAAGAGTACTGCAGACAAAATACTAAGAGCTAGTTTTTACTGGCCATCTTTATTTTCTGATGTTAAAAATTTTGTTACCTCTTGCCATAAATGCCAAATTTTCGAAGGTAAAAATAAACTATTACCTTTACCTCTGAAACCAATATCCACTGAAAAACCATTTCGACTATGGGGGTTAGACTTCATAGGTGAAATTCATCCTCCATCTTTAGGTCAACACAAATGGATTTTAACTAATACTGATTACTTTACCAAGTGGATAGAAGCAATTCCCACTAGGCAAGCTACAGACTCAGTTATGATCTCATTCATAGAAAGTAATATTTTGTCGAGATTTGGATGCCCACATAAAATCATTATTCACAATGCAGCAGCATTCAAATCCAAGAAAATGATTTCTTTCTGGCATAAATAACATATTACCTTAGTTCATTCCACAACATATTATCCCCAAGGTAATGGTTTGGCCGAATCATCAAATAAAAGTTTAATCAACATGATCAAAAAAATACTCCAAGACAATAAGAAGACATGGAACAAGAAGCTGGTCTATGCCCTTTGGGCTAATAGACTTACTACAAAAAAGTCTATAGGAACTTCACCCTATCAGATTGTTTATGGTACAAATGCAGTTTTCCCTTCTTCCTTGGGTATCCCAGTCATGAAGATTATCCAGGAATCACAGGTGGAAACTAATGATATTCAAAGAAGAATCAATGAAACAATACATCTCCAACAAACCAGAGATGAATTTTATGAAAAGTCACAAGTTTTATAGGACAAGATCAAAAAGATTTTTTATAAAAGGGTTAAGGAAGATGAATTTTTCATAGGAGATCAAGTTTTAAGATGGGATTCAAGAAGAGAGGATAAAGGTAAACATGGGAAGTTTGACTTTCTATGGCAAGGATCCTATGTGATATATGGTTATAGAGGTAATAATTCCTTTTTCATCAGGAATTTGGATGAAACTGAGCTTCAAGAAGGACCAGTAAATGGAAGGATGTTGAAATATTACTATTTCACAGAGTCACTTAACAGTTAGATTAATTTACATTATCATTGTAAATATTCATAGTCTGTGTGTAGATTGGATTGAATATTTTATCTAAAAATTTGAAGCCCGAAGAGAAGGCCCTAAGCTTTGTAGTATAAGATGTCATAAATATGATTTGTTGTAGAGACAAGAAGACAATTAAAAGATCACCAAGGTCAATGGATAAGGCTATTGATCTCAGATTTCTTGGCATTTCACAAGGAAAGGCCATCCCTAAGTGAAGCCGATGTTAGTGACCTATAATATAGGATTCATAATTTTGACTTAACTATTGGTAATCTTGTAAATTTGTACATACTTTGCCTTCTGCAAGTTGTATTCACATATTTTGTAAAAAAATCAAAAAAATCAAAAAGAGGGTAAAAAGTCCTAAAATAGAAATCAAAAGAATTAGAAAAAATAAAAGACCCCAAAAGAAAAATGAATAAAACACGAAAGTGTGCAAGCATAAATGCCACTACTTTTTACCTTTTGACTATGGCAGAGTGTCAATAAATGCCATAATCCATGATGAGTTAAATAGTTTAATATTGACTTTTCATGTTTCAATTTCACTTGTTATAGATAGAAAATAATGAATTGTCATATAGTGTAATCATGACAATTCAATAGTTAGGTAGAGAAATAAATTGAATCCAACAGTTTAATCTGGATTCATGGATGAAATAAGTGTAGAATTAGATAGTTTTACTTGCTTTCAGAAAGAATAAATGTTGTAAAGGTTGCTAGCTCAAATGCACCTTACTACAAAAAAAGAAAAAATGTTAGCATGGTAAGTTAAGTAGGTAAAAGAAAGTGAGAAGTCTCAATGTAAATATCATTCATCTGGGCTGCAAAATAACTAACTTCCCCTTTCCATAGTCATGAAGCATTCTAAACTATCAGTCAGAAAGGCTCAAGGCATTTCCTTGACTTTTGTTGGGACTGGACCCAAGGCTCTATGACTAATCAGTTGAAAGTGTAAAATGTTTATATTAATCCCTTAAAATCACACCATTACTCCATTTCATGCATTCATTTCCCTAAAGAATCTTAAGTAAAACCTCATTTTTACTTAAAGACACTATAATTCCCATTTAACTAATTTCCATCATCACATGAGAAATATTAAACCCTGAAAATTACGTTATATCCTAATTTAAAGTGATAAGATTAATGCAAATTGTCTTTTAAATTTCACTTTACTTGGTTATGTTTATGTATTTTGAGTATACCTTGTCCTATTTTCATATTAACTTTAACTTATGTATTAATTCCCTATAAAAATAACCTTTTCCTATATTATATAACTCTTTTTATATAATAAGCCCCAAAAACCCATGTATTATAACTTTAGCCAAAGTTATTTAATCCCCACATGTTTAAATAAAACACCCACATTACAACCCCTTTGGCTAAAACATATCATTATGTATAATCCTGCCCCCTATGGTAATTAAATCACTTTGATTTAATTACTATATAATAAAATTATATGAGAAAACTCTTAAACATGTGTTAATATATGTTTAAAACAAAAAATAGTTAAAAACCTGAAGTTTCATTCAAGCTAAACTTCATAACCATTTTTCCTTTTGTTAGTGCCGGTATCTTCATCCCTCTGTCAGTGATCAAAATTATCTTGTTGCATTGCATATTAGGTTTCTCGCTCGTCGGCTGCATTCCATTAGGATCATGGATCATCTGACGGTAGTTTCTTTTTATACATTTTCCCTCATGTCCTTTACCTACTGGCATATTTTCTTTCATCAAGATCATCTGCACTCACTTTTTGTCCTTAAATTTGTAAGAGTCGTTTTTTAGGTTTTCATTCCTATTAGGTCTAGGGTTTCATCAATAAGGTCTTCAAAATTTCTAACAATGGTTAGCAGGCACACGAGGAGTCTGAATAAAGTTTCAGTACAAAAAATTTTCATCATCGTATGCCTAGAAATGTATTTTTCCTCAAAACTCTGTTTTGAGAAAAAATAGAGTATTTTATCTTTTATGTATAAATTTAATGTAGTTTTAAGTTTTCTCATGTGTAAATAAATTCATTGGCAACCTTGGTCACCTTGTCAAACTTCAACAACCCTATGAGGCAAATAAAAAGCAAATCATTTAGTTAATCAGAGGCGAAATCAAGCAAATTGCCCAAAACAGAGTTTAAAAAAAAAGTGTCAAAGGTAAACATTACAAAGTGGGTTTTTTGAAGTGGAAAATTAAAAGGTCTTTGGCATATAAGTCATCTCCATGTTCAAAGGCTCATTTTCATTCCAAGAAGAAAGAGTGAGCAAAGGAGAACCGTGATTAGAGAAAGGGAGTATTTTGAAGGGAAATTGGCAAGTTTTAGTGGCGCGGCGCATTAGCTGAGTGGCACGACGCATTGGGTCAGCCTCCATAGTGGAAAAAATACATGAGAGCGACACATAGAGTTAGCGCAGCGCGTTGGGTTGGTGGCGCGGCGCGTAGATTTTCCACTTGTTTTTAACCACGATTTCATTAAAACTCAAATTTGCTCAACTGCCTCTGGTCCAAAGTAAGTCAAGTAATCCCTCCAATGCCAATGAACGTGAGTCTTATGATTTTTATGAGGATTTAATAATGAAAAAAACTCAAACCCTATTTTCTTGCTCAAGAAATGCTTCCTTAGGGTTTATAGTTTGGTTTTTTGTGCCTATCACTCCCTCACCTTGTTATTCCCTCATTACTATTCTAGTTTCATCAAACCATTTCCCTATTCCCCATATCCCTAAAATTCATCTACCCCTATCCCATATTCCCATTATCCCATCCTAACTACAAAATTCCCAAACCCCAATTCCTATCCCAAAAACCTAGAGATTGTCCCTAAAACCCTTCAATTCCCCAAATTCCAATTGGCAATATTCCCAACATTCCCCTTACCCTCTCCCTCCATAGTCCCTCACACATTTTCATAAATTTGGCAGCAAACCAAAGACACGTAAAAATCCTCATACTCATCTAAGACAACACATACTTTGGCAAACATGGAGATATATTCCTCTTATGACCGAGACAGTGACTCTACAACTAAATTGCATGCACCAAGGAGACCTCACAAGAGTGGCATACATGTGAGGGAGGAGCCTACTTCACTTGCTGAGCTATAGGCTTGTCGTCTTGCTATTACATGTTTTCAACAACACTCTTGTTATCAGTTTTGTGAGATGGTTGCTAGATTACACCACCATCATGAGTTGGCCAGATTGTTTGTGCTTCATTTACACAATGGCCAAGTCACTCTTGCAGGTGTGACATTCACCTTGAAAACTGAATCTATCTCTCTAGCAATTGGTATTCCAAATGTCAGAGAGGAGTGGAATAAAAGGCAGCAAGTTGACAGGGAACACTATGAGCCATACATCAAACCTGGTTTTTTGAGACAACTCAGCAGATTTTTTCCCTTTTGGTTCCTGAAAGATTCATACGCTCCTGTGATGAAGCTCATAATCAAATATTTCAGCTTTGAGGGCCGGTTTTCTCGCCTCTATGCCTATCACATCAGGTTGCTGATGCATTTTACGAGGGTGAGAATGATGAACCTCCCTTACTTCATGTGCCGAAATATTGAGAAAATGACCACCCTAGTGCAAAATAAAACTCTTGAGCAGAAGTATAACAGTATCTATCACTTTGCACTCATCAAAATTGTGGTTATGCATCAGCTTGGTTTGCAGGATATTTCATGGGAGGATTTCATTTCTAATGAGTTCTTCATAGCTCCTCAGGTACCTCTGGAAGATTTCCATGAGACAGGTGAACCTTCATATCAGTAGGAGGGTCATGAGACACAGACCACTAGTGTGCCGATCTATGTCACCTATCAAAAGGGCACTATAAGGTTATTTGCAGCAGCTAAGCAAGTATTATCTCCACCTGGGGTGGAAGGGGTCTCACTTCCTTCATCAGCAGTTGTTAGTATGAATCCTTTGTCGAAGTGTACGAAAAATGACCACTTTAGCTACGCATAACTAATAGCCCTAACAACAAAAGTGGCTGCCAATATCTTTAGATCTACAGTTAGTTGATCGAAAAAAGAGCTGGAAAAAACCAGATCTATGCATAGAAAGACATTAAGCAGTAAAAATAAGGGTTTTCTCCATATACCAATAGACAAGACAAGAACAATTTTTGAAAGAATTTTTGTATTAAGGGCACCTGGGAGGAAAAAAAGAAGGCGTATCCAATTCTCCTCAATGGGATGGGTTCTTGGAAGTCCTCAGCACTTCAGATCTAGAATCTCTCTCTCTTGTTGGTGTAGAAAACCCAGACAAAGATAGAACTCAAAGGGAGCTCACACGGCAAATAATGAAGAATGTGACCAAGTGTATAGATCCAGAGTGATCTAATAGGCAACAAAAGGTGAAGAATGGTAGGAAAAACCCTCCTATTTATAACAAAATATTGGGTCATTCTAGATCTTGGTGCATGATTAAAATAATGTTAACCAAATCTAGATCCATCTTTTATGGAATATTTTATTATATTTGTTGGAGGGAAAAAGTATTTGACTTGGGTCGAATCCCTTTATTTGTCAAAAATAAATAAATAAATGATTTATTTATCTTTTTAAGGAAGTGGTTGAAGGATAATCAAATAAATAATGATTTATTAATTATTTGTGGGTGATTTGGTCATATTTAACAAGGAATATTATCTAAATAAGATTTAAATAATTATTCCTAGAAAATAATAAGATAAATAAAGGTTTATCTAATTAATTTCTTTGTTTTGGGTTAAACATGACTGGGAATAATAATTAAATTATGGTTCAATTAATTATTCCATGAGGAAAATCAAACAAATATAGGTTTGTTTAATATTTCCTTTTGGGGTTTCCTGTTTAGACCATAAACAACCTAATAAATGTGGTTTATTAAGTTATTTTACATAGTGAAAACAATTTTACTTAGGGTAAAATTGGTCTTACATGGTGTACTTGGGTCCATCTAATGATAGTAGGTTAGATGACCAAAAAATGGTGTAACAGATTTCCCCCCAGCGTGCGAGTGTTAGGAGCAAATCGTATGACCGAAGTACGTTGTAAGAACTCAATCACCAGACATCAAGAGGGAAGTCAGAGAGAGAAATGTAAGGTAGACGAGTGTGCTGAAGAACTAGACCCTGAGGAGATGAGACTCGCAGGTGAAACAAGTCTCTTTTTATGAGAGGGTACCAGTGCTAAAGGCGGCGGGGGAGGCATACCTATGCTTGCCGAGACAAAGTACAAAAGAATAGTGTGTCCAATAAACAAGGGACCGAACCATAAAGTACAACCAGCATAAACATGAGCCAGATAATAATACAATGAGGAATCCCACATACATGTTGTGCCTGGGATAACAGCCAGGACTTATACAATGATATATGAGTACATGAGATACAAATACAACCCAAATGCCCCCTATACATGGGGAAGGGCTCACAAGATCTGACTGATACATGCAAATCAAAGAGGCGCTGCAAGCGGCTAAGGCCGACATCATCAAATATATGGAGCTGCATCGAAGGCTGTACGGAAGAGGTCATCCGGGCATGTGGGGGGCTACCTGCAGGGCCACCCCCTCATGAGGGTTGTGACATCTCACACACACCCGAGAATGATCAAAGGCTGTTGCTGCATCACTGAACCATCAAGCATACAGATCTCGATCGTGCTGAAAGGAGCTGAAGTGGAGAAACAATCAAGTCAAAGGGAAATGAGAGATCCCTTTTCCTGATCCGAGGCACCGAACAAGAGTGGAAGCTGGAACCAAGGTACACCGCCCTCTAGACCTGTCTTTTGGAATGAAGGAGCTGATGTCGACAGAAGGAGGTCCGCCATAGGTGAGGCAATGAGAGATCCTCAACTAAGGCACGAGAGAAAATAGTAGAGTGACGGACAGACTAATACCAATGATGATGGTGGAATGGAGGGGACTGAGTAGCGAATGGACGACTTCCCTTGGTAGAGCATAAAGGGCATGAATGACATGGCAGCGACTGACACAATATCATCAGGGATAAGGGACAGTGGGACTGAAGGCCATAATGTGCGACACAAGAGAGAAACCAAGCAATGAGGGATGGAAGACTATAGCGGGGTACAAAGGGACTCGGGATTGACTCCATGAATGCGATGATGATTCCACTTGGATGCTCTAAACAAGGGCAGCTCGATGGTGCTGCCACACAGTAAAGGTCCAATGGGGGACCATGAAAACATGAGTACAAGATGGGAACTCACGACGAACATCAACAAGAGCATGGATAAGTATGGAGGCCAAATGGTGCCCCTAGTATGAGTGTTGCAAGTGAAGAAATTCGATTTTGAGGAGGGTTATGGGTGAGGGGCATAGGTGCCCCCAAGCATGGTGTGGTCATGCCAAAATTTATTTAGAAAAAGGGGAATCTAAACACATTTTAATGATGTGGTGTGCCATTTGATTTCTTTATGGTTATGCAGTTTGAGAAAGGAAATGGAGGATTGCCAATCTCTTTTAGTACTGCATATATGGAGCAAATGGACTTTAAGTTTTCAGGTTGGCATACCTGGCATCACTATCCCAAAGAGAGGATTTGGAGATAATGAACTGATGCTCTCCTAGAAAACCCATAGGTTGGTCAACAACAATGTCTAAGAGATTGGGTTGCTGATGGAAGATGATGGAACGATAAGAGGTATCATCGCTAGAGTGATCTGAAGTGATATGGGACTCTAGAGGTTCTTCTAAATGTGGAAGAATAATGGTACTAAGGTCAACACGACCAGATACACTAGGAGAGTTATGGAGAATTGCTTCTCTTGGTCTCTCAAATGTGGGTGCCCCCTTACCAAAACATTGGGTTTCAATGTAATGGCCACAAGGTGGATGTGGTGTGAATGCATGGGTTCGATGTAAGGGGGAATAGATAAAGTCAGGGGTGGGGATTTTTTCCATAATATCGTCATCGTGATAGAAGATGTGGTGACTAGTGGAAGAAAGACCACCTGACATGGTGAAGCGACCTGAATCATCATCATGAGAAGAGAGGTTCACATGTGCATCGTCACAAGGGGTGACCAAAGAGTAAGTAGATAAAGGATCTACCAATGTTGAGCCCAAGATGATCGCTGAAGGAAGGTCAAGCAAAACAACAGGGGAGGATTCAGATGGAATGTTCCCCAAGGGTCTCATGGATGATGATAGGTAGAAAATATTGGACGAAGGCTCCGTCATCTCGACATCAGGAGGGGGAATGTCAATGGGAGCAGTCATATCTGGTAGTTCTGCTAAAGCAAAATGCACAAATTGGGGAGAGGTGGACTCATTGCGCTTGGCCTCGAATTGGTGGACCGCGGCTAGAGAGGGGTGGAAGTCCTCGAGGCGGGGACAAAGATGGGTGTAATGGCCATGGAGATCACACAAAGCACAGGGGTGGTTGGTGTAAATAGTCTTTGGGTTCCTGATCGTGGTCGCGGAAGGAACAGAGGCTTCCGGGACCGTGGACTCACGGAACGTGACATTAACCATGGGCTTGAGATGAAGCAATTCAGGACAGGTATGGGTGGCATGGCCAACGACATCATACAAAGCACACTGGATGGTATGCTTTGGAGGTCGAGGAGGGGTAGGGTTTGTCGGGGCAGCCTTGTCCTTTGATGTCCCCTTGCGAGCTTTGCCCTTCTTAACCGAAGTGGTCGCAACAGGAGGTGGTTCCTGTTGAGGTGACTAAGGCACTATTGCAGTGGGAGAAGTAATGGGGACCGGTTGAACCGGGGTCAAAGCAAGATAAGGTTTGGGTTGACCAGGTGGGGTTGTGGCTGGAGGATCATGGTACCAGACGGGAATCCCAAGGGTCAAGTTAGGAAGAGAGAGGGTGGCCATGACCGGTACCATGTACACTCCTGGTGGGGGAGCTAGGAACGGTATCTGACCAGAGGGGTAATGGCTAGGTGGGATGGCTCCTAAATGGCTAAGGCTTGGAGGAACTATGCCAGGAGGATAAAGAGGCTCATGACTACCAGCTGTAGGTGAAGGGCTAGGAGCAGGTTGCGGAGAGCGTGGTTGCTGACTAGCCGAAGCAGGTTGCTTGAGAGCAGCCCGAGACGATTGCATCATGCAAACATTCGATGAGCTGGGGTCAGAGATAGGAGGAGGAGGAAGACCACGGAAGGTTCCAAGCAAAGAGGAGTCTTTGTAGACGCCAGGAGAGACACTAGTAAAGGAATCGATGGTTTGCTTGTTGGCTACAGAAGAGATGGTTGTCTCAGGTGAGGTCTGAGATTTTGGCTCATGATATGTCAACTGGTCAATGGTGACTATCTTTCCATTATGAGGGAAAGACATCTTGCGGAAAACTGCAGCTGGGACAACAGACATAGCATAGGTGTAGCTCCGCCCCAAGAGAATGTTGTAATCTAGAGGGGCGTCAATGACTTCGATGTCAACGCAAACAGTCTTGCCCGCAAGAGTGATAGGACAATTACGGAAGAGGCCAATGGGCTAGGAGGCATGGCCGTCCCACGCTTGAAGGGTGATCGTGGAAGGGGCCAACTCAGGAGATCCGAGTTGCTTCCAAACTGAAGCGGACATCACACAGGTGGATGCCCCCTCATCAATTATACACTGAGAAACGTTGCCGTTCAGGATTTTGACCGGGATTTGGAAGGCGACGGAAGCAGGAAGAGGAGGATGTTTTGATTGATGGGCGTCGAAAACAATCATTTGGTCATCAGTAGGATCTACAGTGCCCATGGCAGATAGTAGAGCCTTATTTTGGGAAGGGCATGACTGGAGGAGTTCCAATGTGGAAATGGTAGCAGGAGACTGCGCCAAATCATCTACTATGCTATACGAATGATCAGCTTGACCAGGAGCAGCATTTTGGCGTAATGGTCCCTTAGGAATCTTGGTAGGAACCTCAACTTTGGGTTGAGGGATATGTAAGGGACCATTGGATGTCGAAACAGGCTCTGTAGAACCTGACGAAGGGGCCTCAGGGGCGGACTGAGCAGAAGGTGTGGCATACTGGTGAGACCGAGTTTGAAGGTTAAGGTCGACGGTTAGAGGGGGATCAGAGTTCATCATGAGGATCTAGTAATTGGAGGAACCAGAAGGGGAAGGTTGAGTGGCCACTTGTCCGTTAGGTGGTTGGGTAGCCACGAATCCCTGCTGTGCATCCACTTGCGCTTGAGGGGGTGGTGACTGTTGTTGCGGGGGTTGAAAAGGCAAGGGAGGCGGAGGTGCTGATGCTGGAGGATCTGGAGCACCAAACTGTGGATACGAATAATAAGGGGGTTGGGTAACATTATGGTGAGTAGGAGGTTGGGCCAAAAGAGGAGGTATGTTGTATCCTGGATACGTGCTACCAGGAGGGGGGCAAGTGCGGGAGGTGCTGCCCCCTCCCATAGGAAAACCATAACACATGGGAGGTGGGCATATGGATGAGAGAGAGCTCCAACGATACCGTCGGCGGCATGAGGTGCCCCCGGTGTGTGGGTATCACTGGGTCTGGGGAGATCAGGTAGAACGGTATAAACATAACCCATCTAAGCATAGATCAAGTCATATTTTAATGCTAGTTGGAGGGCGGCTTCTTTGGTTTGGGGGAAATGCGATGTGACATCTTTCCCGATAGGAGGAAATAGAGATCTAAGGAACCAGTCCATGTAGACACGGTCTTCGAAAGTAGGGGATTGACATAGGCTCTTTCATCTTCGCCATTCCTGGACATGATCAGATAGGCAGGTCACAGATGATTGACAGAAAGAAGTCAAAAGTTCGATACCAGTGTCATAACGAAGGGGAAGCTGGAAGTAAGACAAAAAAGCCTGGGAAAGAGTCGCAAAGGTGGTATGAGAGGAAGTGGGTTGATCAACATACCACTTAGAAGCTGTGCCTGTAAGCGTTCATTGGAACAACCGAAGACAGACAGAGTCATCGGTAATGGAGGTAGATGAACACCACATGTGGAAAGATCGAACATGATCTGAAGGATCTTCTCCAGCAAGGCCTTCAAACTTTGGGATGTCAGAAGGGAGCTTTGTCAGCATAGGAGGCCAACTAGCGTCATGGTGTATAGGGTCATTTGTCAACTGGTCCAAATCAGGGAGGCTGAGGCCTACCATGAAGGGGAGCAAGGGCGCAGCCGAGGTAGTTCCTATGGCAGTTCTGCTAGTAGCAGTCCTGGCATTAGGGCCGAGATTACCGCTAGCATTAGGCCCTGGACCAGACATAGTGAAGGTGATAGGGGGAGAACCAGGAGGAGAAGGAGAACCCAATGAATCAGAAGAGGAGTCAGAGTGCAGACTCGGAGGAGGACTGGCTCGACGACAGCGAGACGGAGCAGGTCGATCGACCAGAAACTGAGGGTGAAGGCCAAGAAGTTTCTGGGAAAGGCACCTTGGGGGCGCAATGATGACGGGAAGAAGGAAACCGACAAGGGAAAGAAGGGACAGAATCAAGTGAGGTCAAGGGCAGAAAATGTGCAGTGACAATTGATTTTAGAATCTTTGCCAGGCGGTGTTAACCAGGTGCTTCTTCACTTAGGATCAGTGTGTGGTGTGCGTTAATTTTAATTTTTAAAACCCTTTTCGTTTTGAGAGCAAGAAAAATGTGTGCTGTGTAACGGAAAATAAATCTGCAGAGAACATTAGATAATGCTGAAATAACAGAAAAATAACAGCTACTATTGCATCGCTTCAACCCAAGAAGGCGGGTCGCTCAAAACTAATCTAAAAAAGGGAAAAAATCTAGTCAAAACACACTTAAAAAGAGGCCAATAGATCTACGGTCAAAAGGGACAGGGATCTAAAGGATAAAGCTGCTGAAAAGAGGTGCAGATCACAGCCAAGAGACAGAGGCAAGGTGGTTGGAAAAAGGGAAGAAATCAGCAAAAAGCGGAAAGGACAGGGAGGAGGTCCTAAAGAGAGGTCCAACAAAACGACAAGAGGTGATTTGAAAGGAAGGAAGACTGATTTAAAGGGATCTGAGGAGGAGGTTCCAGATCTGAAAAAAGTAAGGCTAAAACTCTGAAAAACAGACGGCTGAAACAACTAAAACTCTTCCACAAAAAGTAGAGGGTACTAAAGCCCTAGGGGGCTAGGTTCCCACTTATATGAGTAAAAATAGATCAGAGCTAGGTCAAAGCGGGCTAAGACAGAGGCTGGAAAACCCTGACAAAAGCTTCAGTAAAACCCAAAAAAATTGCAGAAAAACTACTGAAAAATTGGCAGGTCGCAGGTTCTGACCTGTTTTCAGTGCAGGTCGCAGAAAATAGGCTAAAAAGTGTGACCTGGAGGTCCAGGTCGCAGGTTATGGGCCAAAAAGTGCGACCCCCTGTTTCGGTTGTCTCGGCGGTAGATTTTCAAAAAAGTTGCCGTCTCAGTTGTGGTTGGTGTCGCTTACCTGCGCAATAGGGCCAGAAACACACGGAAGTTAGAAATTTTAATGTTTTAGGGTTTTATGTGAGAAAAACAACATAAAAATAGGGAAAATATTCAGCTGAAAAGAAACCCTAGGGTCTGAAGTAGCTGGATATGCAGGAATATGAAAAACGATAGCGGTCGTAATTTAAAACCCGTGTGGAGTCACCATTTGTTAGTATGAATCCTTTGTCGAAGTGTACGAAAAAGGACCACTTTAGCTACGCATAACTAATAGCCCTAACAACAAAATTGGCTGCCAATATCTTTAGATCTGCGGTTAGTTAAACAAGAAAAGAGCTGCAAAACACCAGATCTATGCATGGAAAGACATTAAGCAGTAAAAACAAGGGTTTGCTCCATATACCAATAGACAAGACAAGAACAATTTTTGAAAGAATTTTTGTATTAAGGGCACCTGGGAGGAAAACAAGAAGGCATATCCAATTCTCCTCAATGGGATGGGTTCTTGGAAGTCCTCAGCACTTCAGATCTAGAATCTCTCTCTCTTGTTGGTGTAGAAAACCCAATGCAAAGAATAAAGCTCAAAGGGAGCTCACGCAGCAAATAATGGAAAAGTGTGACCAAGTGTATAGATCCAGAGTGATCTAATAGGCAACAAAAGGTGAAGAATGGTAGGAAAAACCCTCCTATTTATAACAAAATATTGGGTCATTCTAGATCTTGGTGCATGATTAAAATAATGTTAACCAAATCTAGATCCACCTTTCATGGAATATTTTATTATATTTGTTGGAGGGAAAAAGTATTTGACTTGGGTCAAATCCCTTTATTTGTCAAAAATAAATAAATAAATGATTTATTTATCTTTTTAAGGAAGTGGTTGAAAGATAATCAAATAAATAATAATTTATTAATTATTTGTGGGTGATTTGGTCATATTTAACAAGGAATATTATCTAAATAAGATTTAAATAATTATTCCTAGAAAATAATAAGATAAATAAAGGTTTATCTAATTAATTTCTTTGTTTTTGAGTTAAACATGACTGGGAATAATAATTAAATTATGGTTTAATTAATTATTCCATGAGGAAAATCAAACAAATATAGGTTTGTTTAATATTTCCTTTTTGGGTTTCTTGTTTAGACCATAAACAACCTAATAAATGTGGTTTATTAAGTTATTTTACATAGTGAAAGCAATTTTACTTAGGGTAAAATTGGTCTTACATGGTACTTGGGTCCATCTAATGATAATAGGTTAGATGACCAAAAAATGGTGTAACAGAAGTACAGGTACAGAACAAGGGTAAGAGTCCAATACATGATGAGGGGCCTTTAGGAGGGCAGGATACAGACTTCATACTCATTCAAGATGATGATTTGGGCTCACCAAGCTCAAAGCTGAGAGAGATCATTCAGGAGCAGAAGGCAGAGATAGATACTTTGTCCATTAGTCTACAAAGAGCCAAGTGGATAATCAAATACCTTGAGCAGAGAAACAAATAGCTAGATGATCAGCAAACTATCATGGAGCTACAAAACATACGTGAGAACCGGCAAGCTGCCAAAAGGAGCAAAACCGAGATGAGATCACTTGAGCAAGAGATTAAGGCTGATCACAAAAATTGGCTTGAAAGGGTAAATAGGTATTTCGAGAAGCTGTTGGAAAATGCCAATAAGAAGAAAAATATGTTGGCAATATGATGCAAAGTCTTGTGGCATGTTGGGCAGATTTTTTTGACTTAAAAACTCTTGATTATCTTTGTAATAACTTTTCTGACAGTCGTAATAAGTTATTTTGATTTGAAATAATTGTTCAGCTGTATTGAGGAAAATATCTTCTATTCTACAATAACTATGCCTCCTTTAATTGCTGCGAGGCTGTAGGTGGATTTTGGTAGCTGGAGAGGATTTAATTAGCCTCTGATGTGGTAGTGAAGGCTTCTTGGATTGATAGAATTCCTTATCTTTCCCTAAAACACCTTTAATTCACTTTAGTTCTGTGTTTTAGGACAAATTTGGCTTAATCTGTGTCTTCCGAGTTTTCATGTTGTCTTTAACTGTGTGGATTAGGCGTTTGATAGCTGAATTTACACCTTAATCCCTTAAAAACTATGTTAAAACTTTAAACATTGATTTCTGCTTTGATTTTATCCCTGGATATTGATACTCTTTGCCTGACTGTGGTTCACTGTGTTTTGTTGCTTCACAGGTGCGCAGAGGGTTTTATGTGTTACCAGTGCTCACGAGGCACGGATAAATCGTGATTCCAAACCCTGTAGAGTGATCTCCTTCATGAATAAAGGCCTGGGGGATCGTCATCCCCAGTCCTTGATTTTATTTTAAAATAGTAGAAAAGCCTTTAAAACCTGCAAAAACACAGAAAAGTTATAAAAATCCTATGAGGAATGGTTTAAACTGCATTGGAGGTTTAGGTTAGAGCGTGGCCATTGGATGAATAGAACCAATGATAAATATTTCTCGTTGGAGTCAAATGGGGAGGCGGTGGGATAAATGGTGGTTGGATTAAGTCTGGGCCGTTAGATTAGATTGATCAACGGCCAAGATTAATCGGTTTTTTATAATGCAGAGGGGAAGAATTATAATGAAAATGGGAGAAAATGTAATATAAATGGGGAAAACCTTAATCGACAGCGAAAAAGGCATAGAAATGAAGTTTGAATGCGGGATGGATGAGAGCCGTTGATCTAGAATGATCAACGGTCGGGATCTTAGGAGGGGCATTCGAGAGCAGAGGAGAAAGTGATGTGTTGGTGATAAGATTCGATCTGGGTCATTGGATGAGAAGAACGAATGGCGGAGATCAAATAAGGGGAAAGAAATGTAATGGGGAAAAGAGGTTTGGCGGAAAACCTGAATGGTTTTCTCGTAGATCTGAGGCGATTTCCAAAATTGCCCAAAAAAATGCAATACACTCCACTACCCGCCACGTGTCCTCCAGAAAACCACTTTTTTTCGCGTTATTTTTTGGTGTTAAACCTCTAGCGTAGAAAAAACGCGAAACAGAATGCCAGCCGTTGGATGGAGGGGCGCAGATCCGACGGTGTAGATCACATGCAACAGAGGGTAAGATGCACAGACGGAAAGGTATGGCAGGGTCAAAGGCAGATTAGATATGGACAGTTGGATATCGGGAATGGACGATCCAGATCAATCGATGGGGAAGGTAGGTCCCAAAGGAGTTGGGCCTATAGGGTTTAATGTAGACCGTTAGATCTTCAAAATGAACGGTCCAGATTCAATAATGAGGTGCAGAAAGGAAAATGAGACGGGGGTTCGAGCAAAGGTCGGGTGAGATGTGGGTCGTTGATCTGCAGAGATCAATGGTGGATCTTTGCTGAAGGTTTTGAACTGTGGGGCTTTATGAAATAACAAAGGGATTTCAGGTCTATGAAATGGACGGCCCAGATCTGATCGCAAAACCACACATCGGCGGGGGAAAAAGGATAGCACAAAGAAAAACTTGCAATGCAATTACATATTGACCGTCGAATCAGAAGATGATCAACGGTGGAGATTTAATAGGCGGGTGCAATGGTTAGTGCTGCGAGGGGAGCGCGATCAAATTTGAGCCATCGGTTCTTGTGGATTCAATGGTTCAGATTGAATTTCATATTTATAATTGGAAGAGGAAAAGGGAACAGACAACAGGTTTTTTGCGATGTGATGCAACGCTGTCCGTCAGATCTGGGAGTTAGATCAACGGTGGAGAGTTAATCGGAGGGTCATATATGAATAATAATGGGCGGAGTTGCAATGAAATCTTAGTCGTTGGTTCTTGTGGATTCGACGGCTAATATTCAATCGGGGGAATCGGCATCGGAACAACAAAAAGGGACTTGCGATTTTGCGCTGAGAAGAACTTGCAATAACGATTAGCCGATGGAACGAGAGTCGTCGATCTAAAAACTAGATGGACAGTGGAGATTTAACCATGAAGGGAAAAGGTGAAATGATGAGTTTGGATCGGGGAACAATATGGACCGTTGGATCTGGGGCGGTGGAGCAGATCAACGGTTGACATTCGCCGAAACAACGAACTGTCGGGTTTATTGAAATATGAAGGAAAGTCGGGTTTTACAAATATATAAAGGAAAAACAAAGAAATGAAGGTTTACAACGGGGGTTTAGACCCTCTACATGCTCGGTTGCAGGGCTTATGGTCCCATGAGAAGTGGGGGTTATAGGAGTTAGGCCCTCGGGAGCTAAAATTCTGTGTAATGAAATATAAGTGTTTTTTAGGCTAAAAACAGAGTTTTTAAGCCAATTGGAGGGTTCCGATAGAGGAATGAAGGCTTTTTAAACCAAATGGTAGGAGACCAAATGGTTTTAAAAGGGTCTTGAAGTGATTTTGAAGGTTAAAATGAGGGAAATGGAGGATTTTTATGAGGAAAAGGGGATATAAAAAATGGAGGTTAATTATGAGTGAAAAGAGGGGTAAAATGAAGGCAAAAACAAGTTTTGAGCAGTCTCTTTCTTCATGAAAACAACAAATTTCTTAGGACAAAGGGAAACAACAGTGAAGTTTGTCTTAAAGGAAAAATACCATCATGAGATTTCAAGAACTAAAAATTTTGAATCATGAATTATTTCTTGAAGGCTACAAAAATTTTTAGCCACCATTTGATATGACAAATTTTATAGGTGGCTAACATAATGGTCATTTTGATCCAATAAATACCTAAAATACAACAATAAGCTTCATTAGGATCTATTTAATGCAAAAAAATTAGGAAATTTTTAGCCCACAACAAGTAACAAATTTGTAAAATGCACCTAACACACCCCTAGTCCATAGACAGAGTGTTGCAGAGCATATGAGCTTCAATTTCAATGCTTTGCAACACACTTATCGACATGCAAAGGTGTGTTTCTGTTAGAACGCAATAGATTTACCCTAGGGGGATCAATAGCATGAAATGAAACAAAAATGACACTAAAAGGAAGAGAAGGTTTAGATCTCTAACCTGAATCAAATGATGCGAGAAATCGTCCACTAAAATTGTTGCAATCGACCGCTGAAGTTTGAGGGAAAAACAAGTTCAGAGCCCCTAAATTTCAATTGGTAACTATGGAATGGTAAAAACTTCTTTTTATTATTCATTTTGATTATTTTTTTATTTTACTATAGTTTTTGTTCATTTTTACTATGAAACAGGTATTTTTAATTTGTTTGATGGTTCTCTAAACAGGTTTACAACTGATACAGTGAGTTTGAAGTGCACAATTATCCAAAAATGATTTGACCACAGAGCACATTTTTATCTCTTTTTCGAGCTTTGTTAAACACGAAAAATGACCCCCCTGGAGTCTTCCTTTAGCTCTTTTCATACTCCGTTAATGTGAAAATATTGTCGAGTACTTGTCTTTTCAAGCTCGTAAAAGGAAATGAAACAATATCTACTCAGTATAAGTTTAACTCTTTTCTGGATTGAGATAGATTATTTACGAAAGAGGAACACCTTAGTCGAACATGGCTAAGAGGTTTTCTTAGGTATCATTTTACACATTTTCATACCTAAGCAACAAATTTACGAAAAATGACTCATGAAGTTTTCTTTTTGTCTCTTTTTCAAACTCTATAAACATGAAAAACGACTGAGCTTTCACTGTCATTAGACTCATTAAAACATCAAATAGCAACGGAGTTGTCCGATCATGACAAGATCGAGTTTCATTATCGCTAGACTCGTTAAATCATAAAATAGCGATAGATTCACCCGAAGGGTTGAATTATAGATCAAGCATATGTTACCCTCCTCAAGCTTGTTAAAAAATAAAGAGGTATTGGTTAGCAATGACTAGGGAAAATTTGGGAAAAAGAGCAAAACTCTTTATGGTAGAAAGTCGCTCTTGAACATGACACTTTCACTTCATCTCCGTGGCTTTGGGTTGGGTAATCTTCTTGACGGTATATCATACCTATGGTCTATCATACCATCCATCACTTTGGTTTTGCCTCAATGCTGCCAATTCATTTCAGTGTCATCGATATGTTCAAGATACTAGATTTTTGGCTTCTGTGATCCATCAATAAATTAGGAAGAAATCTTTCGGTAAAATTCACATTATCGATATGTTCAAGATAAGTCATCTAGTAATTCCTCATCTTCTGCAATACTCATAAACCTTCGTTTTCATGACCTCCATCCCTGAGCATTGCTTCACCAAGTCACATTTTGTCTTCAAAATCATTAGTCCCATTTCATGTCGTATCTGCGATGAGTCGCTTCCTGTCAACATCAACTCATCATCTAGGAAGTTGACTTAGAAACATCTTTCCAGTGCCTTGAAACTTGATTACATCAACGTCATGTTTCTCCCTTCCGGCGATAGGTTGACATCACAGACCTTCGACCGAAAGATCTTGTTTGGAATTCAACATCAAATCATCTATTCATGCCTTGAAAATTGTACTACAGTACCTTGATAACCATTAACATCAATGTTGGTGTCTCTCACGTCAGTTAACGACTTACATCAATGACTAGTAATCATACGATGTCTTCCCATGTTCGACTTCAGATCACATATTCGCATGGTTATACTTGTACTTCGAACAATCGAGTAAATGAGATAGAAGACCCCAGATCTAGTTTCATCCATCCGAGCTGCGATTTCAGGAATTTTACTATATCATCCGTACGATGGCTTTACATACAGATGGTCATCCTATCCTGGGCCTATATGTGTATGCATGTCTATATATGTAGACAACTACCTGATTTATGTACTTGTTATGATAGTTTATGTGTTGAGAATGGGTATGCATCCCTCAACAATTCATGTCCAAGGTGTACAAGATATCATGATGTAATGTATTGCAAATTGATGCAGGTCACCCTCTGCTTCAGATCCTACTCATCACACCGTAAAGCATCTCATCCAAATATTATCATTATTTTGACTTCATACTTTAGGGGCAGCTGTTATAGGTCAATTTGGGAATCATCCCTAAGACCAGTATGAACAGGGTCTATCATCCCCTAATTCAATACAAACGAGGTCTATCATTCCCTAAGTCAGTTTTTACATGCCCTAGAGAAGTCCTTCCACTGATGACTTTAATTCATGAGAGTTTCAATGTTTGAAGTATAGTTAAAATGACCCATTGACTCATCAACGCTCCTCTGAATGGGCCTAAATGCACTACAAAGCACTTAACCCCATGAAAGGGTTCTCTAAAAAGCACTTCCCAACACTTAGGGGTGCGTTGGTCTCCTCGGAGTGAAATCATCATTGTTTCGGGAATCTCCACATGTCTAGTGCCTTCTAGAAGAGCTCATAGGTGTCATAATTCAAATACATGAGTTCATCCATCACCACTAAACCTGGAAACATGTCTCATCTATTATTATAAATCCATTCAATATCATTTATTGAGAAACTACCTACAATTTCCCTATAAATTGAGCAGTCATCTAAGTGCAAAGGGAGGAATAAATTTGTGTAGTGTTATGTTGTTGGATTCTCAATTCTTGAGAGATGAAGTATTGTTATGCTATTGAGATGATGCTTGGTGTGATGACGACAGAATAAAGTTGGAGTAGGTTGACGATGAATTGATCCACTAGTTTTAATCTACTCCTCCTATTATTTCAATAACGATATTTGTTCTTTCTCTCATATATGCACTTATATCTTGTGAATGTATTCTTAAATTTAATTGGTTCAATTTGGTTAAGGTAGATTGAATTTATATATGTATGTCATTTGTTGTCTTTTTTCTTTGATTGTAGGTATTGATCAAGTAGGTTTCAGCTAGATCAAGAGTGACGGGAACAAAAATAGAAGAGTAACTAGAGCGAAGGATCACGAGTAGGTATTTATCTGTTCTATCTTTCCATCTATTTTAGAGAAAATAACATTTACCTTTCTTCTGTTGTTCTGAGTGAAGGAACACCACACTTGAAGGAGACTAGTTTATCCATATATTAGAACTCCTCATAACAAATGTGGCAAGTTTTTAAAAATCCTGAGTGCCCTCCTAAGGGAGAGGTATCCAATTCAAAAAGAATATTTTGTTTGAGTTGGGAATTCTTACAAATATATCATCGATATTTGTACCATAATGAATCAATTTTCCAAATAAATGTTTCATATGTACTAGGATTTTGCTGCAACTTTTGAATGAGTGTCCATACCTCTTCATTATTCTTCCATTCATCCTTTGCTTCAATTATCCACTCAGGTTGGATAATAGAAATGGCACAAAGCAATGCTTCCACATCCTCATCCTTTCTTGAGAGTGCATCTCCAACAAAATTTTGCTTTCCTTTTATGTAGATGATTTCAAAGTCATAACCCAAAATCTTTGTAACCCATTTTTGTTGGTCTGATGAAGATAATATTTGTTCCAAAAATTATTTAAGACTATCATGATTTGTTTTTACTTTGAAGTGTATTCCCATTAGGTAAGGTCACCATTGCTTTAGTGCATGTAGTATTGCCAACATTTTCTTTTCATAAATAGGTTTCAGTAAACACTTTCCTTTGATTGGACAAATTTCAAAATCAATGAGACTTCCTTCTTGCATTAAAACCATACCAATTCTATTTCCTCAGGAATCACATTCTACAATAAAGGTTTTTGCGCAGTGTGGCTTAACTAAGACCGGTGATTGGTGGATTTCCTCTTTAAGATGTTCAAAGGCCTTAGTTGCTTCTGGAGTCCAAGAAAATGCATCTTTCTTCATTAATGATGTTAAAGGTGTTGATATTGTCCCACAATTTGTAAATAACTTGCGATAATACCCTATTAACCCCATAAATCCTTGAAGATGCTTTATGGTTGTAGGGATTTTCAATTCCTTAATGGATTTAATTTTGTGAGGGTCTACCTTAACACCATCATGAGATACAATATGACCCAAATATTCCACCTCCTATAATCCAAATAAACATTTGGAGGGTTTTGCATATAATTGTTTCTCCTCCAATAGTTTTAGCACCATGTCAACATTTTGAACATGATCCTTCCAAGACTTGTTTTAGATTAGTATATCATCAAAAAATACTAACACAAATTTTCTAAGGAAGGGTTTGAAAATGGAATTCATCAAACCTTGAAATGTGGAAGGTGCATCAGTAAGGCCAAAATGCATGACCAAAAATTCATAATGACCCTCATGAGTTATGAATGTTGTTTTAGAATGTCTTCAATCTTCATTCTAATTTGATGATATCCAGGATGAAGATACAACTTGGTGAAGTAAATTTATCCATGTAATTCACCCAATAATTCATCAATGATGGTGTTGGGCCTTGAAATTGTCATTTACTTCCATTACATTTTCACTTATATTTTCATATTATCACCTTCACTCCACCTCCATTTCATTGCATTTACCTTACCATTTCCACGACTGGGTTACATTATGTTTTTCCAAACTTTATTAATTCCTAGTATTTTTAAGTGAATTTATGGTTAAAAATTAGAAAATATTATGCACATACTTATACCTAACAAGTGAAATGAGTTTGTTTCCATGTGTAGGTCGAAAATAAGCTTCTAAAAGACTCTTATGTGGCCTCCTAAGGCCAAATTCGAATTAGGATGGAGAAGATCATGGAATCATAAGGATATGTGTATCATTTCCTATTTGTATTGTAACTCTAAGAAGACATGTGCCTTATCACTTCATATTTGGATTGTAACTCTAGAGATATAGGGAGAGATTCATGGACTCTCATTAATGAGATAGATTCTCATATTTTTGTATAAATAGGAGAATATTTCTCCTCTCGAATCATGTGTAAAATTGGAGTTATGATCAAGCTTTGAATACAAAATTAGATTGCGGCACCTTACTCATGAATGTTACTTCATTTTGACTTGGTTTTTCTTACATATGGAGCATCTTGATTTACCATCTTTCATACTTTTAGATAAACTACCTAAAATGTGTGAGATTTACTTGCTTTTATAGATTAAAGTTTATTTTCTTTCTTAGTATTATTTTTAGAATGATTGTGTAATCTTTTATTTTCTAAAAACATTTCAATAGGATAAATTTATCTGTTTTCCAATTGGATTAAGTTTGAGGCAATAGAGCTCACAGTTATTTAATTTTCTTTCATGTTCCGTTATTTAATTTCTTAGATCAAACTATCAATTCATTGTATAATTGAATGTTCCTAAAAAAGATCAGGCTAAGAAGGTGTTCCAAATTGGGTGATTGAATGTTCAACCTATACAATCATTGAGATTTTCTTTTACATGCTTTTACATTGTTTTCTAGATTTAGATCCTTATTCAATTGTATAAATGGGTGTTCTTGAACATCATTTCAAGAAGGTGATTTTATCATATTTCTAAATGCTCGAATATCTAACCTATGCAATTATTGAGTTTTCCCTTTGCATGCTTTAATTTTTTTCCTAGATTTAAAGACTAAAGTATAATGGTTTCTTGTATATCATCACAAGATTTTGATTCTATCATACTTTGGATGCTGGAGTGATTGAAAGTACCTTAGTTGTTTTCGTTTACATGCTTTGAAATTATTTCTTAGATGAAAATTTTGATTCCCGCAAATGTGATTGCACGTGCTATATTTTCATTTGAATTTGTTTTATTTCTTTTCGTTACTTGATTTCATAGGTTAGTTGAATTTCATTTTCATTATTTGATTTCAGAGGTTAGATGAATTGGTTTTCGTTATTTTGTAGTTAGATTGATTTAAACTGAAAGACAATTTCTAGCACATACAGTGCATGCATGCTTCACAAGTTTATGAAACCCTCGGGTTGACAAATTAAATGACGGGAAATTATTTTGCCCCAAAAGTTTGGCACCATTGCCGGGGAAGTGTGCATAAGAACTAGCATTCAGTCTAGAGTGTATTTTTTTTATTTTTTAGTTTTACTAACCATTTATGGATAGAAGATCTAGAATGAAACCCAAAGACTACATTGAGGAATGGTATCAAAAAGCGATTGCACCACAACATTCATCAATTCTTCAAGAGATCCTTGCAGCAAATCGAAAGATCAAGACAATTTTTCATATCCTTACAAACAATTAGGTACATTTTTCAAGTTTGGATATGAATATTTCAAAGATTCTAATCTGTAAATGGCTTCATTGGAAGCATGAATATACTTTAAAATAAAATAAAAATATAGGTTTTTTTAGATAGATAGGAAAAATAAAATTAAAACCAAACTTAGTTAGAGTTTTAGAATTTATTTATTTATTTTTATTTTCAAAAGAATAATAATCAACGTTGATTAATTCATTTTGAATAAATTTCGGTGACTTAGTAAGAATCACTTTATTTTTATCACCATCAGAAATAAAATTTGTGTGTGAAAAAATGAATTTATTTGACGACGTTGACTAGTATGCTCTCTTCCTGCGCCTCGTTGCGACCTGTAAGATCAGAAAATCAGATAAGTCAATTTAAAAATTAAAATTCAAAAATTCGTTAAAACTTTTGCTGGAAATTGATCTACAATTCTATTGAAAATCGTCGTTTCAGTCATAATCCCTCTTTTTTTATCGGTTCTACAAATTTTAATGTTTTGTACCCTCTCAATCTTTTTCTGATTTATTGAATTACATGTGCATAATTTTTCTTTAAAAAAAAATTGTTTGTTTAAATTAAAAAAATATATGTATACATATATATATTTTTAAATGTAACATATATCAATTTAAAAATAAAAAAATAAAAAGACATTTATATATGAAAAAAAAAGTAAAGAAATTCGAAACAACGAATGACCCATGGAAAGGAGGCCTACACATATGCATGTGGCTAGCCTTTGGCTTGGCCTTATGTATATGTGTAACCCTCCAATCCACACAAAGACCCATTACACTTTCACTATTATGTCCATTATATCACCTTCATATCACCTCCATTTCACTACTATGTCACTACATTCATCCCACTTTCATTATCATTGGGCCACATTTATGTTTTTCCAAACTTTATTAATTCTTAGCCTTTTAAAGTGAATTTGTGATTAAAAATTAGAAAATAATGTGCATATGCTTATACCTAACAAGTGGGTTGAGATTGTTGACACGTGTAGATAAAAATGAGACTTCTAGAAGACCCTTATGTGGCACTCTAAGGACAAATTCGAATTTGGTTGGAGAAGATCATGGGATCATGAGGATATGTGTCTCATTTCCTTGTTGTATTGAAACTCTAAGAGGATATGTGTCTCATTTCTTAGTTGTGTTGAAACTATAGAAAGACACGTGTCTTATCATTTCTTATTTTGATTGTAACTCTAGAGATGGAGGGAGAGATTCATGGACTCCCATTAATGAGATAACTCTTCATATTTTGTATAAATATGAGAAGCTTTCTCCTATCATGGGTAGTGAAAAAATAGTGAAAAATAGGAGAAGGAGAGAAAGAAATAGAGAGTGTTTTGTAACAAAGCTTAAGATGGAATAGGATGTAGATTTGTGAGTTTTTCAATAAAGAAGTTCCTTAATGGTGTTTTGATTACAATTTTAAGGAGCTGAAGAAGGATTACACCAAATTGGTAGCAGAGGGCCCCTGCTATTCAAGGAGGTTTTACATGTTTTCTAGATAAGTTGTTTTCAATTCTATTTTGTCATATTTCCTTACTTAGATTGCTTTCTAAAATCATAGTTTTTAGCATTATTTTTCATGTCATTTGCTTAGATAAAGGATCCTCATGATATTGCAATTAGTCTCTTTCTCAAGCTCTTCCAATACATCTCTATTAAATGAATGGGATTCAATTGTGATATTTTGAGTTATTAGCATTTCGTTTTCTATTATTTAGTTAAAAAGAAGATCCTCATTTGTTAGATCTATTTAGTGTTTACATTATATTTCTTTAGGCAGAGTCAGTAAGAGGGCCAGAAGCTTCTAGTTTCATCCTTTCTAGTAAAGGTGAAATAACCAGTAAAAGCCCCTACTGTCAATCTCTGTATAAGAAATATTTTGTTCACACAGTTTTAGATCAGATTCCTCATTATACTGTAGTTAGTCTCTTTCAAAATCTTTTCCAATAAACCTCTAATTCACGAATAAGACTAAGTTGTAGTATTGTGAGTTATTGATTGTTTTGCTTCATTGAAGATCCTTATCACATTATGATTAATCTCTTTCACAAACTCTTCCAATAAACCTCTAACTCATGAATGAGATTTAGTTGTAATGTTATAAGTTGTTTCAGCATTTCATAGGAGATCCTTACTACATTATAGTAATCTTTTTCTCAAGCTCTTCCAATAAACGTCTATCAAATGAATGAGATTTCACTATAATGTTTTAAGTTACTGTTTGTTTCAGCATTTCATTTTATGTTTTAGGAGATCCTCATTGCATTAAAATTAATCTTTTTCACAAGCTCTTCCAACAAATCTCTAACTAAATGAATCAGATTAAGTTGTAGTGTTTTCAGTTACTTTTCATTTCATGAATGTTCATTTAGAAGCTGTAATATCCATGGATTAGGACTCTCTGTTTTCATCATTTCTTAGTTAGGAACAGAACTTTCAAATAACATTGTGTTTTAATTCATTTGACAACATTTCCTTTTCCTTCCTTTTAATTAGACTTAATCTCATCTTTCTAGTTCAGAGTAGAACACTAAGAATCGAAACATAAAACCCCCAAAACAACAATAAAACATCAAAACAACGAAGTAAGAAGTAGGTTTCTTAAGCACATATAGTGTGTCACACTTCATCAGTTTACTAGCCCTGGTCGATAATTTATGTTAGCAATTTAGGACGCTAAATTGACTAGACATTTTGGCGTCGTTGCCGCGGAAGTGTAATTAGGAGACCTTATTTCTTACATCTAAAAAAAATTAATAATTCTTGAGTATGCTCTCCTCCTGCACTTTGTGTGATCTGGAGGATCAGAAAGAGAATTTTATGTTAAAAAAAATTTAATAATTTCTCGAGTATGCTCTCCTCCTGCACTTTGTGTGATCTGGAGGATCAGAAAAAGAATTTTATGTTAAAAATAAAAATTAAAAAAAATTGTTTTTATCATTTCATTTGATTTAAAAAAAAAAAAAAAAACTTAAAAAAAAAAATGAAAAAAAATAATTCCAATACATTGTTTTGTTTAATGAAATATGTATGTGTATTTTTAAAATTTTTGAAAATACAACATACATAATTTTATTAACAAATCAATTATAAAAAATGAAAAAAAAAATTGTTTTGTTTACTAAAATATATATGTATATTTTTAAATATTTGAAAATATATATATAATTTTAATAACAAATCATTAAAAAAAAAGAACAAAAATAAAAACTTGTCTTATTTTTTTCTATTAATAAATTTTAATAAAGAAAAAAAAAATGAATAAATTATTTTGTTTAGTAAAATACATATTTATATTTTTAATTTTTGAAAATATAACATATGTAATTTTATTAACAAAAACAAATTAAAAAAAAAAAATCAAAATAAATCAATAATAAAAAAGAACAACAAATGCCATAACATGGCCCATGACAAATTGAAATAGCCAACGATAATGGCCATGGCATTTGGGTAAAACGAAACCAAAGAAGCCAAGATCAAACACAGTCCTTCAAAATTTGAAACTCGAACTTGTTTATGAAGCGGATCTAACTCCTGAAACCACGTATACCATTCTCAATTTCTCCAAGACCTATTCTGCAAGTATTCACACCTTGATTTTCAATTTTCTCTCTGCAATTGCATTAGATTTTTCTGTGTTTCCATTAGATACATCAAATCTACGCCTTCTAATCAATTGCATACTCAAAAATTGCTCGGAAAATTAATCATTTATAGTCCACAATAAGAAGGGTGTAATTTGTTATTCTGTTGAGAGTATAAAGAAACAAAAAAAAACATTGAGGTCTCTTCTAGAAAAGAAGTATCAAAGATGGTGAACCAAAAAGTAAATTCGAAGAGGAAAAATCCAGCAGAAGAAGATGGATTAGCTCAAAAGCAATGGAGTTTTCCAAAGATCATTGCCCAGCGAAATGGCAGAATTCATGATCTGCATAATTATAACGGTGAAGCAGAAGGCAACCTTTCTGGAGTTGTGGAAGCGTAAGGTACTTCTCAATATATCTGTTCTAGGCAACATTATGTTGTTTCAAAAAATCAGGAGAAATATGATGATTTGGAAAGACGCAGAAAAGACAAAGGTTCTCTGGAGGGTTCTGGACTGTAACTGTAAGGAAGGAGAGTTGCTGTTTAAGAGAATCGTTGGACAAATTCATTGCACATATCCATTTTTGCAGCATAAGATTTTGAATTAAAATCAAATACTCTGATATAACTCATGAATTTGATGCATGTCGCAGTCATTGAACCTTCCACCAGTAATTCATTTCATTGCCAGAGCAGAAGAGCATTTCCAGAAAACGCAACTGTATTTGACACGTGATTTTAAAACGCGAATTCGGAGAAAATCAAGGAGAATTTCAAAAATCCACGACATGGGTTTTTCTTGGAATGGGGGAAATTTAATAACTCGGAAACAGTTTTCTGAATTTCTTAACCGATTGAGAGAATTTTGTGGTTATTTAGAGCCCTATTTTGCTGTCTGCGTGAGGAAAAACGATTTTTGCACAGTGGAGAGTTTGAGAACGGCACTCTGCATTGATTTCACCCATAATCTGGTCTCCTAGATCTCAAGAAAGAAGAATTTTAATCGAAATCAAAGTTTATCGTGGCATTAAATCCACATTCCACATGATTTTGATAAATCGAAGAGTTCAATTCGACTTCGTTTACTTTCTGAATGTTGGATTTTGTTGTGATTAATTCTTCTCGAATTGTAATGAGCTTCCTTCGTATGAAGAGAAGGTTATACAGCCTGCTATGTTCCAATGGAAAATTGCTCGCAAAGATTGCCACATGAGGATGAGCAACGTGGAAATCAGTGGCCAGAAAAATGGCATTCAATGTTTTTAGTTTTTATTTTTAGTTTCCTTATTTAATAAATTGTTTTGTTTAATAAAATTATATGTATATATATATATATTTTTTAATGTAACATATATAATATTTAAAAAAAAAAAAAAAAAAAAAATTGTATTTTTCAATTTTGTTATTTACAAAAAAAATAAAAATAAATAAATAAATAAAATAATAATTTTGAATAAATGAAATGAATAAGTTATTTGCTCACTTTTTTGAAGGTATTGATTAATTTTGGATTGATGATGAAATATGAATGGCTAACTTTTTATTCAAGATTTTTAGCTACAGAAACCGTCGACATTCCGTAGCTAAAGTCCAATTCCGCAGCTGAAAAACCTCATTGTTCAAATCAGCCTAACTTTCTCATACAAAATCAGATTTTGATGATTTAAGTATCATTGGAAAGGTCTCAACAAAATCTACACAGTGAGAAATCCAACATTAGAGTTTGAAATGGTAAATAATGAAATAAATTGCTGAAAAGAAACAACATTTAACTTGAGGCACTAATTCTAAAACAGGTATAAATTCTTTTGATTTTTCCTTTGAGAACTTGTTTCATTAATGCAAATTCTTAGTTTTGTGTGTAAATATCATAACTAGAGAGATTGATCACCTCTCTCCTTTGATAATCTTACATTCCATTGCAGAAAAAGTATTAGTTTTTTTTACAGGTTCTAGGAGGAAGGACAAATGACTACAAAAGAATGGTGTCTCTCTAAGAGACCAATTTGTTTCATAAGAGGATGATCAGCAACAAAGAGGAAATATGCTGATGCAAAATCAGATCCAAACACTTGAAAAAATTTCAGATACTATTGTCTCCATCACATCCATACTTCATAATAAACCATTCACCTCATTTCACTTCATATTTTCCATTTACATTCACATCCACTTTCCATTTCTTTTTGTCCATTCATAACCCACAAATACAAACAAGAGGCTCATTCACATGCTTATTTCCCATTGCCATTTCTACTCTCCATTTCCATCTTCCATTTTCATCTTCCATTTCTTGTCATTTTCATTCCGCAAATAAGCCCTGCTTCAATGCAAGTCATTGAGTCCATAGTCCTTTGAGTCTAAGTTCTTTGTAAAAACACCTTGGGGCTTGCATGCCTTAATGGCAAGTTCTTATGCTGACAAACAATGGGAATACATTAATGTCCCTTGTTCGTCAGATCTTCTAGGTGACTCGACATCAGCAAAATCATTCATACCTAGCAAGATGTGTTTGGGCATCTTGACTCTCATTGTCATCAATGGTGAGAGTTCTCGTGTTTACTAGTGGCATCCATTGATGGCCACTAAGTCAACAATTTCCTACTATGTTCGACATTAGAACATATTTTCACATAGTAGGAATTGTGCCAATGAGTTTTGAAGACATGAAGACTATTATTTTCAGCATTTTGGAGCAGATTCAGCAAGTTTTAGTAGGAGCAATAAAAATTCATCTTATCTCTTTATCCATGACTCCTCTTGTTCAGCCACTTGAAGAAGAATATGATCAGAATTTTGCAGCCACCACACATACAACTCATCCATTCCAAAGGGTGAGTTAAGGTACGCCATTTTCTAACTTTTGACCATAGAATTCCATAAAAAGCTAGAATGATAATTGTTGGAAAAACATTTCTCTTCATCATTTCATAAAATTGTCAATACCATCAGTTGGGGGAGGGGGCGAATACATTCATCTTCATATCTTACCATGTCCATATCATACTCAGGAGCCCACATACTTCCAACATATATTAACTATTACATTGTTATTATGAGCATACAATGGCTTTTCAAAAAAAAAAATGCTTAAAGGATAAATTGGATACAAACAAAATCATGGTTGTCACACAAGAACCAACCATCATGCAATCCAATAAAGATATACTTTGCAAAAACAATCAAAATATCATTATACAAAGTTCAAAGTGGTTGTAACACAAGAACCAACCATGTTGCAATTCAAGTAAAACACTTTGCAGAAATATGAAGTTATCAGATGATATCATGCAAAGTTAAGCCAAAGCTCAAAGATCAAAAGAGTTAATGTAATATATAGTGCATGAGGACATGCAATAACTTCAGTTGGGGGGTATGTTGGGTCTTGAAAATGTCATTCATTTCCATTACACTTTCACTATTATGTCCATTATATCACCTCCATTTCACCTCCATTTCACTACTATGTCACTACATTCATCCCACTTTCATTATCATTGGGCCACATTTATGTTTTTCCAAACTTTACTAATTCTTAGCCTTTTTAAGTGAATTTGTGGTTAAAAATTAGAAAATAATGTGCATATGTTTATACCTAACAAGTGGGTTGAGATTGTTGACATGTGTAGATCAAAAGGAGACTTCTAGAAGACCCTTATGTGGCACTCTAAGGACAAATTCGAATTTGGTTGGAGAAGATCATGGGATCATGAGGATATGTGTCTCATTTCCTTGTTGTATTAAAACTCTAAGAGGATATGTGTCTCATTTCTTAGTTGTGTTGAAACTCTAGAAAGACATGTGTCTTATCATTTCCTATTTTGATTGTAACTCTAGAGATGGAGGGAGAGATTCATGGACTCCCATTAATGAGATAAATCCTCATATTTTGTATAAATAGGAGAAGCTTTCTCCTATCATGGGTAGTGAAAAAATAGTGAAAAATAGGAGAAGGAGAGAAAGGAATAGAGAGTGTTTTGTAACAAAGCTTAAGATGGAACGGGATGTAGATTTGTGAGTTTTTCAATAAAGAATTTCCTTGATGGTGTTTTGATTACAATTTTAAGCAGCTGAATAAGGATTACACCAAATTGGTAGCAGAGGACCCCTGCTATTCAAGGAGGTTTTACATGTTTTCTAGATAAGTTGTTTTCAATTCTGTTTTGTCATATTTCCTTACTTATATTGCTTTCTGAAATCATAGATTTTAGCATTATTTTTCATGTCATTTGCTTAGATAAAGGATCCTCATGATATTGCAGTTAGTCTCTTTCTCAAGCTCTTCCAATACATCTCTATTAAATGAATGGGATTCAATTGTGATATTTTGAGTTATTAGCATTTCGTTTTCTGTTATTTAGTTAAAAAGAAGATCCTCATTTGTCAGATCTATTTAGTGTTTACATTATATTTCTTTAGGCAGAGTTAGTAAGAGGGCCAGAAGCTTTTGGTTTCATCCTTTCTAGTAAAGGTGAAATAACCAGTAAAAGCCCCTACTGTCAATCTTTGTATAAGAATTATTTTGTTCACACAGTTTTAGATCAGATTCCTCATTATACTGTAGTTAGTCTCTTTCAAAATCTTTTCCAATAAACCTCTAATTCACGAATGAGACTAAGTTGTAGTATTGTGAGTTATTGATTGTTTTGCTTCATTAAAGATCCTTATCACATTATGATTAATCTCTTTCACAAACTCTTCCAATAAACCTCTAACTCATGAATGAGATTTAGTTGTAATGTTATAAGTTGTTTCAGCATTTCATAGGAGATCCTTACTACATTATAGTAATATTTTTCTCAAGCTCTTCCAATAAAATTCTATCAAATGAATGAGATTTCACTATAATGTTTTAAGTTACTGTTTGTTTTAGCATTTCCTTTTATGTTTTAGGAGATCCTCATTGCATTAAAATTAATCTTTTTCACAAGCTCTTCCAACAAATCTCTAACTAAATGAATCAGATTAAGTTGTAGTGTTTTTAGTTACTTTTCATTTCATGAATGTTCATTTAGAAGTTGTAATATCCATGGATTAGGACTCTCTGTTTTCATCATTTCTTAGTTAGGAATAGAACTTGCAAATAAAACTCTGCATTAATTCATTTGACAACATTTCCTTTTCCTTCCTTTTAATTAGACTTAATCTCATCTTTCTAGTTCAGAGTAGAACACTAAGAATCGAAACAGAAAACCCTCAAAACAACAATAAAACATCAAAACAACGAAGTAATAAGTAGGTTTCTTAAGCACATATAGTGCGTCACACTTCATCAGTTTACTAGCCCTGGTCGATAATTTATGTTAGCAATTTAGGACGCTAAATTGACTAGACACATACATCCTTTGTCCAATGACTTTATATCAGCAAGAAATCATCTCCCAGCCCAATCACAACTACTACTCATAGAACTCTAGCTTGATGAAACAACTTACAATCAGTATTTTTACAATGATCAACCAACATTTACAATGTATTTCTCAGGAGTTCTTATAGGTGAAAGAGTGGTAGTAGAGGTAGATACAACTTAAATGACTCATTAAAACCAGAGGAGAAGTGTTTTGGAGGCCCATTCTGTCTTAATATCCCTATATTGACTTTTAGTACTCTTTGGATGAAATAGTGGTCTTTGACAGGCTGATAATAATTTCAGAGGTATGTTTTTGAAGTACTTTCTGGCTGTTTGTACTTTGTTTATCTTCTGTGGAAAGAAATGATGAAAATCTGACATTTAGGTCTTCCATGCTTAGTAACTAATGCACTGACGGTTTCAGGACTTTCTATCAAGGTGATAGTCTTCTTAGGAGCTTGATGGAGAATGAAAACTGCTGTGGGAACTTGTCCTTTCTTGGAAAAGAACATTTTGCTGATGTGAAAACTATGATATGGCTTGTTTCATGTGCTTTAGGCTTTATGAGGCCTTCTTGATCACTTTTAGGGTCTTCAATTTGTATCTTCATCCTTTAAACACTGGATTATGGCATTAATCTTCAATAACAGGCTTTTAATCCCTTTGATCTGTCACTGATACACTTTTCCGCTTCTCTTCTGATCTGTCTATGAATATGCAGGTTTAAATGGCGTTAGAGGGTTCATAAGAGGGTTTCACACTGATCTTTAATGAAATACATGTTTAAAACCTTCTCAGGTGTCTTCCCTGTGATCTTCGGCTCTGAAAAATGGCGTTTTGTGCTCTGTATTTCCTTGTCTGTGATAGAGAGATAGAGAGTGATTTTCGCCATCTGTAACCCTGCAAAAACACAATAAACATGTTATAAAAATCCATGGGAGTGGAGGAGGATTGCTCTGGAGGGCCGAAGTGATGGTGGTGCAGGCGAGTAAAATGGTGGATGTAGCGAAGAAAAACGGTGAAAATTGCAGCGGAATGGTGAAAAATGATCCCGATGACGTTTTGATGCGAGGCGGGTTTTGGACCGTCTGATTAGATCAGACCACGGTAATCAACGGCTGAGATTCATTGATAGGATCGTTCGAAGGATGAATGAAGCAACAGGTGAATGGGGGTGAGGTTGTCTTAGAGCCGTCAGATCACAATAGTCAACGGATATGATCGCCTGATGGACTCATTTGAAAGTCTAGATGAGTGGACAAGGGAGGAGGGTGTGATATATCGTGGACTGTTGGATTAAAGAAATCGACGGTGGATATCGGCGGAAGGAGTCACTGGGGAGTGTTAGCCCCCCTATAAATTTCTTGACAAGCAAGCAGGGGGCTAAATTGTTTGTTGAGCCTTCAAGGAATGTATTTCCTCTGAAAACACATCATCCTTGAAGCCTCCTTATGCCTTTTGTCCTTTAATGAAATCCCCTTTGCTATCTCCCGTTATAAGGTCACACTGATTGTGAAAAATGGTGCTCCAAAGGCCTTCATTTGCCCCTTGTATCCCTGCAAAAATGGCCCATTTCACTCTTTTCCCCTTTGTCAAAGTTCCCCTTTTTCTACCCCCAAATCCCCCTTAAACCTTCTAAGTCACTCTCATTCCCCTCTCAAAACCTCCAAAAACCTTTATTCCCTCTATCGTTACCTTTCCCTGGCCTTGAATTTCATTAAAAATGGGCCAAAATACCCATGCTCTGCATATTTTGGGATATAGCCCCTCTTGGCCCTAGCCCGCAAGCCATTTCCCCTCGTGACCTGGGTGCTAGAACCAAGCGCTGGCCCGAAAGGCACTTATCTTAATTGGATATCGGGAGCGTTTCAAACCGTCGATCTGCACAGATCGGACGGTCTTCGCAAAGCTCCACAGTGCTCGTGGCCCACCCCTTTCACCGCCTCGATTGCATATCCTCTGTCCGTTCAACCCGCAGATCGATGGCCCATTTTTCGTCTCCCCCGGTGGTCCCCGCAATCACTGCTCAGAAACCATCGGTTTTCATCACACTGCTTTTGGAGAGCGGGCGGTATTTTCTGTTTTGGAGTGATTCCACTCACCGATGGACACTTGGCACCGAGCATTATTTGAAAACCGCCCCCAATCGCACATTAAAGTTTGGCATTTGACCCAGCATGATATGCACGTACACCATCCGATCTGGAGTCGTTCATCCAACGGTGATCGCACTGCGGAGATGCTCGGGAGTTAGTCTGAGGCAAATAGACCCATGGCCCACCATCTGTCGCCCTCCACCACATTCTCAATCGTCAATCTCCTGCTGAGATCGGACGGTCCGGATTAACTGCATGCCCCGCCATCGATTGGGTCCCGCCACGTCATCACTCCACGTGTTTTGTCGCGTTTTCCTCCGTCCTCCTTATATTTCATTCAAAGGTCAAATTTCGAAGGTTTTCATTTAAATTTTCACCACAGTCCGCCAACTTTCTGTTGGGTATGTGTTATATTCTTTCCACGATTAGCCCCACGCATTGTATGTTGCGTCGGGCGTAGCTGGGGGGTCACGAGGGGCGAAGCAGTCCCCACCGTTGGGGTCCAGGGCAACGCCCCAGCCAAAATTTGTTTTTTGTGCGAACCCACTCATAGGCGGATCCGCCCATGGTTTTGTGCATGGTTTTGCACATGGTTTTGGGGTTCGATGGTTTTCGGCCCCTGGTATTTTTGTAGATCTGGTCAAGAGAACTACGGTTATGTTCTAATCCAGGGTTAATGGATTGGGGTTTATGTATGCTCCGGCATGTATATATATGTGTTGTAACACTAAAAGGAATATAATGAAAAATCAAGCTGGTCGTCCCGATTTGGGATCCAGGGGAAAATCTCTGTGTTTATCTGTTTTATGTTTTATGCTCTTGCTATTGTTTATTTTCTGTTATAAGAATCGTGTGTAGATATTTCTGTTCAGGGTTAAAACCTACATTTGGTATCGGAGCTGTTTCGGCTTCAAGGGGATGCCTTTGTTGTTGAGGGTTTTTTGCTCGGGCCTGTGGTAGACCCTGTGCAGTGGGAGATCTGCGGGATCGATTCTTGCGGTGAAAGAATATGGCGAGCGGCGGAAAGATAGAGATCGAGAAATTTAATGGTCAGAGTTTTGAGTTGTGGAAGCTCAAGATGGAGTATCTGCTGGTGGATAAAGATCAGTGGATCGCGGTAGATCCAGGTACTAAACCAACGGCAATGTCAGATGAAGACTGGAAGAAACTGGATCGGAAGGCTAAGAGCACAACACGGTTGTGTGTGTCAGATTCAGTATTGTTGAATGTATCTGGGGAAGCTACGGCGAAGAATTTGTGGGAAAAACTTGGGACTTTGTACCAATCTAAGTCTCTGGTGAATAAGTTGTTCCCGCGGAAAAAGCTGTATAACCTGAGGATGAAGGATGGAGACTCGGTGACAGAGCATCTGAACGCCTTCAATACTGTGGTAAGTCAGCTGTCATCTGTTGATATTAAAATCTCAGATGAGGATAAGTGCATCAGTTTGTTGTGCTCTCTACCAGACTCGTGGGACAGTCTGGTTATTGCAATAGGTAGCAATACAACTACCTTGAATTTTGATGATATTGTCTCAGCCTTGCTGTCGGAGGAAATGAGACGGAGAAATATGGAGGGTCAGAATGGAGATGCCTTATCTGTACGAGGAAGGTCTCAGAACATAAACAAGAATAAGGTTTCGAGTGGGAGATCTAAATCTAGAGGGAGATCTAAATATCCTGGAAAGTTTGTAAAGGTGTGCCGGAAATGCGGAAAGGAAGGGCACTACAAAAAGGACTACAGATCTAAAGCTCCTGAGAAAGGAAAGGGATCTGATGATGCTCCTTCTGCAGAGGCAAAAACCACCTCGGATGAAGGTGGGGATGTGTATTTGGCTTCTTCTTCAAGTACACATGTAGATCATGAGTCATGGCTGATTGACTCAGGTGCATCCTTTCACTTCACTCCCCATAGGGAGTGGTTCTGCGAGTATGAGAAATATGATGGTGGTGATGTCTTCCTAGGGGATGATAGGAGGGCCAGAATCGTCGGACGTGGAAAGGTCAAGCTGAAGCTGTAAGGTGGAAGGATTAGAACACTTCCTGGTGTTCTGCATATTCTTGCATTGGCCAGAAATCTTATTTCTGTAAGCAAGATGGATGATGCAGGTGTAAAAACAGTGTTCGAGAAAGATGCCCGCAAGATGGTTCGGGGAGCACTGGTATTAATTCGGGGAGTTCGGACTGGAACTCTGTACAAGCTACAAGGTAGCACTGTTATTGATGGGTGTAACAGTTCTTTGGTTCCTGAAAGTGGGACGGAAAGCCTAGCTGTGTCTGGAGAAAAGACCATGCTATGGCATCAAAGGCTTGGACATATTGGAGAGAAGGGCCTTCGGATATTGCATAGATATGGTATGGTAGAAGGTATGTCTAATTGTTCTCTGGATTTCGATTTCTGTGAACATTGTGTATATGGGAAGCAGAATCGGGTGAGTTTTCCTTCTAGTGCTAAGAGGGCAAACAAGATATTAGAACTTGTGCACAGTGATGTGTTTGGACCTGTGTCAGTTCCATCACTAGGAAAATCTGTGTACTATGTTTCATTCATAGATGACTTCTCAAGGAACACATGGATATATTTCTTGAGGAAGAAATCTGAAGTCTTTGACAAATTTAAAAAATTTAAGGCTCTGGTGGAAAATCAGACAGAGAAGAAGATAAAGGCGTTGAGGACAGATAATGGTGGGGAGTTCTGCAAGAAGGAATTTGAAGAGTTCTGTAAGAAGTGTGGTGTAGCACGGCAGAAGACTAATCCATATACACCTAAGCAAAATGGAGTTGCAGAAAGAATGAACAGAACACTGATGGAAAAGGCAAGAAGCATGCTCGGTGGTACCGATTTAGGACAAGAATTCTGGGCAGAGGCAGTGGAGACTGCATGCTATCTGGTTAACAGATCACCTTCATCAGTGTTGGAGGATAAGACCCCACATGAGGTATGGACTGGTAAGAAACCTTCTCTTTCACATCTAAGGGTATTTTGATGTGATGCATATGTACATGTTCCAAAGGAGAAAAGGACCAAGTTGGATAATAAATCTGAAAGGTGCATCTTTATTGGGTATAAGGATGGTTTAAAGGGTTACAAGCTTTGGAACCCAGAAACAAGGAAGGTTGTGTACAGCCGTGATGTGGTGTTTAGAGAGGTAAAAGATGTTGTTACACATGAAGTCATACCAAAGGAACCTGAGAAGATAGAGTTTGAGCTAAAGGAGGATGAATCAGACTCTACAACAGAAGAAAACTCAGAAGATGAAGAGCCACAAACTCCAGCTTTGAGAAGATCAGTTCGGGAAAGAAGGCAACCAGAAAGGTATAGTCCATCTGCTTTCTGTTCAGGTTTTGCCTTAACTATAACTGATGATGAACGCAGAACTGTTAGGGAGGCAGTAGATTCAGAGGATGGAAAACTCTGGAAGGAGGCCATGGTTGATGAAATGGCATCCTTGCACAAAATGATGCATGGGATCTAGTGGAGTTGCCGGCTGGAAGGAAGCCCATTGGGAGAAAATGGGTGTTAAAGAAGAAGATGAATGTAGAAGGCAAGGTGGAGAAATACAAAGCTCGGTTGGTAGCGAAAGGTTATTCCCAGGTGTCGGGAATTGATTTTGGTGATATTTTTTCTCCTGTTGCCAAAGTTACTTCTATTAGATTACTTTTATCTGTTGCTGCTGCATTTGATTTTGAGATAGAAAAGATGGATGTGAAGACAACATTTCTTCACGGGGATCTAGAAGAGGAGATCTACATGAAGCAACCTGAAGGCTTTATGGTGAAGGCTAAGAAAGAACTGGTATGCAGGTTGAAGAAGTCTCTGTATGGGTTAAAACAGTCACCAAGGATGTGGTATCAGAAATTTGATACCTATATACGGGGACTTGGCTTCACCAGAAGCAAGGAGGATCATTGTGTTTATTTCAAATTAATTGGTGACCGTGTTATTTATTTGGTCTTGTATGTGGATGATATGTTGTTGATTGGAAATGACAAAGAAATTATCCAAGATTTGAAGACCCAACTCTTCTCCAAATTCGACATGAAGGATCTTGGTGCTGCAAACTATATTTTGGGCATGGAAATTAAGAGAGATCGGGCAAAGAGGAAGCTCTGGTTAAACCAGAGGAAGTATGTCGAGACTATATTGCCGAGGTTCAATATGCAGGATAGTAAACCGGTGAATGTTCCTATTCCTGTAGGTGTAAATTTGTCTGCTGAACAGTGTCCCAAGACACAAGAAGAAGAGGAGTATATGTCCCGTGTTCCATATGCAAGTGCGGCAGAAGCTGACAGTAAGGCAGTTTGTCCGTACTAGACCGTACATTGCACATGCAAAGTGAGGATTGAAAGGTGTTTATGTCAAAAAACCTAGGGAAGGAGCATTTTCTGGACAACAGTTGAAGCGGGTTTTCAGATATTTACGTGGCACTAGTGATTATGGCTTGTGCTACCAGGGAAGACCAGGATTGGAAAGAATGTTGGACATTCGTGGTTTTGTTGATGCAGACTGGGCTGGAGATCCGGACCAAAGAAGATCTACAAGTGGGTATGTGTTTAGCCTATTTGGAGGTGCAGTCAGTTGGATGAGTAAAAGACAGTCTGTAGTGGCGCTTTCAACTACAGAGGCAGAATACATAGCAGCCACTCATGTAAGCAAGGAAGCAGTTTGGTTGCAGAGATTGTGTTCAAGTATGGGGTTGGCACAACAAGCTATAAGGATAGACTGTGATAGCCAAAGTGCAATTTTCTTGGCTAAGAACCCTGCTTATCATTCAAAGACAAAGCACATTG
Source organism: Pinus albicaulis (assembly GCA_034641835.2). Lineage (NCBI taxonomy): Eukaryota > Viridiplantae > Streptophyta > Pinopsida > Pinales > Pinaceae > Pinus > Pinus albicaulis. The sequence continues at coordinate 601,652,557 of CM076574.1, forward strand.
ATGTTCAATATCACTTTGTTAGAGATATGGTTGAGGCTAAAAGGGTGTTGCTGGTAAAGGTGGACACTTTGAAGAATGTTGCAGATGCATTGACGAAGTCCGTGAGCACTCAGAAGTTCTCTTGGTGTAGAGAAACAATGGGTGTTGAAGAATTGGCCCAATGACTAAGCTCTCCTGTGGCCCCCTGTGGAAAGAAAACAACAAGTGGGAGAATGTTGGGTATGTGTTATATTCTTTCCACGATTGGCCCCACGCGCCGTATGTTGCGTCGGGCGTATCTGGAGGGTCATGAGGGGTGAAGCAGTCCCCATCGTTGGGGTTCGGGGCAGCGCCCCGGCCAAAATTTGTTTTTTGTGTTGCGACTCACTCATAGGCGATTCGTTTCCATGGTTTTGTGTGCATGGTTTTGCACATGGTTTTGGGGTTCGATGGTTTTCTTACTGCAGTATTTTCTTGTGAGATCCGGTCAAGAGAACTACGGTTATGTTCTAATCCAGGGTTAATGGATTGGGGTTTATGTATGCTTCGACATGTATATATATGTGTTGTAACACTAAAAGGAATATAATGAAAAATCAAGCTGGTCGTCCCGATTTGGGATCCAGGGGAAAATCTCTGTGTTTATTTGTTTTATGTTTTATGCTCTCGCTATTGTTTATTTTCTGTTGTAAGATTCGTGTGTAGATAATTTCTGTTCAGGGTTAAAACCTACACTTTCACCATGGCCATCTCCCACGGTTACGCTGCATTTTCCACCATCACCCTGCATTGTTCCATCATTGCACCAGTCTACACGACCATCTTCATCGTCCTTGCCACAACCACCCTTCCCATGCATGGTTTTCTTAACATGTTTGCATGTTTTGCAGGGTTACGGATGGCGAAAAACTGCCATGATTCACAGTCTCTGTTATAGCGATAGAGAACACAAGGAAGGCCATGTGCAGGTACCGAAATCATGAAGAAAGGTCTGAGAAAGTGTTATGACAGGACTTGCATTAAAAGAATAGGTTTTAAACTCTGTAAAACCTCCCCAGATCCATTAAAGCATAGATTTCATTGATAGAGACATAAACGGAGCAGCAAAAGAGTATCAGTACAAAAGCAGAGAGTTTAAGGCACATGATTGAAGGTTTTCGAGCCTTAATCCATGTATTTAAAGGAAGAGTACCAGGTCGAAGACCCCAAGGATCAGTCAAAAGGTCCAATACACAGAAAATAATACTATCGGGGTTTCTCAACAGCGGAATGCTTTTCCATCAAAGGACAAAGTGCCCATACTGTCTGCATGCTATTTCGTGTCCTTAAGGAAATTAAGCCTTGACAATAGTCCTAAGCTACCAAAGCATTTGTTATGCAGCATGGCGGACTTCTCAGTCATTTATTTACCTTTTTTTTTATTCACCAAAGGTACTACAAAATACTACAACCAAAGTACATCAGAGTCATACCGGAGTAAATGGATGCCTGGAGAAGACCACTCTTTCACCCAAAGAGTGCCATGGATAAATGCACAGAATTTAAACAGAATGGGCTTTGGCCCTCTTTCTTTTCTGAGTTTTAATGCTTCATTTGGTTTTTCACCTACCTCATCTGCTCTCTTTAGCTATAAAATTCATGAAGGAACTCATTGTAAAGGTTCTTGATTGAATATCAGGGAATTGCAAGTTGTTTCTCTTGAGACATAGTTCTTTGTGTAAAGTTGTAGGATAGGCTGAGGAAGATGTTTTCAAGATGAATATCAAGCTATTGGTAATGATGTACTTGACTAGTGTTGCTCTTTAATATGACAAGCACATTTCTTTGGATCCTGATCTGAAGCTGTGGTGATGTTTTTCTGTCTCTGTGTTTTATTTCATTTCATTCCATTTATTATGGCACGCATTAGAAATTTGGCATAGGATTTACCCTTGTTAGGTACCCTCTGTTGCTGCTCTCCCTGCCTTTAATGTTTTCTACTAAATGTGTTATCTGAGGATTGATTTCAATTAATTTAACCAGTGTAGTGGTCAAATATATTGCTAGCTGATGTATGAATTAATGAAATTTGTCTTTAGACATTCTTGTTAGGATTTATTGGATGAATTGGGAAAACTGGGCGTTTAGAACCGTGTCTCTATCTCACTAGGTTCCTTTTCAGCTCATTAAACCTTTCCAAGTTCCCTTAAGCTAGAGACCAAAGCATTGAGAGTTCAAAGTCTCTCTCTGATCTCAGGTTTCCAACTTGGTGTTTTAAATCATTAATGTTTTCCTTGTCTGAAGAGTTAATCTTTTAGGCTTTGGATCACAGGTTTTCCAATGGCATGTCCTGTCCTTGGATCTGATTCCTAAAGGTCACCTTGGAGGTTTCCTTGCCTTTCACCTTATTTCTACCTTCCAGCCACACTATCATCTTTAAGATCCAATGCTTTAGATGACTAGCCCAACTGAAAGCCTGCATATTGAATAGCAAGTAAACCCTTTCTTGACTCCATTGCCCAATGGTCTTGATGTTTCTCTGAATTTATCTCCTCTTTGCCTAAAATCCTCTTTTATCGGCCTTGTCTCATATTAAACCCTTCTTTCCTGATTCCCAACAACCAAACCAAATCAAATCAACAAAACTTGTGCCTATAACTAGCCTAACATCTTAACTTTGAGCTTCAAAGACAAAAACCTTTTCTCATATAGAGAGATCCCTCTCTGGACCCAGGAGGGATAGATCCTGAGGTCTGAAAGTGGTTCTGATGTTGTCTCATCTTTTGGTCTTGCCAATCTAGCCAAAACATGGGAACCCCAACATAATGGCGACTCCACTAGGGAAAAATCTGAGAGTCCATAGCCGATAACATTGGTCTATCTCCCATTGTCATCACCAACATAATGGCGACTCTGCTAGGGAAAATCTGAGATTCCGTAGCTGTTAACACTGGTGTGTCTCCCATTTTCGTCACCAACATAATGGCGACTGCACTGGGGAACTTCTGAGTATTTTTCACCTTACCACATCACAAGAGCCTCAGAAACCTACAATCTTTGGTTAGGTTGGCAGTGAAACACTCCTATTCACAAATCAACCTCTATACCATTTGTGTGTTTTTCCCCACTCTTAAACAGAGTCTGGAAAGGGCCAGGTAGCCTCTGGATCTGATCCTCTTTCAAAGGTGACATATCTGGTTAATGCCCTCCCAGTCAACCTCTAGTTAGAGTTTGTTGTGTTTTAAGGATTTCCAAGAAAGAATACATTACAGAAACACTATGGTGGAAAATATACCCCCTTGAAACATCCTGAATCTTCCACCTGGCGACTCCACAGTTCCTAAATGATTAAAAGACTCCTCTGGTGATTAGTAGGCCACTGATTATCTTGGTTTCGTGAGACTCCACTGGGAGACCATGTCGCAGTACAACATCAGCCACGCTAAAGACAAAGCCACTTCACTAATGGAAGACTCTGAGCAGTTTGCAGAAATTCATCCAAGTTTCATAGCAGAGTGTCATGATACAATCTCAAGTGACTTGGTAGAGCTGGAGGTGGAGGACCTTCCAGGGGCTATTCTTCTCAGCTCAAAATTCAAACCCATGCTCAGAAAAATTTTCTTAGAATTTGTGGTTGTAAGATATGAAGCTGAGATTGAACTCCTGAACTCACAAGAGAAATCATATCAGTTCAGAGACCCGAGAGCCTTTTTGGAAAGTCTCTCGCCCCCTAAAAATGAAGAAATTCCACTGCTTTTCGATATGCAAGAAAAAGGTGATCAGGCTTTCAAGAGCCACTCTGAAGATGCAGTGGAAGATGCAGAAATCAAAGCTTCCCAGGATGAACACAACCTACCAATCATGAAAGGCGTGAGAAAAAAAGGTGTACATCATATGTTTTTTGATCTTGTGGCAGAGTACATGGAGGCCCGGATTAGCTCAAATTCTCCAGCATTGATCCTTCGCCAGGGCCAGATTCATCAGGAGTGGTCACCACCGATGGTGACCTCAGTTTTGAAGAACCACAGGTAGAGCACTTTGTGGTTGTCTCTTATGAGCAGTCAGTGCTTCTATCCTTTGTTGTTACTACTTGACTGGTTGCACTGGCATTATTGTATCACCTAAAGCATCATAGATTTCCAGGTTAGAGTAGAGTAGGTAGGAAAGCTCAATAAAGCTCAGTGTGTGAGCATGTATTTAGTTGTTTTAATTTCTGCAAAGTCCAGCAAGCCAGACAGTCTAATCCTGGCTTGACTGTTTTTTAATTTCTGTCTTAGAATGTAGAGAAGAATTATGCTAGACAGTTTAATCCCAGCAGATATAGTTTAGGTAGAGAAACTATGAGACCAACAGTTTAATCTGGTCTCATGAAGTAATAAGGGTAGAAATAGAATAGGTTTATTTTCCTGTTTGTAAAAAATAAATGATGTGAAGGGTCTGCTAATCCAAATGCACCCTGGGAGAAAAAATGTTAGGACTATAGATTGGGTAGGTAGATTGTGTGGGCGAATTTTTCTGCTAATTTGATGTCTTCACAATTTGTGGCAGTTGATCCAAGAAAGAGAATGGATGGGTCAAGTACCAGGCATTTGGCCTACTCCAAAGATCATTTCTGAATTCTTGACTCCTTCAAAAAAGCAGCCATCCCCATGTGGAGCCACTGTTAGCCCCCCTATAAATTTCTTGACAAGCAAGCAGGGGGCTAAATTGTTTGTTGAGCCTTCAAGGAATGTATTTCCTCTAAAAACACATCATCCTTGAAGCCTCCTTATGCCTTTTTTCCTTTAATGAAATCCTCTCTGCTATCTCCTGTTATAAGGTCTCACTTATTGTGAAAAATGGTGCTCCAAAGGCCTTCATTTTCCCCTTGTATCCCTGCAGAAACGGCCCATTTCACTCTTTTCTCCTTCGTCAAAGTTCCCCTTTTCTACCCCCAAATCCCCCTTAAACCTTCTAAGTCACTCTCATTCCCCTCTCAAAACCTCTAAAAACCTTTATTCCCTATATCGTTACCTTTCCTTGGCCTTGAATTTCATTAAAAACGGGCCAAAAGACCCATGCTCTACATATTTTGGGATATAGCCCCTCTTGGCCCTAGCCCGCAAGCCATTTCCCCTCGTGACCTGAGCGCTAGAACCAAGCGCTGGCCCGAAAGGCGCTTATCTTAATTGGATACCGGGAGCATTTCAAACCGTCGATCTGCACAGATCGGACGGTCTTCGCAAAGCTCCACAGCGCCCGTGGCCCACCCCTTTCACCGCCTCGATTGCATATAATCCGTCCATTCAACCCGCAGATCAACGACCCATTCTTCGTCCGCCCCGGTGGTCCCTGCAATCACTGTTGAAAAACCATTGGTTTTCATCGCACCACTTTTGGAGAGCGGGTGGTATTTTCCATTTTGGAGTGATTCCACTCACCACTGGACACGTGGCACCGAGCATTGTTTGAAAATCGCCCCCCATCGCGCGTTAAAGTTCGGCGTCTGACGCGATGCGATATGCACGTACACCGTTCGATCTGGAGCCATTCATCCAACGGTGATCATGCCGCGGAGATGCTCAGGAGTTAGTCTGAAGCAAATAGACCCATGGCCCACCATCTGTCGCCCTCCGCCGCATTCTCAATCGTCGATCTCCTGTTGAGATCGGACGGTCCAGATTAACCGCATGCCCCGCCATCGACCAAGTCCCGCCATGTCATCACTCCATGTGTTTTGTCGCGTTTTCCTCCGTCCTCCTTATATTTCATTCAAAGGTCAAATTTCGAAGGTTTTCATTTAAATTTTCGTCACAGTTCGCCAACTTTCACCATGGCCATCTCCCACGGTTATGCTGCATTTTCCACCATCACCCTGCATTGTTCCATCATTGCAGCAGCCTAAATGGCCATCCTCATCGTCCTCGCTGCATCCACCCTTCACATGCATGGTTTTCTTAACATGTTTGCGTGTTTTGCAGGGTTACGAGTGGCGAAAAACTGCCATGATTCACAGTCTCTGTTACAGCGACAGAGAACACAGGGAAGACCATGCGCAGGTACCAAAATCGTGAAGAAAGGCCTGAGAAAGCATTATGACAGGTCTTGCATTAAAATAATAGGGTTTAAACTCTGTAAAACCTCCCTAGAGCCATTAAAGCGCAGATTTCACTAATAGAGACAAAAACGGAGCAGCAAAAGAGTATCAGTGCAAAAGCAGAGAGTTTAAGGCACGTGATTGAAGGTTTTCGAGCCTTAATCCATGTATTTAAAGGCAAAGTACCAAGTCAAAGACCCCTAGGATCAGTCAAAAGGTCTAATGCACAGAAAATAATACTATCGAGGTTTCTCAATAGCATAATGCTTTTCCATCAAAGGACAAAGTGCCCATACTGTCTGCATGCTATTTCGTGTCCCTAAGGAAATTCAGCCCTGACAACAGTCCTAAGCTACCAAAGCATTTGTTATGCAGCATGGCGGACTTCTCAGTCATTTATTTACCTTTTTTTTTATTCACCAAAGGTACTACAGAATACTGCAGCCAAATTACATCAGAGTCATACCGAAGTAAATGGAAGCTTGGAGAAGACCACTCTTTCACCCAAAGAGTGCCATGGATAAATGCACAGAATTTAAATAGAATGGGCTTCGGCCCTCTTTCTTTTTTGAGTTTTAATTCTTCATTTTATTTTTCACCTACCTCCTCTGCTCTCTTCAGCTATAAAATTCATGAAGGAACTCATTGTAAAGGTTGTTGATCGGATATCAAGGAATTGCAAGCTGTTTCTCTTGAGACATAGTTCTCTGTGTAAAGTTGTAGGATAGGGTGAGGAAGATGTTTTCAGGCTGAATATCAAGCTATTGGTAATGTTGTACTTGACTAGTGTTGCTCTTTAATATGACAAGCACATTTCTTTGGATCCTGATCTGAAGCTGCGGTGATGTTTTTCTGTCTCTGTGTTTTATTTCATTTCATTCCATTTCTTCTGGCACACATCAGAAATTTGGCATAGGATTTACCCTTGTTAGGTACCCTATGTTGCTGCTCTCCCTACATTTAATGTTTTCTACTAAATGTGTTATTTGAGGATTGATTTCAATTAATTTAACCAGTGTAGTGGTCAGATATATTGCTAGCTGATGTATGAATTAATGAAATCTGTCTTTAGACATTCTTGTTAGGATTTAATTGGATGAATTGGGAACACTGGGAGTTTAGAACCGTGTCTCTATCTCACTAGGATCCTTTTCAACTCATTAAACCTTTCCAAGTTCCCTTAAGCTGGAGGCCAAAGCATTGAGAGTTCAAAGTCTCTCTCTGATCTCAGGTTTCCAACTTGGTGTTCTAAATCATTAATGTTTTCCTTGTCTGAAGAGTTAATCTTTTAGGTTTTGGATCACAGGTTGTCCAATGGCATGTCCTGTCCCTGGATCTGATTCCTGAAAGGTCACCTTGGAGGTTTCCTTGCCTTTCACCTTCTTTCTACCTTCCAACCACACTATCATCTTTAAGATCCAATGCTTTAGATGACTAGCCCAACTGAAAGCCTGCATATTGAATAGCAAGTAAACCCTTTCCTAAATCCATTGCCCAATGGTCTTGAATGTTCTCTGAATTATCTATCCTTTGCCTAAAACCCTCTCTGCTCAGCCTTGTCTTATACTGAACCCTTCTTTCCTGATTCCCAACAACCAAACCAAACTAAAGTCAAACAAACAAACCTTGTGCCCATAACTAGCCTAATATCTTAGCATTCGAAATTCAAAGACACATACTTTTGAATATCATAGAGATATCCCTCTCTGGACCCAAGAGGGCTAGATCTTGAGGTCTGAAAGTGGTTCTGATGCTGTCTCATCTTTTGGTCTTGCCAATCTGGCCAAAACATGGGAACCCCAACAGGGAGATCAAGTGAATGGGAGAGGAACGGGGGTGAGATCAAACCAGAGCCGTTAGATCGGGACATTCAATGGCTGTGATTGAACGAGAAATTGCACTGTGGAGGATAGGTGGTAAGGCGGAAAACTGACAATGGTTTTCGCGCGGGGCCGAGGGTGGTAAACAGTTTTCGAAAAAATAATGCGATACCATACACTTCCTGACACCTGTCCCACCCAAAACTGCCCATTGCGCAAAAATTTTTTGGTGTTAAACTGTTGTCACGAAAGTTTTGCGAAACTAAATGACAGCCATCAGATCTCTTGGTTTTGATCGGACGGTGCGGAAAAACTCTGATGGGGAAAGTTGCACGGGATAGAACTTGACCGTCGGATTAGAGGGGAGATCAACAGTCAATACTCAATCGAAGGGGCAATGGAGAAAGGTCATGGGCGGAGACCCAATTGCATCTCAATCGTTGGTTTCTACGATTAGACAGTTATGATTTGTTGTCGGAGTGGGGGTATATTGGCTTATGAGTGGAGACCCAATTGCATCTCGACCGTCGGTTCTTGTGGATTCGACGGTCAGGATCAAATCAGAGGATCGGAGAGTCGGGGAGAAGACCATAGATCATATCCCTTTTGCGATTGTGATGGTGGGGTGTGGTCCTATGGTAAGGGAGAGGAGACCGGGGGCTTAGAAGAGAGGGCTTATCGCATCTGAATTTCGAAACAAAGCTCATTGCATCGGAATTTCTAAGTAAACAGGCGAAAAGAGACAAGAAACCTCGATTGCGATTGCGCGACTGGGGCTAGTGCCTGGTCTTGGGTGCTGAGTCACATGGAGGGGACTGGAGAATATAAGCCCTCGGGGCTAAATCCTTTATGGTGTAAACGGATTGATTTTTAGGCTAAAATAAGGATTTTTAAGCTAGAATGAAGGTTTTGGTAGATGAAGAGGATGATTTTTTAAACCAAATAAAAGGGCTATAAGGTTTTAAAAAGGGAATTTTGATGAGATGGAGGGTTAATGAAGGGATTTTGGAGGACTTTTGTGAGGAGTATAGGGGTGTAAAGTGGGGATTTTGTGGTATGAAATGGAGCAAATGGAGGCCTTTTTTAGAGCATTTTCTTTCACAAACAGTGAGGCTTGTCAAATGGGAACAGCAGTGAATATTTTTTCAAAGGACATAAGACACATAAAGGCTTCAAGAATGAAAGATTTTCAAGGAAAATGTTTCTCTTGAAGACTTAGAAACTTATTTAGCCACCTACTTTCTATGCCAAAATTTTATAGGTGGCTAACACTAGTGGCTCCACATGGGGATGGCATCTTCTTGAAGGTGTCAAGAACTTCAGAAATAATCTTTTGGAAGTAGGCCAGATGCCTGATCCTTGACAATTTTTCCTTTCTTTAATCAACTGCCACAATCATGTAGATATTATATCAGCAAAAAATATTCTCCCAAACAATCTACCTACCCATCCTACAGTCCTAACATTTTTCTTCAAGGTGCATTTAGACTTGCAGAGCTTCTTAATCATTCATTTTTTATAGAAAGCAGAAAAACAAACTAATCTAATTCTACCCTTATTCCTCCATGAGACCAGATTAAACAGTTGGTCTCATAGCTTCTCTACCTAAACTAATACCTGCTAGGATTAAACTCTCTAGTAGATTTCATTCTCTACATTCTACAACAGAAATTGAAATACAGCCAAACCAGGATTAGACCGTCTAGTTTGCTGTGGGTTCATGGCATAAAGATAGTTGTCCATGAACTAAAATTTGCAGAAAATTGAAACAAAATGTGAAGGCTTTGAAATTTTGAAACTTTGAAGCATCCTTCTTTTCTTTGTGACTCAGGTTTTGAGCTTGATAGAGTCACTTTCCTTTCTTAATTTCAACTCTGGTTTTGATCATGTTAGAGCTGATTCTTTTTCCTTTCTTTGTTGGTTCAGGTTTTGAGCATGTTAGAGCTGATTATTTTTCCTTTCTTTGCTGGTTCAGGTTTTGAGCATGTTAGAACCAGCCTTTCACTCTTTTTGGCTTAGTTTTTGAGCTTATTTGAGCCATCCTTTGAAACTTCAGAGGTTTAAGTTTTGATCTTGTCTGAACCTTTCTTTTTCCTCTTTTTTGTATATTTTTTTTCTCTCTCTTTTTTTTTTAAACAAAACACAGAAATGGTATTTACAATGGAAGTGAAAAATTTAAACTCTGAACTTCAGCAGTAATAATGTTTGAGCATCCTGCCATTGACAGGACCCCCAAACAGATCTGTTACATCTAATTCTTGCAGAAAAAATGCATTTGGACCGATAGTGGATTGAATGACATAAGGGCCTTGCCATAGACTGTCAAATTTGCCATGCTTACCCTTGTCCTCTCTCCTAGGGTCCCACTTGAGTACCTTGTCTCCAATTTTGAAATCACAAGCTTTTGTTCTTCTATCAAACAATTTTTTGATGTTCTCTTGCACTTTTTGAGCTCTGTTGTAGAATTCTTCTCTAGTCTGCTAGAGATGTATGGTTTGATTGATCCTCCTTACCATGTTGTCCTCTTTTGACTATATTTCTTGGACTAATTTTACCACCAGTACACCCAAACTGGTAGGGAACACTGCATTTTCTCCATAGATAAACTGATATGGGGACATTCCAATGGATTTCTTAGTTGTCAATCTGTCTGTCCATAAAGCATGCACTAAATTGTTATGCCATGATTTTTTGTTATCTTCAAGTAGCTTCTTGATGATTGTCACCAAATTTTTATTTGATGATTCTGCTAGCCCATTACCCTAAGGATAATAAGCAGTAGAGTGACCAAGTGAAATCTGATACCTGTGACAAAAATCAATCATCTTTTTGGAACCAAAAGTAGCAGCATTATCAGTGATAATCTTCTTGGGGCAGCCAAATCTAGATAGGATGTGGTCTTCAAGGAATTTTATGATGACAGAATCTGTGGCATTCCTAGAAGGGATGTCCTCTATCCATTTTGTGAAATAGTCTGTGGCTGTAAGTATCCATTTGTGTTGGGCAGAAGAAGCAAGATCGATTCCACCTATGAAATCAAGGCCCCACTGTTGAAAAGGAGCTTCAACAGTGATTGGTTGTAATGGTAAAGGAAGGAGTTTTCTTTTGCCCTCAAAAATTTGGCATTTGTGGTAGGCAACTATCATTTTGTGTACATCTTGGAAAAGGGTGGGCCAGTAATAGCCAGCTCTAAGGATCTTGTTAGCAGTGGTTTTCCAGTAGAGATGGCCTCCACACTCTCCTTCATGGAACTCATGTTTGATCCTCTCTGCATTAACTTCAGGCAAACATTTAAGCAATAAACCATTTGCATTTTTCCAATATAAACATTCATTTAAAATGCAATAATTTCTAGCTTTCAATTTCAAAAACCTTGCCTTTGTCTTAGATAAATTATGAGGAGCATTAATATTGATAAGCAGATACAAGATGTTAGCATACCAAGGTGAGTTTTGGAATTGTTCTTCAACGGTAGGAGTGGGTAATCCTTTATGTTCATCCAAGGCATCTACCATGTTTATGTCTAGGGCTTGTAAGTTAGATTCAACCATTAATTGTGCCAAGCCTTGACCCTTAATGAGTTTGGTGGGTTTGATCTCCAAATCATACTCTAGTATCACTACAATCCATTTACCCCTTTTTCCATCTAGATCTTGCGACAAAATATCTTTCACCACTATGTTAGGCACAAAAGCAATTATATGGGAATGTAAAATATACACCCTGAAATCCTTTAAGGCCTTTACCAAGGCATAGGCCTGTTTTTCCATGATGCTATATTTAAAGGGACCATCTCTTAGTGCCTTGCTAAAGAAATCAATTGGCTACTCTTGTCCCTCTAGATTTTTCTGCAACAGGACAGTGGCCACTATATGCTCTGATGCAAAAGAGAAAATGAGGAAGTCTTTAGAAAAATCAGGGTTGATTAGGACTGGTGCCCGAGTGAGTGCATGTTTAACTAATTCGAAGGATTTTTTGGCTTCTAGAGTCCATTTAACTCCTGCTTCTTTCTTAAGCATGTTTGTCATATCTCTAAGGAGTTCTGCTAGGTTGGGAATAAACCTCCTTAAGAAATCAATTTTCCCAATAAAGGACTGCAATTCCTTTATGTTTCTTGGGTGGCTAATCTGCAGTATTCCATCAACTCTTTTTGGGTCTATTTTAATCCCCTTTTATGATATAATATGGCCAAGAAGCTTACCTTCTTGGAGCCCAAACACTGTCTTCTTGGGATTTAAAGATAGCCCGAACCTTCTACATTTTTCAAAGACTTTCCTTAGGTGTTTAAGGTGCTCTTCATCAGTTTTGGAATAAACTGTTATGTCATCAAGGTAGATTACGATGAAGTGACCTATTTCCTCTGAAAATGCAATGTCCATAGCTCTTTGGAAGGTTGCACCAGCATTCATTAGTCCAAAGGGAATTTTCACATACATGAAAGTGCCCCAAGGAGTGATGAAGGCTGTTTTTAGTTGATCTTCTAGGAGTACTAAGACTTGTTTATACCCTGAAAAGCCATCTAATAGAGAAATCCTCTTAGAACCAACTACCCTCTGAAGGATGTGTTCCATTTTGGGTAAAGGGTAATTATCCTTTAAGGAGGCTCTATTAAGGTTTCTAAAATCAATGCACAGCCTAATCTCTCATGTCTTTTTCCTTACAGCCACAAGTTTGGAGACCCAATCTGAAAACCTCACAGGCACTATGATACCAACTTCATACATTTTCTTAATCTCCTTTTCTACTAGAGGCAATTGTACAGGGTTAATTCTACGCAACTTTTGCCTAAAAGGTTTTTGGTTTTCTTTCAATGGAATTTTATGTTGGATGATCTCTGTATCATATGCTTTTAAGTCCTCATAGCTCCAAGCAAACACATCAAAAAAATCATTAAATAAATCAATGTATTTTTGTTTGATATGTGTTGGAAATTTTTTAGATAATTTAATCATTTTAGGCTTATCCTTGCTGCCTATATTGCATTCTTCAATATCAGATTCAACGTGCTCTATAGTGGGCTTCTTTTCCACATCATTAAGATCAAAAATGTCCTCAAGGGGTGCTAGTCCTCTGGGTATGTTTTTTTCTTTGGACTGCAGCACCTCTATGTCTTCTCTTTCTGTGTTTTTGTATTCTTCAGTTTGGTTTTTTAATTCTAGTTAGTATGTTTATTTTTGCAGTATGAGATGACTTTTCTTCATCGGGGGGCTCTTTATTCAGGAAATTTTCATTGGACTTAGATTCTAAATCAGGGATTTCAAACTCATTCCTGCAAAGCAAGAAATCCTCTATTTGCTTGTCACCCTCAAAGACTTGTCAATATTTCTCATTATCAGGCACTTCTGGTCTATATTTTGTTTGAATAATGATTTGTTTGTCACTAGGTGATTTTTGATATGAACTAGCAGCACAGGCCAATCCATTTGCAATTATGTTTTGACTTCTAGGAACAAACACAAGCTCATACTCTACAAATGTCTTCAAGAGATCCATGGCATCATTTCTGTATGCCCTTAATCTAGGATGCTTTGCAGTGTATTCTCCATTTATTTGTTTGATAACTAATTTTGAGTCTCCATGAACAATTACCCTCTTAGCACCTAGTTTTTTCAATAGATGCAGTCCTAAGAGTAGAGCTTCATACTATGCAATGTTGTTTGTGCACTTAAAGTCTAGTTTGAAGGCATGACTCTTAGCATAATCATTTTCAGTATTGTGCAACCATACCCCAGCTCCTGCATTATTTCTAGTGCAAGACCCATCAAAGCTCATGTTCCATAAAGGATTGTTCACAGTTTTGTTATCAGTTTCATCCCTAATGCTATGTTCACCATTATGTTGTATTCTGAGGTCTACACCATGTTGTGCTATGTCTTGTTCTTTAGGACTTTCATGGAGTTCAAAGTGATGAGTAATCTGTTGTTTGCAGTCTTGGCTTTGTTCACTCTGGTCATTTAATTCAACACACTATTCAAATGTTTTTCTCTTGTTTTCCTCTATATCCAGAGCTGTCATTATGTTAAGATCTGTGGGCTCTACCCTGTCGTTTGAATTTATGTCTTCTAACTCTGGCTCATTTATGAATTCATCATTGTAAAGGATAAAAGAGTCTAGGTCTGTATCGACATAGTAAAGAGGCTAAAGACAGGGATTGTGGCATATGTCATGTCCATCTGCATTGTACCTTGCAGTTTGGCACCCCATGATCTTGACAACAACATGCCATACTTAGGAGGTACATCGGCCACTACAACATCCATTACCATGCACTTGGATGGGATTTGAGTCAAATTTACACAGAGATCTTTGATTAGTCCAAGGCACTTCACTCTGCTAGAGTCAAAAGAGTATAAATCCTTATAAGGTCTAGTTATCTCTAGGCCTAACTTTTCCATAATCACTTTTGGCATAAGGTTGTGTGAAGCTCCTGAGTCATGCATTGCATTATGTAGGATTTTATCATGGATATTTATGCTGACATAGAAAGGGGGTACTACCCTTTCCTAAAATTTCCCTTCAATTTTTGGGCCAAACAAAAGAGCTGGTTGGTCATCATTTAAATTGACAGTGTCACTGTTTTCTCCTAAGTTTAAAGCTTTCAAAATTTGACCTTTATACACATCTTGGGTGGCCAACTCAGTGAGAGGGACAGAAATTTTGATTTTGGCAATATCACTTTCCAAATTGAAAGGAGACTGACTCTTGGAAAGGTTTGATTCTGTTTTGTTGGCCACTACTTTATTGGCTGAATCAGCTTGCTGATTTTCAGTATGTACATCGGTTAAAGCTGTTTTTTTAGGAGCAGTAGCTACAATGCTAGTGCTGCTATTTTCTTGACTTGGTTTATCAGTAGTTTGAATGTCTTTGTCTTTGTTTTTTCCAGAACTCTCAGCTGCTATTTTGTTGCTTTCAGCAGTCACTTTAGGAGTCTTCTCAGGTCTTTTCTTAATAGTGATTTTAGAGGTTTTGGGTTTGGGAGTACCTAGGCTCTTTTTACTTCTGAGATCATATTGTTCTCGGACCTACATGATGGAATTTTCGAATCCTAACCTATAGTCTTCAGATTCTAACCCTTCCTCATCCCAATGTGTGTATGAGTTTTGGTTATCGTCTGTGGAAAAGGTGTCGTTTTGGTTATCTATTTCCACCATGTTTATGTTAGTTGCCTTAGACTCTTCTATAATTCTCTCATCCTCATCAAGGAAATTCTCTTGGAATGGGGGTATGACTTGTTGATCAGACTCCTTCTGCCTATTGGGAGGGGTATTTCTCCTAAAGTTTTGGTTCTGGTTTTGATTTTGGTTTCTATTATGATTGTTGACTTGGACAGTCAAATTTTCCACCATTATTCCTAGCCTCTCCATGTTTTTGGATAGAATATCAAATTTGGGATTAGATGTGGAAGCTAAGGTATCATCCCTATAGGTTACCTTCTTTTCAGCCCTCATCCTAGCTCTTTTTTCAATCAAGTTTGCTTCTACGCTCATAGCTCCTTTCTTCATATCTTCTAGAGTTGTATAATCTCTTTCCCTAAGTTGATAGGCCATGTCAACATCGAATCCTTCAGGATATTTCACTAAGGCCATTCCTTGGGGAGGTTTCATGTGGGGAGGAAGAGCATTGTAGACACTGTTAAATCTAGTGGAATAGTCATGGACACTCTCTCCCTGATTTCTTTTCAGGCTTTTATGTTCTGCTAGTATTTGGAGAGGGTTAGTTTTGACTTCCCATTTGTTTATGAAAGTTTGATGTAAAGAGGGAAGGTCATTGATGCTATTAGGAGTTAGGTTTTTAAACAACTTTTTAACTTCTCCTCCTAAACTTTGAGCAAAGATTCTCATATCAATGGTTTCATCTTCAATTTCCATATAGTCAAAAGCATCTTCCATCCTATCTACGTGGTGTTGAGCTGTGGTAGATTCCTTTCTAGTGAAATGAGGGATTTTAGACTGATAGTCATTGGGTAGAGGAGCCAAAGGCTGTGGTAACACTAGGGGAGCATACTAGGCTGTCATGATAGTATTTTTTGGAGGGAAAGGAGGGGCTTGGACAACAGGTATGTGAATGACAGAAATGCTTGGACTAGCAAAAAACTGTCGAGCAGATCTAGGGTGAGAGAGACCCAAGTTATGAATGAAATGCATATCAGGAGGTGTGGATGGAGGGGTTTCTCTATCACCAATGTGTGGACCACCATGTTGTGGTGAACTTGGAGGCTCAAGGTCTGTCTGATCTATGCTATTAAAGGAATTAGTTCTTGGTAAATCACTTGGTAGGTCTAAGTCAAATGTAGTATCTCATAGAGTTGCAAAGTTTTCAGGTGATGATTTAGCTCTTTGAATGGATCTGATAATAGTTGGATTTCTAGGGGTGGGAGACTTCCTAAGAATGCTCTCTGGGTTGTCAACTATTTTAGGGGGGTT
This sequence comes from Pinus albicaulis, assembly GCA_034641835.2. Classification (NCBI taxonomy): domain Eukaryota; kingdom Viridiplantae; phylum Streptophyta; class Pinopsida; order Pinales; family Pinaceae; genus Pinus; species Pinus albicaulis. The sequence continues at coordinate 601,668,834 of CM076574.1, forward strand.
CGGATTAGGACAAGCTCTAGTATGGATTGTTCTTGAAGCCATTATGTCAATATTCAAACAAAGAATCTTAATCCTATGTGTTTTTCCTTAAGAGGGATGATGTTGTAATGAAACTGGTCTCCCAGTGGAGTCTTGTGAAAACGAAGACAGTTAGCAGGCCTACTGATCACCAATGGAGTCTTTTAGTCATTAAGGAACTGTGGAGTCACTAGGTGGAAGGTTTATAATGATACCATTATGTTGTGGTTCTTGTGTTTTGGAAGGTTCGGCAATACCAAAAGACAACACAACATCAAACCACTTTGGGATCTCAGGATCTATCCCTCTTGGATCCATAGAGGGATCTCTCTATAAGGCAAAGAAATATATATCTTTGAAGTTCAAATTAAGGTATTAGGCTAGTTATAGGGCACTAGGGTTGTTGTTTTGTTTTTGTTTGTTTGGTTGGAAAACATGAAGGACGGGTTCAAATTTAAGGTAAAGGAGTGAGTGGTAAAGGATTTTGGCAATGGGAGATAATTCAAAGAAAACACAAGTCCATTGGGCAATGGGGTCATAAAAGGGTTTACTTGCAATTCGATATCCATGACTTTCAAATGGGCTAGTCATCTAAATCAGAAGGATCTCTTAAGATGATAGTATGGAATGAAACAATAAGGAAATGAAGGTGAATGGAAAGGAAACCTTCCAAGGTGACCACTTAGGAGCAAATATAGGGACAGGGCATGCCTTAACCATCTATGATCAAACTCCTAATGAGGCTAACTCTTCAGACAATGGAAAACATTTAAGATTGACACAAAGTGAAGTCTAAGATCAGAGAAAGATTTTTAACCTTCTCTGCTTTTGACATTCAGCTTAAGGGATCTTAGCAAGGCTAGCTGTTGGAAAAGGACCCTAGTGAGACAGAATTAACTCTAATCTCCCAATTTCCCAATTCTTTCAGCTGAAACCAAACCAGAACATCTATGAAACAAATTCTAAATTCATACATCACTAAGCATGGAAAACCAACTACTATACTGGTTAAATTATATTGAAATTTCTCTTAGATTACACAATTAGCAAAAACCATAAAGGATAAGAAGATCAGGAAGCATTAGGGTACTTGCAGCAGTATATCCTAAGCTAGATTACTGATTCTTATCAGAGAAAATGAAATATGATGTATAACAGAGGGAAAACAATAACAAAGATAGAACACATCACCACTGATTCAGATCAGGATCCAATGAACATGATTTTCATATTAGAAGACCAAAACCAGTCACATACATCCTTTGTCCAATGAATTTATATCAGCAAGAAATCATCTCCCAGCCTAATCACAACTACTACTCACAAAACTCTAGCTTGATGAAACAGCTTACAATCAGTATTTTTACAATGATCAACCAACATTTACAATGTATTTGTCAAGAGTTCTTATAGGTGAAAGAGTGGTAGTAGAGGTAGATAGAACTTAAATGACTCATTAAAATCAGAGGAGAAGTGTTTTGGAGGCCCATTCTATCTTAATATCCCTGTATTGACTTTTAGTACTCTTTGGATGAAATAGTGGTCTTTGACAGGCTGATAATAATTTCAGAGGTATGTTTTTGAAGTAATTTCTGGCTATTTGTACTTTTTTTATCTTCTGTGGCAAGAAAGGATGAAAATCTGACATTTAGGTCTTCCATGCTTAGTAACTAATGCACTAACAGTTTCAAGACTTTTTGTCAGGGTGATAGTCTTCTCAGGAGCTTGATGGAGAATGGAAACTACTGTGGGAACTTGTCCTTTCTTGGAAAAGAACATTCTGTTGATGTGAAAACTCTGATATGGATTGTTTCATGTGCTTTAGGCTTTATTAGGCCTTATTGATCACTTTTCGGGTCTTCAATATGTATCTTCGTCCTTTAAACACTGGATTATGGCATTAATCTTCAATAACAGGCTTTTAATCCCTTTGATCTCTCACTGATACACTTTGCCACTTCTCTTCTGATATTTCTGTGAATATGCAGGTTTAAATGGCACCGGAGGGTTCATGAGAGGGTTTCACACTGATCTTTAATGAAATACATGTTTGAAACCTTCTCAGGTGTCTTCCCTGAGATCTTCGGCTCCGAAAAATGGCGTTTCGTGCTCTGTATTTCCTTGTCTGTGATAGAGAGACAGAGATTGATTTTCACCATCTTTAACCCTGCAAAAACATAATAAACATGTTATAAAAATCCATGGGAGTGGAGGAGGATTTCTCTAGAGGGTCGAAGGGATGGTGGCACAGGTGAGGAAAATGGTGGATGTAGTGAAGAAAAATGGTGAAAATCGCGACAGAATGGTGAAAAATGAGCCTGATGACGTTTTGATGTGAGGCGGGTTTTGGACTGTCCGATTAGATTAGACCACAGTAATCAATGGCTGAGATTCATTGATAGGATCATTCGGAGGATGAATGAAGCAACAGGTGAATGGGGGTGAGGTTGTCTTAGAGCCGTCAGATCACAATATTCAATGGATATGATCACCCAATGGACTCATTTGAAAGTCTAGATGAGTGGACAAGGGAGGAGGGTGTGATATATCGTGGACTGTTGGATTAAAGAAATCGATGGTGGATATCGGTGGAAGGAGTCACTTGGGAGATCAGGTGAATGGGAGAGGAACGGGGGTGAGATCAAACAAGAGCTGTTATATCAAGACATTCAACGGCTACAATTGAACGAGAAATTGCACTGCGGAAGATAGGCGGTAAGGTGGAAAAATGACAGCGGTTTTTGCGCGGGGTTGAGGGTTGTAAACGGTTTTCGAAAAAATAATGCAATACCATACACTGCCTGACACCTTTCCCACCCAAAACCTCCCATTTCACAAAACTTTTTGGTGTTAAACTGTTGTCACGAAAGTTTTGAAAAACTAAATGCTAGCTGTCAGATCTCTTGGTTTTGATCGGACGGTGTGGAAAAACTCCAATGGGGAAAGCTGCACGGGATAGACCTTAACCGTCGGATTAGAAGGGAGATCAATGGTCAATACTCAATCGGATGGGAAATGGAGAGAGGTCATGGGTGAAGACCCAATTGCATCTTGATCGTTGGTTTCTACGATCGGACGGTTGTGATTTGCTGTCAGAGCGGGGGTATATTGGCTTATGAGCGGAGACCCGATTGCATCTCAACCATCAGTTCTTGTGGATTCAACGGTTGAGATCGAATCAGAGGATCAGAGCGTTGGGGAGAAGACCATAGATCATAACCATTTTGCGATTGCGATGGCGGGGTGTGGTCCTATGGTAAGGGCGAGGAGACCGGGGGCTTAGAAGAGAGGGCTTATCGCATCGGAATTTCGAAACAAAGCTCATCGCATCGAAATTTCTAAGTAAAAAGGTGACAAGAGACAAGAAACCCCGGTTGCGATTGCACGAAGGGGGCTAGCGCCTGGTCTTGGGCACCGAGTCACATGGAGGGGGCTGGAGAATATAAGCCCTCGGGGGCTAAATCCTTTATGGTGTAAACGGATTGATTTTTAGGCTAAAATAAGGATTTTTAAGCCAGAATGAAGGTTTCGGTAGATGAATGGGATGATTTTTTAAACCAAATAAAGGGGCTATAAGGTTTTAAAAAGGGAATTTTGATGAGATGGAGGGTTAATGAAGGGATTTTGGAGGACTTTTGTGAGGAGTATAGGAGTGTAAAGTGGGGATTTTGTGGTATGAAATGGATCAAATGGAGGCCTTTTTTAGAGCATTTTCTTTCACAAACAGTGAGGCTTATCAAATGGGAACAGTAGTGAATATTTTTTCAGAGGACATAAGGCACATAAAGGGTTCAAGAATGACAGATTTTCAGGGAAAATGTTTCTCTTGAAGACTTAGAAACTTATTTAACCACCTGCTTGCTATGCCAAAATTTTATAGGTGGCTAACACCACAAACTAAAGAAAGTGATGATTTTAGGGATAGATGAATTGGGGTAGGAAGGAGTCCCACAAACCCAATTCATCAATATGGTCAATGAAATTTATTTTTAACCAGTTGTGAAGTTCATAAATATTGAACTCAGCTGGTTTCGAGGATTTTATACTCCTGATCTACTAGGGGCGGGTGGTCTAGGTTTATAACAGGAGGTATCATGGGGTTTTCATATATTTACTTAGATTTTCCTTTAGCGTCCATGATGAAAAATAAAGGAGCAGGACTGCTGAAATTACCCGGGAAATAGACCGAATGGAGGTTGGTGACTCGATAATTGTGGTTGGTGACAAGTAAGCTTGATGACTAGACGTTGTACAGGTCTTAGTTTTGTTGATTGGGGTCATGATGGAAGGTTCAACTGCTGACCAATTTTTTGTGACAATTTTTTTTTCTTAATAGTTCAAAACAGTGCGCGGGAGGGGCCACCAAAACATGAAAATGGTTTATTTATAGAAAAATGGCCTACCTTTGGGGTTTTAGATGTTGTGGGGCGAATTATTTTATTAAGGTAATAGATAGGCCACATGGCGGGACTTGGTTGGATGGGGAGTGTAACGATGGAGGGAGCAGGGCTAAGCGGGACATATATGTGGCAGTAGGGGAGTGGTGGTAAAGGGATACATGGCAGAAGATGGATGGAGCGAGGGGGGAGTTTTAATGGTTAATTCTTTGGTGGGAGAGAGATGGAGCAAGAGGAAAAGTGTTAATGGTTAATTCTTTGGCGGGAGAGGGATGGAGAGGATTTCGGAGGGGTGGGGGAGGGGGGGCGTGGGGGTGGGGCAGTACACGCTTTTAGGTTTGGGGGGGAGGTGGGTGTGAATATGGTGAGAGGACACCATTTAGTAAAAAGTGAAAAAGGTGAACCAGTTTTTTAGAACACCCCACCCCCCATGATTAACCGTCAGAGGGACTCGGGGGCTCCAAGCCCGATGGCCTGCCATTGGATCGGGCAGGTTAGATCGCCACTCTGGAATCTTGCACAAACTTTATTACAAAATGACAAAATGTCCTATCCCAAAAAAATTATTACAACAAATTAATCATGTTTAAATGGTGCGATTTAAACTAATTAAACATATTTAATTAAAAAACTAAATAAAACTCACTTTATTACAACTTAAATAATCACACTTAAATGGTTCAATTAATTTTTTAACCTACTTAATTTATTTCTAATACTGCATTTTGACTAGCAAGCATATTTTTTATTTTTTCTAAGTTTATACATATTTTTTTTTTATTAAGTGGCATTTAGACTAGCTATCTTATTGGGTTTTTTTTTTTCATTTATTTTTTATATTTTTATTTGTATTTCTTTCATTTTTTCAAATATATATATATAATGTCCCCTTTTTCTTTTTCTATTTTTCTTTTCTTGGAAATAATTTGTAAGAGGAAATATTATTTACAACATCTTTATACACAAATCAACATATAATTATCAATTTATCCTATAAAATGTAGGACCCTAACATTAGCTCCAATTGGGATGGTATCCTCCTTGTGAGGTGTCAAGAATGATGTAGATCAGTAGCCTTTATCTATTGGGCATATTTCCCTTATTATGCAGCTGAATTGATTCACTATTGTTATTATAAATATGGCAACAACTCATCATAAGCTTAGGGCCTTCTCTTCGGGCTTTAATTTGTGATGTTAGCCACCCACACTTGTAGTAGAAAAATAAAATGATATTCACAATGATTTGAATGAGAACTTATCTATTCTTGAGAAAGATAGTGTTTGAGCAGTTTTCCATTGATAGGTCCACTTGGTAGTTCTTCTCTAGTCAAATATTTCAAAAATAATGCATTATTACCTCGGTAGGCTTCAATTTGGTAGGGTCCTTTCCACGGACTATCAAATTTACCATGGTTTCCCTTGTCTTGATTTCTGGCATCCCACTTCAAAACTAGATAATTCAATTTAAAATCGTGTGTTTTAGTCCTTCTGTCATAGGTATTCTTGATTTTGTCCTGAATTACTTGAGTTTTGTTGTATACCTCCTTCTTATGTTTTTGCAACTTTATGGTTTGATTTATCCTTCTCTGTAAGTCATTTTTCTCTACTTGTGATTCCTGCAATAATTTTAGTACAGGGATTCCCAAGGAGGTAGGAAAAATCATATCCACTCCATATACCAATTGGAAAGGAGACATTCCAATATATTTATTAGTGATAATTTTGTCAGCCCATAGGGCATTAATGAACTTCTTATGCAAGGAGGTTTATTTTTCTGCAATAGTTTCTTTATGATGTTGAATAAACTCTTATTAGAAGACTCATCTAACCCATTTCCTTGTGAATAATAAGAAGTAGGGTGTCCTAACTTTAAGTTATATTTGTTACAAAAATCAATCATTATCTTTGATTTGAAAGTAGCAGCATTATCAGTAATGATCTTATTTGGACAACCAAATCTGGAAAGAATATTACCTTCTAAAAATTGAATCATTATGGTGTCTGTAGCTTGTCTGATTGGAACAGCCTCAATCCACTTGGTGAAGTAGTCAGTGGCTGTCAAAATCCATTTATGTTGAGTTGAAGAGCTTGGATGGATTTCTCCATTAAAATATAGACCCCATTGTTGAAAAGGAACCTCAACTGAAATTGGTTTCAACGGAAAGGGAATATATTTTCTCTTGCCTTCAATGATTTAGCACTTATGGCATGTGGTAACTTTATTATGAACATCTGAAAACATGGTAGGCCAGTAAAAAATATCCCTTAGGACTTTGTTGGTTGTGATTTTCTAGTATAAATGTCCTCCACAATCCCCTTGATGGAATTCCTACACGAATTTTTATGCTTCATCCTACAATAAAAAAGTAATAAAAACACCTCCAGCATCTTTCCAATACACATTCTGATCTAAAATGAAAAATTTTATAGCTTTTAACTTGATAAATCTAGCTTTTTTCTTAGTTAAACTAGGAGGAGCTTGTAAATTTTGTAATACAAAAATAATATCTGCATACCAAGGAGAGGTATCAAAAGTTTCTGATACCTGTGGAGTCACATGCTCTCCATGTTCATTAAGTGCAACTATAAAATTTATGTCTAGTGCATGAAAATTTGACTCAGCCATTAGTTTTTTCAATCCTTGACCTTTGATGAGCTTAGTGGGTTTTATCTCAATGCCATATTCTAGAATAATTGCAATCCATTTTTCCCTTTTCCCATCTGGATCAGTTTGTGTAAGGATATATTTTACCACAGTATTTGGGACAAATGCAATGATATGGGAATGTAGAATGTAAAATCTGAAATATTTTATTGTTTTTACTAAATAAAAGGCTTGTTTCTCCATGATATTGTATTTTAATGAGGCATCCCTCAAAGCCTTGTTGAAGAAAGCAATAGGTTGTTCATATTATACATTGTTTTTGTCCAAAACAATTGTTGCAATGGTGTGTTCATATGCAAAAGAAAAAATCAGGAAATCTTTTGTAAATTCAGGGCTAATTAACATTGGAGCTCTTGTCAATGCTTTTTTTACTTCATCAAATGACTAATTTTCTTCTAAGATCCATTTTAATTCACTGTCTCTTTTCGGCATGTTAGCCACCTATAAAATTTGTCATATCAAATGGTGGCTAAATATTTTTTAGCCTTCAAGAAACAATTCATGTCCAAATTGTGAGTTCTTGAAGTATTATGATGATATTTATCCTTGGAATTAATCTTCATTGTTGTTTCACTTAAAGCCCTCAAGGACCTTGCTGTTTACCAAAAGAAAAACTGCTTAAGAGGCTCCTTTTTCCATCATTTCACTCCTCCTTTTCACTCACAAGTAATTCCATTTTCACCCTTATTCCCTTTACAAAAATCCCTCTATAAACCTTCATCTTAACCTTCAAAATCATCCTAACCCTCTTAAAACCTTATATGTCCCCCTTATTTGGTTTAAAATCCTTTCTTTCATCTATCGGAACCCTCACTTCACTTTAAAAAACCCTTGTTTTTGACCTAAAAACACCCTTTTGCACTATAAGTTATTTAGCCCCCGAGGGCTTATGGCTTTTAAACCCTTTCCTTCATACGACCTAAAGCCCTGCAATCGGGCACTTAAAGGCCTAAAAACCCTTTCCGAACCCTTATTTCCTTTTATTTTTCATTTCCCTGACATTTCGATTTTAAATAGATCTTGACCATTGATCTCTTCAAATCAACGACCATCGGGCACTCATCCTTCCGCCCATTTCACCTACCTTCCATTTTCCCCTTTCAAATTCTTCGCCCCATCTTTAGATCTCATCTGTTCATCTTTGAGATCCTACGATTGGGACTTAACCCGATAGTCTAAATTTTCCATTAACAAATCACTCCGCCAATTAACTTTTCCACTACGCGACAAAGGCACTGACGCAATCGTCGGTCCCACCATACATCCTCTATGCATCTTTGGATTGATCGCGTTCTACCCACACTATCCAATCTCCCAACGACTCAAAAACAATATCGCGCAGTTTTTGGCCCCTCCCCGCAGTGCGCTACTTCCTTGAAATAAAAGTGGTTTTCATTTTCCACGTGTCGATTGATGAGTCTATCGCGTTCCATTCGGTTAATTTCGCTTACCGCCCAGAGCCCGCATGAAAACCACCAATGGTTTTCCTGAAACCACTAATCCTCAATTCATGCCATATTTTCAAATTAAACCCTGGTTTTGTGTTTTACCATAGAAACCCGTTCTCTACTGCAAATCCCTCCATCCTCACAGCTCTAAACTCTTCCATGAACCCTCCAAAGCATTTTTAACCAATCATTCGCAAGATTTAAATAACTTTGTTTGTTTTTTATGCAAGTTTAATAAATTCTCAAGGTTAAAACCCTCCCATAGGCAATTACAGTGTTATGGGCCGAGGATGACGATACTCATATCCGTGAATACAAATTAAGGATATCAGGGGTTTTAATTTCGCGGTTTGGAAGGGTCGATGAGTCATGATCATCGAATTTTCGGAAAAAATCTTTAACTAACCCTCTGCGCACCTACAAACAGCAAACATAGTCAACATCAATTAATGAAAGAGTATCAGTGTCAAAGATGAATATCAAAGGATAATTGAATGATTAAGGGTTATAGACAGAGTTTAAAGGGATCAAGGCATGAATTAAATATCAAAGGCCTAATCCACAAATGAAGACAGACCCAAAAGAACCTTGAATGCCACATCTAAGGGGCTAATTGAATCCCCAGCTACCATATTGCCACTTGTAACCTCTCTGCCTCAAAGGAATACCCAGATCAAATCTCAGTCAGGAAACATTAAGGCCAAAGGCTGCTAACAGTTATTACAAGAAAAATCAAATATTTCACACTGACAGCAAAGTTATTGTAAAAGATAAAAAGATCCTTAAAGTCAATATTTCACCCACTAAGCCTAAAAGAAGAAAACAAAGTTAATGAAACAGAGTTGTAAATTGAATGCTTTCCTGCCTTATGCCTTGCATGGTTTTCAAGGCTAGGAGTTGCATTTAATATGGAATTAATTATACTCAAACCCTAGAAACTCTTCCACCTCCTCATTTCCTTAGAAAATCTCCTTGAGGAGCACATTGTAAAGGGTTGGTTGTTGGACTTTTGATGTAATAGTTGTTGTATCGGATCATTGTTGATGTAAATAAGTTCTGAAGCTCTGAAGCTTTGTTAAGTTATTGAAGAAGATAGGCTAAGAAGAGAAGTTTGAAGCTGTGATGAAACATTGGACATGTAGTTTGTAACTGGATTGACAATCAATATACAAGCTGATTTTTGGGATCTTGGTCTATATCATTGGTGAAGTACCTCTTACTGTTATTGTTTTACTTTCATGTATGCCATTTTGTTCACTTTTCTCTGATAAATAACAGCAAGCATAGAGCTAGGATTTATTTTTAGAAGTACCCTACTCTCACTGATAAGCTTTATCTATATGTTTTCTGCTAATTGTGATATTTGGGAATGACTTAAATTAAGTGTAAACATTATCAAGGAATGTTGGTTAGTCCATGTCTTGATGTGCAAAACTTGAAAGGAAGTTCTTGAATGATATTTTCATTACATGTTGAGTAGAGTTAAACTAGAAAATTTTATGGTTTGCCCTGTCTTCTAGTTCTTTCTCCAAAATTTGTTTGAAAGTTCCCCTAAGAGTATGCTAAAAGCAGGCTTTGATTTTAATGCATCTGACCTGATCCTAAGCTGCACTTTGTTTTCTGATCTATTTTCATCTCTTCTAAAAGTAGTCTAGTGAGATTACTGGATTGTTGTCTGATAAGTTAGCTTTAATACAAGCTTGACCAAAGAAGTTTATGGTTAGCCCTGTCCTTTGGCTGGTTTCAAATAGTTACTTAAAAAGGCTTTTCTTGTATGGTAAGTTGATAAATCCTTGTTAAAATTATTGGCTTTTTCCATTTTCTCAACACTTTTAATGTCCCACTCCATCATTTAATCTAAAGGATCTTTTGATATAGATGACTTGCCCCTTGGACCACTCTTGAAATTTTTGTACAATTAAAACCTTTTGTGACTCCATTGCCCAATGGTTTAAAGCTGCTTCATACTAATCCTATCTTCTAAACACTTCTCAATACACTTGCATCTTCACCTTTTGGAACTCTTTCATTTTGTGATATTCCATCCAATTAAAAATCATACCTGACCAACCAAACAAAAAAAACCCTTGTTCTTAATAACTAGCCTAATATCATATTAAAAACTTAAAAGATAAATCAATCTTTTCACTTATAGAGAGATCCCTCTCTGGATTCAGGAGGGCTAGATCCTAGAATCCCAAAGTGGTTTTGATGAAGGCTCTGCAGCATTTAGTCTTGCCACTCTACTAAATTACAGAGACCTAACATGGCATATTAGTTATAGCCCTTAGAAGCTTAGCTAAATTGGGGATAAATCTCCTTAGAAAATTTATTCTACCAATGAAATATTGCACTTCTTTTTTGTTTCCTGGAGGATCAATTTTCATAATTGCTTCAATCCTACTGAGATTAATTTTAATACCATCTTTTGAAAGTATATGGCCTAGCAATTTTCATTCTTCTAAACCAAACATATATTTCTTTGGATTCAAATATATGCCATATTTCCTACATCTTTCAAAAACAATTTTCAAGCGATGTAAATGATCCTCATCAACTTTGGAGAAAACAATTACGTCATCTAAATATATCACAATGAATCGGTCTCTTTCATGTACAAAATCTATATCCATTGCTCTTTGGAAATTATCCCCTGCATTCATCAATCCAAAAGGAATTTTGACATACATAAAAGTTCCCCAAGGTGTTGTAAAAGTTGGCTTATCTTGATCATTAGGATGTACCAAAATATCGTTATAACTAGAAAAACCATCCAGTAATGAAATCATGCTTGATCCAACCACCCTTTGAGGTATATCATCCATATTTGGTAAGGGGTAGTTATATTTGAGAGAGACTTTATTTAGGTTTCTAAAATCCACACATAACCTTATTTCACTATACCTTTTCCTCCATGGTACCATATTTGACACCCATTTAGAGAATATGAGTGGTACTATAATTTTTGCATCAAACATTTTTTTAACCTCTTTCTCTATCAAAGAAAGTATAATAGGATTAACTCTCCTCAATTTTTGTTTAAAAGGTTTTTGATCCTCTTTGATGGGTATGGTATGTTGAATTATGACTTTGTCATAAACCTTTAAATCTTGATATCCCCATGCAAAGACATCTCTACATTGTTTAAACAAATCTATGTATTTTTGTTTTTCTTGAGGAGGTAATGATTTGGAGAGCTTAACAATTTTAGGATTTTCTTCAGTAACTATATTGCAATCCTCTACTTCAGATCCAGTTGGCTGAATTGAAGGCTTTTTTTCTACATCATTAAAATCAAACAATTCTTCAATCAGTACAAGACCCCTTGGAATTGTATTATTATTTAATTGCAATATTTCATATTCCTAAAATTTTGCATCAGTTTGATTGAAAATGTTTCCTTATTCATCTTCTTCGCTGTCTTGTCCTATGTCAATGTTCATTTTTTCAAAGTCCTCTTTTAGTTGCAGGAAATTTTCAAGTTGTTTGTCATTATCAAAAAATTGACAGTGTCTAATATTATCAGGAATAACAGGTCTATGTTTGACATCAATTTCAAGTTTTCTGCTTGCTCTAAAAGGAATTTTGTAAGTACTTGTAGAAGTAGCTAATGTATCAAAAAAAACATTTTGATCTCTAGGAATTAATGATAGTTGGTATTTTGGAAAACACTGCAAAAAAGTATAAAACAACATTTCTATATACTCTCATTCTAGGATGTTTAGCTGAATATTTACCTTTGATTTGTTTTATGATCAATTCAGAATCTCCATGAATTGAAATATTCTTTGCTCCCATTTGTTTTTGTTTTCCCTGACTGTGTATTAGAGATCCATACTCCAATACCAACTCCTTCTTTAATTACTGCCCCATCAAAATCCATGTTCCATAACCCATCTTGTTTTACTTGTTCTCGAGTTTCCATTTTTTCTTCTTTAACATATTTCTCTTCTGATTTGATGTCTAAAACCTAATCTTATTTTTCCAAACAAATATCATTGGGTGTGTCATGGCTACTCATCATATGTTTCATTACGGTCTCCCTATACAATATTTTTTGTTGACCAAAAATAGGAATTGTGGCATATGTCATATTCAGTGGTAATGTACCCTGCAATTTTTCTCCCCGTGACCTTGACAAGAGCATGTCGTACTTAGTTGAAATGTCAGCCACAACAATATATATCACTAAAATTTTGGTTGGAATTTGAGTGAGAGTAACACACAAATCTTTGATTCATCCCAAGAATTTTACTCAACTCGAATCAAAGGAGTAAAGGTATTTATAAGGTATTGTTATATATAAACCCAATTTTTCCATTATTTCTTTTGGCATAAGATTGTGTGAGGCACCTGAATCTAAAATGGCATCATGTAGGATAAAATCATGTATGTTAAGACTAACATAAAATGGAGGAACATTGTCTTGTGGAATACCATCTACTTCAGGTCCGAATAGTAATTTGGGTTGATCATCAGTTACATTAACACTGTCAGTTCCTTTCTCAATTTTTAGTGTCTTTACAACTTGACTTCTATAGACATCCTTTTTTGCTAATTCAAGCAATGGAAATGGGATTTTTAATTTTGAAAGCTCATTTTCAATATTGAAATAGGTTTGAGACTTTTCCACTTCCTTAATACTCATCTCTTGTTTTTTAGGAGTTTTTTATGAGGAGTTTCTTTCTTATTGACTTACTTTGTGTTAGTAGGAATCCTTTGTCAAAGTGTACGAAAAAGGACCTCTTTAGCTACGCATAACTAATAGCCCTAACAACAAAAGTGGCTGCCAATATCTTCAGATCTGCGGTTAGTTGAACAAGAAAAGAGCTGCAAAAACCAGATCTATGCATGGAAAGACATTAAGTAGTAAAAACAAGGGTTTGCTCCATATACCTAATGTACTAGACAAGAACAATTTTTGAAAGAATTTTGTATTAATCGGGCACCTGGGAGAGATCACAAGAAGGCGTATCCAATTCTCCTCGGTGGGATGGGTTCTTGAAAGTCCTTAGTGTTTCAGATCTAACATTCCTCTCTCTTATTGGTGTAGAAAAACAAACATAGAACTCAATGGGAGTTCATAAAGCAAAATGGAAAATGGTGACCAAGAGTAGATCCAGAGTGATCTAATGCAATGAAGGTGACTAATGAATGGGGAAAACCCTCTATTTATAACAAAATATTGGGTCCTTCTAGATCTTGGTGCATGATTAAAATAATGTTAATCACATCTAGATCCACCTCTATGGAATATTTTATTATTATTTGTTGGAGGGAAAGGGTGTTTGACTTGGGTCAAATCCCTTGATTAGTGAAAAATAAATAAATAAATGATTTATTTATCTTTTTTAAGGAAGTGGTTGGGATATAATCAAATAAATAATGATTTATTTAATTATTTAAGGAAGTGGCTGAAAGATAATTAAATAAATAGTGATTTATTTAATTATTTGTGGGTGATTTGGTCATATTTAACAAGGAATATTATCTAAATAAGGTTTAAATAATTATTCCCAGAAAATAATAAGATAAATAAGGGTTTATCTAATTAATTTCTTTGATTTTGGGTTAAACATGACTGGGAATAATAATTAGATTATGGTTTAATTCATTATTCCATGAGGAAAACCAAACAAATATAGGTTTGTTTAATATTTCCTTTTGGGGTTTCCTATTTTAACATAGTGAAAGCAATTTTTCTTAGGGTAAAATTGGTCTTACATGGTGTACATGGGTCCATCTAATGGTAATAGGTTAGATGACCAAAAAATGGTGTAACACTTTGTTTGACTAGTAGATGGTGTATCAGTGGGTGACTTTTTGGGAGGGTTTGTTGTTGTCTTTTTGCTTCTTAGGTTTATTGCTTATGTACTTCCATAATATCATTTTGATATCCTTGTTGATTTTATCTGGTGATTTTGCAGGCATATCTTCTGGTAATGAATATTGAAACAAGTCATGTTCTTCCTTTGTTAGAAAAACAAGGTTTGTTTTACCTTCTCCAAAAAATATTTATTTGATATTCCTTTAGTGCTTGCATGGTTTATGATTCTACTTCAACAAAATTTTCTTGAAAAGGGGGTCTGATCTTTTGCTGATCATCTTGGCCTATTTGTTCTCTCTGTTTAATATGAGGCTGTGGTCTTCTAAAATTTGGATTTCGAATTTGAGGTCCCCCTTGAGGTTCCCTAAGAGGTGTTCTATCTGCCACAACCATTCTCTCCTTAATTTTTTTCATAGTTTTAACTAGACTGTCTAGTTTTAAGTCTGATGAAGAAGAAGGTTCGTCTTTGATAGTGACCCTTCTTTCAATTATTATATTATCTCTTTCGGCTAATAAATTAGCCTCTACACTAACAACAGTGCTTTTCATCTCTTCAAATGTGATTGGGTTTCTTTCTCTCATCTGATAAGCCATATCAAAATCAAATCCTTCTGGAAAAAAGATTAGGGCCAATCCAGGTAGGGGGTTTATTGCAAATGGCATAGAGTTGTAAACATTGTTAAATCTAGTTCAGTAATCCTGGGAAGTTTCATTTGGGACCCTCTTTAAACCTTCATATTCTGTAAGAATTTGGAGGGGGTTCTTTTTAACTTCCCATCTAGCAAGAAAACTTTGATGGAATTGTTGCAGATCTACAATGCTTCTAGCTGGTAATTTTCTATACCATTTCCTTACTTCTCCCATTAAAACTTGTGAAAACAGCCTCATTTTCACATCAACAAAATCTACTTCTTCTAGATCCGAGAATTCATTTGTTCTATGAATGTGTCGTTATGTTGTTATAGACCCTATACCATCAAACTGTGGTATTCTCTATATAGTTTTGTGGCATGTCATGTAATGTTCTTGTAGTGTCAATTAAGAATATCATCCTACCATGACTGGAATATGATTTGTGGATGATGTTACAATGGTGGTTGATGAAGGAGGTGAATTGGTTATAGAAGAATATGGGAATGTTGTAGTATGTACAATTGGTATGTTAGGGATGAGAGTTGAAACTGAAAAATGGGTGGATGAAAATGTGATGGTATATGAAGGTGGAATAAATGTAGGAATTGGTAATGAAGAAGAGGTAATACAATAAGAGTAGTGATCAACACCTTAAATAGTTATATTTAATATTCTAACCAGATCTTCAAGCTTTTCAAACTTATCTACAATATCTTTATAAGATTGTGAAGCATGTCAATTTTAGACCTTACGAAAATTTTCAATTGAGCCTCATCCAAAATAGTTTTAGGTATAAAAATTTCTGATTTAGATATGAAAGTACTATTCTCAAATTGCAAGTCAAACTGAATATCTTCAATTGTTACAATACTTTCTAGCAAAGAATTTGTTCTTGATAAGGAGCTACTACTGGTTGGGAAAAATATTGAGAGGGGGGGGGGGGTGAATCAGTATTTATAACTTGCTGTAAACATTTACTTTTCCTTACTAAATTTGTATACACGACTTTAATGAACCTAACTAGCATATATACGTGGATATACTAACAGAAACTTGTGTATACTGAGATGACTTTATTGTTAGATAATCTTTCAGAAACATTA
Source organism: Pinus albicaulis (assembly GCA_034641835.2). Classification (NCBI taxonomy): domain Eukaryota; kingdom Viridiplantae; phylum Streptophyta; class Pinopsida; order Pinales; family Pinaceae; genus Pinus; species Pinus albicaulis. The sequence goes on from CM076574.1 coordinate 601,684,927, forward strand.
TTTAACCCAACTTATAATTTATGCATCAGATATTTAAGTAGTAAATATGTGCAGTAATAACAAAATAAATCATCACACAAGAGCATCACCAATGAACACCAAGATTTAAGGTGGAAACCCAATTCGGGAGAAAACCACCGTTGTTGTCATCTCTCTCTTCAATATTTATTATATGGAAAACTGCTTACATTATTGTACTTGATGTAGACTCATATCAGTATGCAGACATCTACCTACAGAAGGCTGCAACCTTCTCTCATTCTCCAACTGCTACTAAAAGGGAGCTCCAACCCCCTAATCTCGTTTACCAGCCACTACTGGAAGGGAACTTCAACCCCCTGATCAGAACACCAGCTTATATTGGCAGGAAGATTCTACTTCCACACTGAAGGCTTCAACCCTCATAATCACTGCAGACCATGTTTCATCAATTTTCACATTGGATCCCACAACTTCAACACAACTCATCATAAAGACCATCAATAATAAACTTAACCCAAACTTCAATCAAAATAGTGAGATCACTGTAACCAGAACATACTAATAAACCTAGACTTTAGAATTAGTATGCAGAATCAATCTCAATCCTTAACATTCATTATATTTAAATACATACGCTACTTCACTTTCTTGATCCCACGTGTATATGCGCTTTGCTTCACACCAACCTATGTATAAATATGAGAATATTGAATTTACATAATATGATTTGTCTCAAAACCAGATCTCAGGCTTTCACTGAGATATCTTTTTAGTAATGCATAACCTTTATACAGTTAGTCATCACTAAGCATATTTACTCCCTCATTGATCATATTTTTACATATTCAACTTAGCAGCAATATAGTATTCAAACAACCCAGATCTACATGAAGACTTCATCAATAGATAACAGAAATACATCAAAAATACAATAGCATTAAACAGATAATCTCTTCAGCAAGCTTCAGAAAACCCTAACTTCCATACGCACTTTATCTAGGAAAAAGTTGTGTGTATATGCGCTTTCACTGTGATGAACTAGCGTATAGATCTGTAAATGTTATTAGTACAGAAAGATGCAAATATATAAACTTACCCAGATTTCTTTACTTCATTTCAGAAAATATGCACCAGGTCACGAATCCAAACATCTCATAATTAGATCATGTAAGTACATAGTCATTTTAGGTCTAGAGGTCTTGATGCATCATTGTATCCAAGGGTGCATCATAGATTCAGATCTACTAATAAAACAGAGTTCATCCCATGCAGATATGCTTCAAAGATAAGTATTCAATAACATCCCTTACACATGCACACCTTTGCACTATGATCTTCTTCTCCTTATATAGATTTAGCTTTTACCAATACCATGAGCCAAAACCACACAAATTCCAATGGTATTCTTGGACGGAATCAAATAGACAATACATTACTCAATATTGTGGGATAATACCATGGTAATGCCCCTCTGTATCATAATTTTAGAGTGCAAAAGGTATACACGTCTTGGCTTCTTCATAACCGCGTGTATATGCGACTTATCTTCATAAAAACTACATATATACTAATTATGGATGTATATGTGGGTTTCTTGTATACCAAGTAGCTTACATTTCCTTCATACATGGGTTGCCTTCATCAAACCCACGTATACATTGAGAAATATTTCTTGTTTCATTTCTCTGGCACTTACTAGAACTCCTTTCTCTGTCACATATGAACTGACCTGTAGAAACATCATTTTTACATCTTTAACAAATAGGTTGCTATCAAAAGGCAACTTATCAAGTAGGTTTCCATGAAGGACAACTTCATCAATTAGGTTTCCATCAAGGACAACATATTGCATCATATTTCCAACAATCTCCCCCTTTGGACTTGATGGCAACCATGATGGTGTTTGATCACCACAACAGATAGATACATTACTTTTTACATCTTTATTCAAACACCAAGATACTCTCCCCCTTTGACATAAAGGGAAAAGGGCGGATCAATACCTTTTACAAACAAGTCTAGTTTTGTTTCTAATAACATCTCCATTTTTATTTAACTTGTTTTTGAATATCCATTTTGTTCCAATAACATTTTTATCATGAGGTCTTGGAACCAATTCCCAAGTATAATTCTTTTCAATCTGATCAAGTTCTTCATTCATGGCTTGAATCCAAAATTCATATTTACTATCTTGATTAACATTTTGTTGTTCAATAGTGGATAAGAATGCCAGATAGCTAGGGGACCCTACAAGAGTTCTTCTTATTTGGACACCTGATCCCCTTTCTCCCAGAATTTGAGATTCTGGATGATTCTTTTGAACATACCTAGATGGAGTCTTTTCAGATATATCTTCTTCTGGTGCTTCATTGGGTTCTCCTTCTATATTGTTGGTATTTGATGAGGGAAAATATACATCATGATCATCTTCATTTGTTGTAGTTATTTCCCTTATAGTATTTGTGAGAAAATCATCAAATACAACATCAATACATATCCCTTTTCTCCCAGAATTTGAGATTCTGTATGATTCTTTTGAACATACTTGGATGGAGCCTTTTCGATATATCTTCTTCTGGTGCTTCATTAGGTTCTCCTTCTATACTGTTGGTATTTGATGAGGGAAAATATACATCATCATCATCTTCATTTGTTGTAGTTATTTCCCTTTTAGGATCTGTGAGAAACTCATCAAATACAACATCAATACATTCAACAATCTTCTGAAGTCTTTTATTGTAACATTTATCTGCTTTCCTTCTAGAAGAGTAACCAAGAAATATTCCTTCATCTTCTCTAGGCTCAAACTTACCAAGTTTTTCATCATTGTTCTTGATAAAACATTTTCTTCCAAAAACTCTAAAATACTTTACAGTGGGAAGATTACCATACTAGAGCTCATAAGGAGTTTTATCACCATTAACACGAACATGAGCCTTGTTAAGAATATTTACTACAGTATGTGTTGCTTCTCCCTAAAAGGTATCAGGAGTTCCAAATTCATCAAGCATAGCACGAGCCATTTGTTGAACTTTTTTATTCATTCTTTCTGCTACGCCATTTTTTTGTGGGTTTATAGCTACATAAAACTGTCTTTTTATGCCATGATGTTCACAAAAATAAAAGAATTCATCTAATATATATTCTCCTCCTCGGTCAGATCTAAGACATTTTATTTTTATATCTAATTCATTTTCAACCAAAGCTTTGAAGATCTTAAATTTTTCAAATGCTTCATCTTATGTTTTAGTAAACTCATCCAACACATTCTAGAGAAGTCATTAATAAATAAAATATAGTATTGTTCTACACGAGGTGAATTTTTTCTTATAGGACCACATAGATCAGTATGTATAAGTTCAAGAGGCTTACTTGTTGATCCTTCTTTGGCATTGAATTGCACCTTGGTTTTCTTACCAAATTGACATGATTTTCATATGGTACTTTCAGTCAGAGTGATACTGGGAAGATCATGAACAAGTTTGAGTCTGCTAGATTTTCTTATTTGAGAGAAGCTCAAATGTCCCAATCTTCTATGCCATAACCAATTTTCTTAAGATTTACCTAAGTAGCATTTCTCTTGGCCACCTTTTAATATATACAGATTGCTTGGTGTTCTAGTCCCTTTTATTACTGTTTTTCCTGTGTCAAGTTCACATACTACACATTCTTTTGAACTAAAGACAACTTCATTTCCTTAATCTCACATTTGGCTTACACTCAACAAGTTATGATTTAACCCATCCACATACATAACATTGTTATATTTAACCTTTTCTTTTAGAAACACAGAACCTTTACCCTTAATGATAGTTGGAGAGTCATTTCCAAAAGTAACATTCTTTTCTTTCTCTAATGCATTATATGAAAGAAGTTTTTTTTTATCGCCTGTCATGTGTTTTTAGCATCCAATATCAATGTACCATTGATTTTCTTCTCCTTCTGCAAATAATGCTATGCCATAGCTTTCAACTTGTGAGTCCTTCTTTCTCCATACCTTGGAGTTTGTGGGTATATGTTCATTTGGTTAAACTTTGGTCCTGCATTCAGATTCTTCGTGTCCAAATTTATTGCAATAAGAACATTCAATTTCGCCTTGAAGAGGAGAAAAGTTGTTGTAAGTATTCTTCTTTACTCCAGTCTCATTTCTTTTCTTTCTAGCTTCTCTGGTCATGATGGTTTTGTATGCAACACATTTTATAGCTTTATGACCAAAGTTATGACATGAGAAACAGTGTCCATTAAAGAATCATTTTTTGTGATCACGAAACCTTCTATTTATTTTTACCTGCTGATTGATATTTCTGTTATTTTTCTTCCTTGAATTGAAGTGGTCATGCTTTACCTGGGTGGTCCCTTTGTTCTTTTGCTGAGTGACAAAATGTTTTTGGCTGGCTTTAGTTGCATTTAGATAGCTTGGTGCTAAAGACTAAGAGGATTCTCTGATATATCCAAGTCATGTCTTTACAAGAGGAGAGCGTTGTACCTTGATAATTTCATCTAAGGTTTCAGATTCTTTAGCAAATCTAAGATTTAAAGTTTTCACTTTCTCAATTTCCTTTCTTAGACTTACTATTTCACATTCTAATTTCTCATTGTGCTTCTCCTTTTATATAAGCTGATTCTTTAGAGTATCTATGGCAATTTGTTTTTCTTCCAAACATATTTTGAGTTGATTTATTTCTTCAAGAAAATCATTTTCTTCTAAAGAATCCATACAAGTATCTTTAACCTCACTAGAATATTTTTCAAAAGCCATGAGTAGTCTAATATCTTGATCAAATTCTCCTTCTTCACTCTTTGATAGACCATCACTATCTTCCTGAGTATAAAAGATTTTTCTATTGATAAACTATTTCTTATTTCCTTTTGCCACTTCCTTTCCCTTTTCATGATTATATTTATGGGGACAATTAGTAGCATAATGACCAACTCTTTCACAAGCAAAAGATTTAAAAGGAAGCTTACCTCTGAACCTTCTAGTGCCAAGTTGTAGCTTCTTTACAAAATTTATCTCATCTTCTTCTGAAACATACCCTGATCCTTCTTGCTCTTTTACTTCCTTTCCTTTTGTAGCATCTTTGAAGACAACTTCTTTGACTTCAGATGGACCTCATTTCCTCATTTCACATGCAGTCAAAATCCCATGAAGTTGAACAATAGTAAGAGTTTTTAGATCCTGCTTCTCTTCAATAACAGACACTTTTGACTCGAATTTGGGAGTTAGAGATCTTAAAAGCTTTTCTACTAGAGTAGTGTCAGTTATGGTTTCACGCAGATTTCTCATACGATTTACAATATAATCTAGACGTAAAAAGAAACTGGCAATGCTTTCCTCATTATGCATTCTAAGTTTTTCATATTGAATTTTGAGAGTTTAGAATTTAGCACTTTTTACCTTGACATCACCTTCATAGCTCAGAATGATTTTGTCCCATATCTCCTTAACTGTATTCAACTGCATTACTTTGACAAATTATGATTCAGTCAAACTTCCCAATAATGCATTGACCGCCTTTACATTGGTTTCATAGTTCTTTCTTACTGCTCGATCTGTTGGAACTCAAGCTGGATATCGATAACCTCCTTCAACTATAGCCCATACATCTGCTCCAAGAGACTGAAGATAGGATCTTGTCCTTGTCTTCCAGAAGATTAAATTATTTCTTTTGAAGAGAGGAGGACTCATAGACATTGTCCCATCTTGATTGCGCATCTTAGTTGATCTTCCTTCTAGCATTTAAGCTTCTTCAGAAGGACCTGCTCTAATATCGACTGTTGGAAAAAATACTGAGAGGGGGGGGGTGAATCCGTATTTATAACTTGCTATAAAATTTTACTTTTCCTTACTAAATTTACATACGCGACTGTAGTGAACCAAACTAGCATATATACGTGGATATACTAATAGAAACTTGTGTATACTGAGATGACTTTATTGTTAGATGATATTTCAGAAACATTCTTTAACCCAACTTATCAGTTATGCATCAGATAGTTAAGCAGTAAATGCGTTCAGTAATAACTGAATAAATCATCACACAAGAGAATCACACATGAACAACAAGATTTAAGGTGGAAACCCAATTCGGGAGAAAACCACCATTGTTGTCGTCGCTGCCTTCAATATTTATTATATGGAAAACTACTTACATTATTGTACTTGATGCATACCCATATCAGTATGCAAGAATCTACTTGCAGAAGGCTGCTACCTTCTCTCTTTCTCTGGCTGCTACTAGAAAGGAGCTCCAACCCCTTGATCTTATTTACCAGCCACTACTGGAAGGGAGCTTCAACCCCCTGATCAGAGCACCACCTTCTACTGGCAGGAAGATTCTACTTCCACATTGAAGGCTTCAACCCTCAGAATCACTGCAGACCATGTTTCATTAATTTTCACACTGAATCCCACAACTTCAACACAACTCATCATAAAGATCATCAATAATAAACTTAACCCAAACTTCAATAAAAAAAGTGAGATCACTGTAACCATAACACATTAATAAACCCAGACTTCAGAATCAGTATGCAGAATCAATCTCAACCCTGAACATTCATTATCTTAAAATACATACACTACTTCACTTTCTTGATCCCCTGTGTATACGCGCTTTCCTTCACACCAACCTGCGTATATATCTGAGAAGACTTAATTTACAGAATATGATCAGTCTCAAAACCAGATCTGAGGCTTTCACTAAGATATATTTTCAGTAATGCAGAACCTTTGTTCAGTCAGTCATCATTAAACATATTTACTCCCTCATTGATCATATTTGTACATATTCAACTTAGCAGCATATACATTATTCAAACAACCCAGATCTACATGAAGACTTCATCGATAGATAACAGAAATACAACAGCATTAAACAGATAACCTCTTCAGCAAGCTTCAGAAAACCATGACTTCCATACGCGCTTTATCTAGGACAAAGTTGTGTGTATACGCGCTTTCACTGTGACAAACTAGCGTATAGATCTGTAAATGTTATTACTGCAGAAAGATGCAAATCTATAAACTTACCTAGATTTCTTTACTTCATTTCAGAAAATATGCACCAGGTCACCGATCCAAACATCTCATAATTAGATCATGCAAGTACATAGTCATTTCATTTTTAAAGATCCTGATCCATCATTGTATCCAAGGGTGCATAATAGATTCAGATCTGCCAATACAATAGAGTTCATCCCATGCCGATATGCTTCAAAGAGAAGTATTCAGTAGCAGCCCTTACACATGCACACCTTTTCACTATGATCTTCTTCTCCTTATATAGATTTAGCTTTTACCAATACCATGAGCCAAAACCACACATCAGACGATGGTATTCTTGGACGGAATCAAATAGACAATACATTGCCCAATGCTATGGGCTAATACCATGGTAATGCCCCTTAGTATCATAATTTTAAAGCGCAAAAGGTATACACGACTTGGCTTCTTCATACCTGCGTGTATACACGACTTCTCTTCATAAAAATTGCGTATATACTAATTCTGGATGTATACGCGGGTTGCCTGTATAACAAGTAGCGTATACATTTCCTTCATACGTGGGTTTCCTTCATCAAACCTGCATATACATTGAGAAATATTTCCTGTTTCATTTCTCTGGCACTTACTGGAATTACTTTCTTTGTCACATCTGAACTGACCTGTAGAAACATCATTTTTACATCTTTAAAAAATAGGTTGCTATGAAAAGGAAACTCATCAAGTAGGTTTCCATCAAGGACAAATTCATCAAATAGGTTGCCATCAAGGACAACATATTGCACCATATTTCCAACACTACTATCTTGACTTTCTTTTGGATTCATTTTCCTTGACAACTTTTCAGGATCTTCAATAGTTTTTGAAGGGTTGGGATCTGGATTAGATCTATAATATGTCCTTTTGGGAGCCATGTATACAATATTATATTTACAAATGTAAAATATGCACAACTTTTAAGTAGAAAACATCCTTAATAAGATCTATTTCTCATCCACGCACTTTGAAGAAGCTTTAAGCATAAAAATAAATGTTACCAAGGAAAAGTGTATTTTAAATCTGATGTGTTCAAGTTCCCCAGTATGGTCGCCACTATGTTAGCACTCCATAATTTCCCAAGGTTGAGGAGGAAATCGATAGGTAACCACAAAACCACTTGTAAATTTGGGATCTAGCCCTTCTAGTTTCAAAGAGGGGTCTATCTTTATGATTTAGATTTTTTGATTAAATGTATTAGGCTAGCTATTGAGTTCAGAGGTTGATTTTTGAAATAATTGGTTGAAACTTCAAGAATAAGCCATTGGCATGTGGAGTCATAAACCTTAAGTAAATCAAGTGCAGAAATAACAAATGAAGTGTAGCAGGGAAAGGTTATAGGCAGAATATTCAATATTTGGAGCTTTGTGGAATGAATTGGAGGAAAATATTTAGATTCAATTAAACATAGAGCATTTAAAAGTGAATTCTATATTTAATTTCAGTTTGAAAATACATATATTGTTTTTAAGCCAGAGGAAAGTGTAGTTAAAAAAATTTAGCCCTTAATTTTATTCAAACAATACAAATAAGAAGAACATATGGAAACATTGAGAAATAACAATTACATAAGAGTAAAAACATCACCAATTCGTCTGACACATGAATCCTAGAACAAATTTATGTATTATTAAAAACAGTCACCTTAGCTCAATGAACAACTTTACATCAAAAACCTCCTTTCTTCATACAAGTCCCAACAAATTATACTTTGAATTATGAATTATTTATACAATTCTTAACAAAATATCTTGATTTATTACAAAATACCTCAAAACTTGTTTATAAAAATAGTACAAAAATATAGGACAACAAAAGTTGTTGAAGCTGCTAGCACTATCTTCGAGGATTGCTGGTGATGACTAGGCCTAAAAAAATCTTGCTTTGTTGTTGAAAATGTCAGTTTCATCCACCTCGGTATATTTTTGGAAATTTGGTTTGATTAAGAAGAAATGTTTTATTTCATTTTTAATGAGCAAGTCAAATTTCAAACCCTCCATGAAGGATTTTCTTGTGACGGTGGAAAATTTTGACTTGTCCTTGGCTATGGTGTACAATTTATGTTGATAATCCTCCAATTTTACTAACTTATCTCCAATTCCTTTTATCCCTAGCAACCCTTTTTGATGCAACACATTGAATTTTCTATGGAATTTTTGAATGTTGGCCTCCAAGTTATGGCATTTATTTTCTAATTGAAACATCAGATTATTTTTTGTAAGAACTCTTTTAACTTCAAGGATGGTTTTTGTTTTGTCTGCAATCTCAAATTCCTCTAGTTCACCCTTTGTTTTTGAATTTAGGACCTTTATCAATGTATTTGCTTCACCTCGCATCTGTCTCAAACTATCTTTTACCTTTTCAATGATCTCCTTTGATCTTTGTACTAGTTCCTCCTGCTTGTAAATTATCTCAATGGAGGGCCAAATTTCAGTGATAGCTTCATTTATTTCGACCCATATGTTCTCCTTAGCATGTCCAACTTCTTTTTCTTGAGGATATGCAGTGGATGGAAACTTAAGTTTCTTCCTTAATGCTGCAATGTCTGCATTCTTCAAGGTTTAACAATTTCTTCAGCAACCTTTACATCTTTAGGATCATATCCCTGTTTTATCACTAGATCCTCCAATGATTTAATCTTTGTGTCTTTAGCCAAAGAGGATATCCTCTCAAGTTTTAACTGAGACTAGATGTTGTTGAATCAAGCTTTCAATTTGGAAGTTTTCATTTCCTTGTTTGTCACAGTTGAATATAGCATCTCACCTTTTTTTTTTTGCATGTCTATTTTATCAATGGGATGAATTTTATCAACATCGAAGGAAAAGATCAACTTTTTGGAGTCATCTACAGTTTTCGGAAAAGGAACTACTGCTTGGAGGAAATAAATTTGCATCTGCCCTTTCTCTGTGTCAAAGGCAGAGAGAAGCCCATTCTGTGAGGTTGTTGTTTGTTTCCAAAATTGAGAATAGGTAAAAGCCTTGAGCATCTCATTTTTCTTCTTAATCTCTTTGTATTTGGAAAATATGTTTGGTTCAGCGTGGTCATGAACCAATTTTTATATTTGAGATGTGTCTAGAGGATTTTGGGAGACCGAGGAGGATGGATATTCTTTAAAAATGCCTTGATCTCTTGGGAAAATATAAGGACAAGAACCTATTAGAACTATAGTAGACTGTGTAGCTACAATGGCTCTCTAGCTAGGAATATATATAGAATGGCACCATGCCACAAACTCAGGAAAGTGATGGGTTTTGGGAAAGATGAATTGAGGTAGGAAGGAGTCCCATAAACCTAATTCATCACTCTGGTCAATGAATGTAATGTCCCGTGTGTGGGTAGGGCCCGCAGCCACGTGTCTGGGGTCTTTGTAATGAGGGGTACTATGAAAGGGTCCTCGCCCTCAGATGCTCCGGTGGGCCGACCCCCACCCTTAACACCCTGGGATGCCACCCTCACTAAATTTCTGTCTTTTGGTGTAGTGGTTGGGCCTTAGTGGTATCAGAGCCTAAGCAGCTATGATACCATTGTAATATTCCCAAATGGGACTGCTTACCAAGGCATGCCTGAAAAATGCATTTTTCAGGAATGTATGCTACAAGATTGGAAACCAACCCTTGGATCCCTTAGATCTGACAATCTAAGACCTAAATCCAAGAGGGGATCAAAAACAAATACTTCTAGGTGAGGTAAACAGATCTCCCACACCTAGTACATATGGAAATTTCCCAAGAATGGGACTGCAACGCTATATAACAACACTGCTCAGAAAATAATGCAGTTTAGCAAAGCAGTAGCAGGAGGCCAATATGGAGGCTCAATATCATCATTTAGAATAGAAAATCAAATTTATATTGAAGCCCTTTCATTATAGAACAGAAAGCAGAAGACATTACATGAACAAATGCTCAAAATAAGAGGGTGAAACCATATGATATGACTGTACAAGCTTGATAGCGTTATTTTATTAGTTGAAAAGAGATGTATATTACACTTCAGATCTAAAGTAGATCTATGTCCAAAAATATATATCTATTTCGTATTTGTACACTATAGAGTCTCCTCTTCAAATGCCCCTTGGGGTTTTCAATAAAAGATTAAGTACATGGAGTAGACCTGAGATCTAAGGCAGCTGATCTGCAGAATGATTCAGATTTTCTGAAGCAAATACATCAGTATTCAGATCATATCTGAATGGAACATGGATTACATCTGTAATCCACGGATCACCACAGTGAAGGGCATATTCCCAACACTAGAGATCTCTCCTCCTTGAATTGCCCAAAGACCCTACAACTTCCTCCTTACAAATAATGCAGATCTAGAAGATGGACTACGTTTTTGGCTCTAGAGCATGATGTGGCCTCAAGCCAAGATTTGAAAATGGGCTCTTCTCATCCAATACTCTATTTCCAGGGGATAGAAGGATTTTCCACTGAAAAGAGGCACTAGAATGGCCTAGACCTGAGTACATCTAGCCTCCACTTGCTGCAGCTTACAAAGACAAGAAAACCATCAATAGGATCTGCGTTGTAGTTGGAAGAAGAGCTTGGCAAAATTCCTGATAGTGGTCAAGAAATGAAAGACTCCTCCTTGAGCTACTCAATGGAAGAGGTGGGATTCCCGATCAGGAACACCCAAGTGCTAAACAACACTTTTCTCTGCTAAACAACCAAGAGAATATAAATTTCTAAACAGACAAAATCTTCAGAAATAATATGTCTTCAACCAAAGGCCCAACCACTACACCAAAAGCCCAAACTGTTAGTGAGGGTAGCAACCCAATGCATTAAGGGTGGGCTAAAAAGCCCACCGGAGCATCTGAGGGTGGCAGCTAAACAACCCCTCATTACGCAGACCCAAAACACATGGCAGGGCCCACCCTGAATAGGGCTGGGTTTCTACCCTCACTAACAATCTGAGCTTTTGGTGTGGTGGTTGGGCCTTTGTGGTATTAGAGCTGCTTGATTTCCCTTTGGGATATTATAGTGGTATCAAAGCTCTAATCTTGGCTAAGCCTTTGTTCTTCAAATATTATGGAGTTTTTTCATGGGAAGGAGAAGATCTACAAGAGAGATCAAAGCAAACCCTTATTGTCTAGAGGAAAGAGGTTCTCAAAACTTCTCTTTCAAACTCTGCAGGGTAGAAGCAAAGACATAAAAGAAATGAGGATGGAAAGACATGGAAGTCCCTCAAAAAGATCTTCAAGATTTATACATGAGGAAAGCTTCAATTCCTCATCTTATGGGTGTGAGAATTTAGCCACATCATCAGATTTACAACGCTCTATCAGCCACTTGTTCATGACAAAGAAAAAGAAAAAAGGAGATGTGCCAAAGAAGGAGATTCTTGGTGATTATTTGCAGGAGTATGAAGCTCAATCTAAGGGGTTCAAAGATCACTTGAACTTCCAATGGTTTTTCAAAATCAAGGAGGAAAGAAGCACAAGGAGAAATCAGCATGGTGTGGGTAGATTCTTTCTATCTACTTTTGATGGATCACCTAAATGTCCAGCTGGGGTTTGGGTGGAGGAGCTAGACAGCTATGTGCAACAACATCAAGTTTCAGAAAAGGAAGCCATCAAAGTAGCAGCACTGCATCTTGAGGGTAAGGCTTATGCTTGGTTGTTGTTTGAATCTTTTTCCTTAAAAAATGAAAATACATCTACTTATGCAAATTTCATTAGAATAATAGTGGAAAGGTTTGATGAAAAATATTATGAAACACTTTCTATGGAGACTATCAAACCATATCAAACAAAACCTTTTCATGAGTTGGGAGGATCTATAAATCCAACTCCATTTCAAAATACCATTGAAGGGGATGATCACTTGTATACCTTGCCAAGGGAAAATTCCCCACTACATGAAGAGATTTCTTCTCAAGAGGAAGACATGGAGATTCCTCCTTCAAAAGAAGACCAAGGTCTAAGGTCTCTTCTTGATGATGAGGCATTTTCAATTATTGAAGAGGAGGAAGAGGAGGCTAATGCAGTCATGATAAGAGCACATCCAGTACCTCATGAAGGGGAAGATGGAGCACTTTCTCCAAGGAGGGAAACTCTTGCACTCTTGCAAGGAGTTCCAGAAAATCTCACATATGGATATCATGGCACAAACCATGTGAAACATATGCCATCATTATAAAATTGTGAGATCTTGAAGATAGAAGAAGATAAAGGGGAGGGCTAGCTTCACATGATGAGGAGAATACACCCCTCTTTATTTCAGAAGTTTGATACACAAAGAAGGCAAGAAGACTTATGCAAGGACGGCAAGGACAAATCTTTCCACACACATACATATCCTGCTCTATGCCTTGATGTATCTTTGCATGTAGGCACTCCACCAGGGAGACCTCCTGATTGGAGGAAAACTAAAGTGTTCTATCAAATATGGGTAGCATTTGCATACTCGGCTAAGGAAGGAGCCTTGGGAGAAGCAAGCACAGCATAGATAATCTTTCATGGATTCAAAGGAGAGATAAGAAATTTTCTGAAATGGACATTGCTATCTCCCACTCAGCTATTTGCACTGAAAAATGAGAATTCAGAAATCTATGATGGAATGGACATGATGACATGGCCACTCAATATCTTTGGGGCAACCAATGATATTCTCACTCACAAAAGAGATTTCTAAACATGACAAGAGGATATCAACACTCTTGCATGCATGGGCCAAATTAAGGAAGTTTTGGAAGGCAAAAAAATTTCAAGGAGAGGTTGACTTCCATCTACTTCAATCTTGTCTTGAGAAATATCAGCTGCAAGAGAGGCAGCAAAATAAAGTTAATATAACTCCAACATGTGACTTTGGCATCAATTATGACAAAGAGGAGAGCCATGTCATGACAGGGGCTGCATTTCAGATTTCTACAGTGGTGTCATTGTTGGGGAGCCTAGATCCTTATTGGGAGTCCCAACTCTTGATGGAATATTCCAAGGACCTCTTCATGTGTAAGGTTCTTAATGGGCAAGTGATGGATGGGAGGTATATGGTAGTTGATGGAGTCATATATTCTCGTGATCAGATCTATCTTGCTAGAGATTCCAAGCTCAAGGAGAAACTACTTAATGCAGCCTATGAGATCTTGCTTTCTAAACCCACTGGTTTCATTAGAACACGCCATACTATCTTAGATGGATTCATGTGGGTGAAATTCAAAGAGGATATGCACTCTCATATGAGGAAGTGCATGGATCATTTGCTGGTTGACTGTTAAAAGGGAAGACTGTAATATTCCTAAATTAGCATTCAACTAATAGGAATATTAATTTTTCTTTTAAAATCTAGTTAGATGAATAAATGGGCAAGGAGGCTCATAGTTTCCTAAGTAAGAATAAAATCTCTTATAATGTGAAAAGGGATCATGAGATAACCAGATCAAGCATCCACATGTGTGAACAGGGTCTAAAGTGTGTGGACAAAGTCAAGTTTGACCAAGTCAACAACATTATTATATGAGGAGCGGATCCTAAATAAAGACAGCTCAATGTGAATGAAGATCAATCTAGCTAGTCAAAAAGAAGACACCTTGAGTGTGAAAGGAGACAAGGCATGAAGATCCAGTCAAGTTTGATCCAGTCAATATTGACAAAATCAAATAGTGCCGTAAATAGATGAGCAAGACTAATGGAGACATCATAATTTTGGTGGAGGAGCCTTTGCATGGAAGCGACCTCATAATGGGGTGGGACCCTTGGTGAGGAATCTCATCAACTATATAATGGAGGGGATGGCAACCATATGGGGAATTATTGAAGAATATATTTTGTATGTGGTCTGTTTAGACTTCTTTGCATACTTTGGCTATTTAGCTAAGTTTACTGCATTTTTTAGTGCAAGGTATTTCTCATGCGGGAATTCCCCACTCTTGCTTGGAGATCTTGTTTAATAAATCTATGGAGAACACTTTGTGCTGCATTTTCCACTATCTGGTGTTAGGCCAAGAAGCTACCTTCAGCAATAGTGCAATCCCTTTTAGAAACTGTGCTATTTCTTAAGGTATTGTAGTGGAGGGGTTTAATCCCTTGTTTTAAGAGCTAGTTTCCCAGGAGGAGGATCAGCCTTCTTCCAGAAAAGCTATACAAAGGAGATATAGCCATTTATTTGCATGATTATCCATATTTATGCAATGATTCAGCCATAAATCTACAGCAGATATTTCATGTATATCATTTCTGTCAAGAAACCCTTGTCGGGTCCTCTTGGATCTATGTAAAAAGAGACTAGATCTCTGTTTTTGTGCTCTATTGATTAATAAATCATAATTCTGATTTGTCTCTCCATTTTCTGAGTATAACCCTCAAATAACTGTGTTGTCTCTTTATGCAGTAACATCTGTGTGTAGTAGTCTTGGGGTTTTAGTGTTTTTGGGCTATTTTGAGCATGGGAGGCCTGTTTAACTAGGCAAAAGTCATTTGTTTCTGATCTCCTCTTAGATATAAGTTTAATATTGTCATATCTAATGGATTCATGGGCTGCATTTTTCTTTTTAAACTTATATTTCTGGAAAATGTGTTTTTCATGCATGTATTGCTGAATTTTCCCATTTGGGATATTACAGTGGTATCAGAGCTACATGATTTCCCTTTGGGATATTACAATGAAGTTTTTTTTTAACAAGTTGTGAAGTTCATAAATATCGAAATCACAATTGGTTTCAAGGATACATGGCAAAAGAGGACGCCACATAGTAAAAGTGGGAAAGTTTAACCCACTTTTAAGAGCCCCACCCCCCCCCCCCCAACCCCTGTGGTTAACCGTCAGAGGGGTTGGGGGGATCCGAACCAGATGGAATGTCATTGGATTTGGTGAGTTAGATAGCCATCATTTAATCTTGCACAAACTTTATTACAAAACGGCAAAACGTCGTGGCCCAAAACAAACTTTATTACAACAAATTAATCATGTTTAAATGGTGTGATTTAAACTAATTAAACATAATTAAAAAAACTAATGAAAACTCACTTTATTACAACTTAACTAATCACGCTTAAATGGTGCGATTGATTTTTTAAACCTCCTTAATTTATTTCTAATGTTGCATTTTTACTAGCAACCATATTTTTATTTTTTCTAGGTTTATACATCAATTTTTTTTTATTGAGTGGCACTTAGACTACCTCACTTATTGGGGTTTCTTTTTTTCATTTATTTTTTATATTTTTATTTTTATTTCTTTCATTTTTTCCACGAATATATATATATATATATATAGAGAGAGAGAGAGAGAGATATATATATATATATATATGTAGAGATATATGTAGATATATATATATATATCTCTACATATATATATATATATATATATATATATATATATATATATCCCCTTTTTCTTTTTTTGGAAATAATTTACAAGATGAAATATTATTTACAACAAATTTATACATAAATCAACATATAATTATCAATTTATCCTATAATATATAGGACCCTAACATGACAGAGATCCGAATTGTGTGTGACAGTGATCCAAATTTTATGTGGTGTGACAGAGATCGAGATTGTATTTAGAGAACCAAATTGTTTTTGACTAGAGATCTAAATTATCTATGATATATTGTGACAAAAATACGAATTGGTACAAAGGTTTGTGATGATTGGTAGAAATTTGAACTAGTACAGAGAATCTGTGCTGACTCATGTGGTTAACAGTTGTCACAAAGGACTAACTTTGACACTTGGTGAAATTGACCATAACTTGACTTTAATATCTCTTGTTGGATTGATTCTCTAAGGAAAGAAGATTGTTGGGTTTTCCCCTCGTTTGTTTTGCCCTGGCCACTAACATAATTTTGTATCTCTTGCCTATTGTGCACTATGATCTTTTCTTTCTTGTCTTTACTTTTAGTTGAGCTTATAAAGCGTAATTATTTGATGAAGAAAAAAGATTAAAAGAATCCCTAATAACTCACAAATAATTACCAGTAGTTCACAATATAATACTTGTACACATTGTACTTGGTTATCAACATGGTATCAAAGCTTTGGTGAAGAAATAAAGTTGAAGGTCACACCTTGTTGATACTCTCTCTCTCTCTCTCAAGGAAGAAATCTATTATCTCTATGTCCAATATTTCTTAGCAAATGGTTCCCTCTTGCAAAGAATGAAACAAACTTGATGGAGCCTCTAACTTCAAAGCATAGAAGAAGAGAATTGACCTTGTCCTAGAAGAACATGAAGTGTTGCAATATGTCCAAGGAAAAGTTCCTAAACCAAATGATAATGAAAATGACAATGTGAAAGAAAGGATTAGAAAGGGTGAAGTCAAGGCTCAAATAATATTATTTGGATCTATTAAGGATCATTTGACTCTGTTTGTTTCATAAATAACTTCATCAAAGTAATTGTATGATACCCTTGTTAAATTGTTCTCAATCAACAACATTAGTCAAATCATGTCTTTGAGAAATCAACTTCGTGATGAAAAAATGTCAATAAATGGACATGTGGCCTCCTACCTCATGATAATTTCTCAAACTAGAGATCAACTACAAAGTATGGGTGAAGTCATATCTGAATCTGAATTACTCAGTACTGCTCTCAATGGCCTACTAGATTTATGGGATTCATTTGTAGTTGGCATGTGTGCTAAAAAGCATACTCCAAGATTTGAATAACTATGGACTAATTGCACCCAAGTATAATCTAGAATGATTGATAAAGAGAAGATCCAAATACAAAATGAAGGATAATCTCAAGTTTTTGCTGCAATATTTAGAAGGAATAATGGTAAGAATAAGTTTGGTTCTGAAAATAATAATGCAGGTAAAAGGTCCAATCTCTAAGGAAAGAAATACTTGTCCAAAATCCAATGTTATGGATGTCACAAATTTGGACATTCTAAAAATAATTGTCCTGAAGCATAAAACAATAAGAAGAGAAAGTAAAATTATGATGATGAGCGTCCTCATGAGAAGAAAAAAATTCAAGAATGATCCTTCAAAGGCTTTAACATCTGATGTTAAAGACTTATATTACTAGGATTACTGCAAGTAGTCTAGGAGCAAGAGGGAGCCAGGGGGGCCCTCACATTAAATTAGAATTTGTTTAGAAACCTTCTAAAAACTAATTTATAGTCCCTATAAAATTGGAATTCTTGATAAGGAATCTCTAAGGTTTGTGGATAGAAACCACAAAATTTAGACCTAGTTCAATATTTCCGCTGAAGAAAAGAAACCCTAACCTTTTCAAGAAAAAAATAACATGATGATGATGATGTGGATAAATCTGATGAGTTTATGAATGAATTCAAGAAGATCAAGATCAAGAGAGAGCCGAAATCTTCTCAAAATATAAGTATTTTATCCCTCTTGTTTGATCATTTCTTTTATTGTTATCTTACTAGTAGATAGTCTCTTGTTTATATTTTTGTGCTCAACCATAATTTTTCTTCCATGACCTCCTAGTGAGGATTGCAAGTATATAGTGAATGTTTCAAATGGAAGAAGTAGAAGAAAAAAACAAAGGTATGTGTCATGATAACTTTCCCCAAATCATAATTTGATTAGAAAAATATGCTCAGAAGGAGCCAAGAGATCAACAAGTTTGAAGTTTGTAGCAAATGGAAATATGGAAGCAATATTTTAGAAGGTTTTCCTAGAAAGAGGGAGAGGATCATGTCAAGATGATTTCCTCGGTTAAGATGAAGGACTTATGTGTCAGATGGATCATATATTACCTCTAGAAGAAGAATTCAAAAAGCCATGTTATGACCTCATATTCTTGAATAGTGGACTGCTTGATTTCTTGGATAAGCACGAAGGAATATGTGAGAGGTTACTTGTAATTTTTGGTCAAATGTAGGTGAAAACCATGATGGTAGACATGGTGCAGAAGGAAACAATAAAGCTCCAATATATTTCCAATGATGAGAAGATAGTTGATATATGAACGAAGCCTCTTCCTGAAGCATAATTAGAGATGCCTCTTTGATTGAGAGGGAGTGATGATTGCATCATAGATATGGTTTCTCCCTGTGTCATGTACTTTTACCTAATAAGGGAGGCTATCCCTATGTAAAGTACATTGACTAGAATTAGGGAGAATGGTTTGAAATATTAGATAACATCATGGATTGGAATTCTTCCTATGTCATTTACTTCGACCTAATTAGTGAGGTTATCCCTGTGTCAAGTACATAAGCATGATTAGGAAGAATGGTATGATGGATTGACATTCCTCCTGTGTCATTGTATAGTGACTTGATTAGTGTTGTAGTCCATGTGTCGCTTTGACCTAATTATGAAGAATGGATATGTGGACTAACATTTTCCTTTGTCATTTTATAATGACCTCACTAGGGTTGTAGTCCTTGTGTCACTTTGACCTGTATAGGAAAATGGTCCAACAAAGGAGAGTCATTTTCTTTGTGTTATTGTAGTGACCTAATTTTTTATTTGTGGTAGCATCGGATGTGATCTAAGTCTCAAATTTTGTAGGGATGCGTAGGCACATGTATGCCAAAGAACCTAGAAATAATTTTGGGAAATTCCACACAGATAATTTTTTATGAAAATAATTAACTATTTTAAATGGGATCCTAATTCTAAACTTAGGAAATTAAAATAATTAAATGATATTAATTAAAACTGAGTGTGAATCTTCTAGAGAAAACTAAGATCAATTCAATTTAATATTAGTCGTTGATTAACGATTTAATCTTGGTCATTGAAGTCTCAACGAGAAGATTATAAGAAGGACTTGATGAGTCATTTAGAAAGTACACCAAAGAGTCTAGAGATCAAAATTCTTTAGTGAGCGATGCTCATGGGGAAGATTGATCGAGAATATTCTTGCATAGAGGGGAAGAGATAATTTTTGGTTGGATATTTTCCTGAGTTGGAGAATACACAACAAATAATCCAAAGAGTAGTATGCAGAGAGGCAACGTAGAAGCTACACAAAGCTTGTGCAGAGCTAGCAGAGGCATTGCAGTAGCAATGAGGAAGTTTGTGATTCAACTAAGGATTAGTCAGATCCAGTGCTGGAGAGTTGCGGTGTGAGACCGAGAGAGGCCAGAAGGTTAGATAGAGCAAGAAAAAGAGCCAGCACACAGGAGCCACGTGGTCCCCACGTAGGGTGACACAGAGACTGCGTGGAGGCAGTGGAGGGCTTTCCAGTTTGGGGTTTTGACCAATTTGGACTTCCAGTGGTAGTGTGAGGTAATCTCACTAGCTTCGTTTTCAATCAGATTCTCTGTGTGGATGGACAGAAAGGAATCCCAGATTGTATTCATAATTACTGCATAATATATAAACCCTCAGTTGTTGCACCGGTTTTCCTGCAATGGGTTTTTCTGAGGACATTAGTCCAAAAACAATGGTGTCACATGTGTTTATGATTTAATCTTTCCCGGATTTGTTTCCACACTTGTAATTTTTCCGCATTTAATTTTTTAAGGATGTAGTGTATGACTTTTCGGTATTTACAGTAGAACACCGTAAATAATTTGTTCAAGGAACTATAAAATAGAATAATTCTCACCAGTGCTACAGTAAGATTCCGGGTGTAGGATATTTCACATGGTATCAGAGCTTGTTTAGCAGTGTAGGATGATCTAGAGATCATATCTAGTAGATCAAGTGTTGAAGAAGAATTCGGGGATAAAAGAGTTGCGTAAGAAGTAGATCGATCTTCCTAGTGACTACAAAATCCAAGCCAAGTGTGCTAGGTCTGCAAGGAAATATCTGTTTGAGTGAGTTGACAGAGAGGTAGAATTTTCCAATTTGTAGTTTTTTAGAGGCAGAGGGAGCAGCGCAGATCAGCGGTTCGAGGAATGCAGTTTTATGTAAAGCAGTGATTGTTGGTGAAGAAAGCGCCACGAGAGAGTAGCTGAAGACAATTTTGGGGATTTCTAACCTCAAAGAGTTTCATTCCCAAGAAACTATGATATCCCGTGTAGAAGCAATTGAGTTCATGAAGTATTTGGCTTGCTCTAGCAGATAGTGCATAGAGCCAGCTACGTAGAGAAATAGAGGCAGCATATCGACAACATTTGGGGAATTTTCTTCCTCAAATAATTCCTAGCCAGGGAATTCTAAATTTTGATAGCTGAGCAGTAGTATTGTGTGGAAGATCTACTATCTCTAGTAGGGACTGCATAAGTCAGGCAAACAACTGTGCAGAGGAAAGAAAGGGAGATATTTTGACATTTTTTGGTATAAATGGTATCAAGTGAACTGAGAGATCAAGATCGGTTGGAGGGAGCCTCCAACTATTTGTTCTAGCAAGCAAGGATCAGATGCCTGTTAGATGAACCTAATCTGAAATCTGTCATCGATGGTATGGTAGTTGTACTTGTAGACATGGATCCATTGAAGGCATATAAGAAAGACATGGAAAAGGTGAAGTTTTTGATCCTATAAGGAGTGAGAAATCATGTCGTGTGTCACATCGCAAGAAAAGCGACTGTTAGAGAGAGGTGGCAGACCTTGGAAATGCTATATCAGGGATCTTCCAAACAATGGAAGATGTTCTTGGAGGATAAGCTTCGTTCTACAAGGATGCATAAAGGTGAGTGCATTGATACGTTCCTATCGAGACTTCAGGAGAACTGAGATCAGCTAGAAGTTGTAGGAGTTGTGCCTCAGGCCACCAGGATGGTCATATTTTCCCTGAACTCAGTTTTAGATGAGTGGAAAGTCTTCACCCAGAGCATCCTGGGCAAAGAAATACAACCATATTGGGAAACGATGTGGGCTTCTCTTCAACAAGAATGTTGAAAATGGCAACAAGAAATAGTGAAGGAGGCCTCCTGAAACATATTTCCTGATCCTAGTTGGAGAGTGATCACCTAAACTAGGTGGGGACCACACATGTGATTTTTGTCGAAAAGTCTATTTTTAGACTATGTCTATTTTTAGACATATGGAGCATGGTCTAGGAGTTGTGGGATGCTATTCTTGGATGATTGGTCAAGTTGGTAAAAATATATGGACATCTATTTTTAGACATACAGGTCGAAGTCTATTTTTAGACTGCCTGTCTAAAAATAGAACAGTCAAATATTATTAACCCTTAATAATATTTGGACTATAAACATTATCTTATCCTCTTGGAGCACTTTAGTTCGAGCTACAGATGTGGCACATGCAGCTGGCAGAAGGAAATTCGAATTTCCTATGGGTTAGTTGAGCTATTGCATGTTTGACTTCAGTTAGAACTCATGTGGTGGAGTTTGGTGGAGTTGATGAGACAGTTGATGGAGTTGTGTTCGGTTTAACTTAATTGAACTAGTTGTATTTAGTTAAACTGATTAATACACAAGAGATGAGTGGTGTGAATTAAATATTATTTAATTCACTAATTATTAACTCATAAATCAACTAAAGAACACATCAGTTAACTCAGTGCATGTACAGTTAAGTGAAGACCAGTGGAAGAGGTAGGAGAAAGGGTGGAGTCTACTATAAGTTGTGACTATAGTGTGCATGAGATTTGCACAATCATTGGAGGAGATTGCCAATGAGGATTGTGTAGTTAAATCCAAGGGAATTTGAATTCATTCCATCCATTCTCTCATCTTGGATTGCGTAGTAGAGGCAGGCAAACAGTGGAGGAGTTTTGAACCCGTGACTTGTTCAAAACTGAGCTAGTTTGTGTGTAACTTTTGGAGACAGTACTGAGTACTTGTGAGGAGTATTGTACTAAGATTGTTACATGATTCTTCTTCATTATAATATACAGACAGTAGGGGGTTTTCAGCTGTAAGCTTTCCCCAGTATACATACTGTGTTATATGTGTTGAATTTCTATGTGCGCATGTGAATGTTTTCAATACCGCTTGTTGTTTTTATTTACGCATGTGATGATTAATGCGTAGAAGAGATTATGTGTTATGTATGAAGCTCAAATAGTATGTGACCAGGATAATCTCGGTGAATAATTCAGCAAATTATTCAAATTTCTACATGGTATCAGAGCAAAATTGATCATCGGATCTATTACAGTGATTACAATTTATTTCGGTAGACAGAGTCTGTAAGCGGGCCAGGTAGCCTCTGGATCCATCCTTTCTTTGAAAGGTGATATATCCAGTAAATGCCCCTACAGTTGATCTCTGTGCTAGAAATACTTTTTTCTCACAGATCAGAAGCGGTTGAGTTTTGAGCTGGTGGAATTCGAATTTGCAGCAGTGTTTTCTTGGTGTCGAAGTCAAAATGTCTTTCAACGGATTGCGATTGGAGTATGCCCTTGAGGGCAGCTCAAATTATGTTGCATGGAAGGACAGGATGGAGGCGGTGTTAGATGACAATGGGCTGAAGGAGTTCATAGATGCTGAAGTCCCAAAGCCTACTGATGCTGCTCAAGTTGAGGCTTGGCAAAAGAAGACAGCAAAATGTCGAAGGATTCTATTTGAGGGCGTGAAGGATCACATATTATCTAGCCTGCATGGTAAATATTTTCCATTCCTCATGTGGAAAGCTTTGACAGAATTGTTCCAGAGCAAGAGTGACCAAAGGAAGTTGGCGCTCAAGGATAAACTCAGGAAAATCAAGATGGAGAAGAATGACACTATTCCGGTATACTTGACCAAGTTTGTCCACTGTAGGGATGAGCTTGGGAGTGTAGGAGTTAGTGTGGATGATGAGGACTTGGTGAGCTTGGCTCTCCTTGGTCGTCAAAAGAGTTGGCATTCCTATGAGGATCTGTCAATGGTCGGGAGAAATTGCCAGGATGGGAGCGACTTTGGTCGGATCTTGTGCAAGAGGAGATAAGGCGGAGTACCAGGGATGGATCTTCATCAAAGGCATTTGATGAAGAAGATTGTGCTTTGGCTGCCAAAGCAAGGAAGGGGAAGGGAAAGAAGAATGCTTCTCAATCCGGTGCGGATGGTAAAGAGCATGACATGTCCAAAGTGAAGTGTTTTCACTGTCACGAGCATGGCCATTACGCCACGAATTGTCCACAGAAGAAGAAGAACAAGCAGGCTGCTGGAGCTGCAGCTGGTGAGGCTCTTGCCTCGCAATTTGAGCTGGACTTCTCATTGATGGCATGCATGGTGTCTAGTGCATTGGGATCGGGGTGGTATTTTGATAGTGGCACTTCCTTTCACATGACGGGAGATGTGAATATTTTCAGTGACTTGGTGGAGAAAGGTCTCCAGATGCATGTTGAGTTGGGCGACGGTGGACGATACAATGCGACCGGCATTGGTACCATAACCTTTCAGAGGGAGTTAGGTAAACTCATTCTTTTACAAGATGTATTGCATGTAGCAGGTCTAACAAAGAATTTAATCTCAGTCGCAATGTTAGAGGATAAAGGGTATGAAGTTGTCTTTAGAGAAGGGAAAGTTTTCCTTCGGTACAAGGCAACGGGACAAGTCAAGAAGGTTGGGATTCGGGCAAAGAATCTCTACAGACTTGAAGTAGATGGGATGTCTACAGAGCTTCCTACTGTTGGGAAGCGGGAGAAAGACATGCAACTGATGCTTGAGAGGGAGCAAGTTTTGCATGCATGTGAAAGTGAACCTTGGGGAGTGGAGCAGCCACAAGAGGATCATGGAGTGGGAGAGACCACTCATGCAGAGAAAATTAATGCCAGATGGGAAGAGGGAGTGCATGCAGCTATACCACCAGGTGAGAGGTGGGGCGACATGCATGAGTAATCCCAGGTGGAGATTTCAGGGCAGGATTCATGGAGATGGTGTGGATATCATGAATTGAACCTGGCTATGAGGTGCCCACAACGCAGCAGTAGCAGATCAGTTGGATTGATGCAGGTAGATCAAAGTGACAGTTTCAGATACTGGATCGCGGTTCAGAGTTGACAGCAAGTGCAGAGTGCATGGGTGCAAGAGTTCAACAGCGCAGTAGTTCCTGATGACATGTGCAGTTGGTACCAGCAGAAGTCGAAGAATTTGATGATAGATGCATCAGACTGATTGATTTGTTTGGAGCCTATTCAGTTTCGAAGATGTTGCATGCAAAGGGTACATGGCGCATGCATGGAGTTGCATGGTGCATGCATGAGTTTGCATGGCGCATGCAAAGGGCGCATGGCGAATGCATGGAGTTGCATGGAGTTGCATGGCGCTTGTGAAGGTTGCAGGGTGAATGCATGGAGTTGCATGTCACATGCAAAGAAATTCCTTTCTTGTTGAGAGGGAGTGTTGAAAATGGCAACAAGAAACAGTGAAGGAGGCCTCCTGAAACATATTTCCTGATCCTAGTTGGAGAGTGATCACCTAAACTAGGTGGGGACCACACATGTGATTTTTGTCGAAAAGTCTATTTTTAGACTATGTCTATTTTTAGACATATGGAGCATGGTCTAGGAGTTGCGGGATGCTATTCTTGGATGATTGGTCAATTTGGTAAAAATAGATGGACATCTATTTTTAGACATACAGGTCGAAGTCTATTTTTAGACTGCCTGTCTAAAAATAGAACAGTCAAATATTATTAGCCCTTAATAATATTTGGACTATAAACTTTATCTTATCCTCTTGGAGCACTTCAATTCGAGCTACAGATGTGGCACATGTAGCTGAAAGAAGGAAATTCGAATTTCCTATGGGTTAGTTGAGCTATTGCATGTTTGACTTCAGTTAGAACTCATGTGGCAGAGTTTGGTGGAGTTGATGAGACAGTTGATGGAGTTGTGTTCGGTTTAACTTAGTTGAACTAGTTGTATTTAGTTAAACTGACTAATACACTAGAGATGAGTGGTGTGAATTAAATATTATTTAACTCACTAATTATTAACTCATAAATCAACTAAAGAACACATCAGTTAACTCAGTGCATGTACAGTTCAGTGAAGACCAGTGGAAGAGGTAGGAGAAAGGGTGGAGTCTACTATCAGTTGTGACTATAGTGTGCATGAGATTTGCACAATCATTGGAGGAGATTTCCAATGAGGATTGCATAGTTAAAGCCAAGGGAATTCGAATTCATTCCATCCATTCTCTCATCTTGGATTGCGTAGTAGAGGCAGGCAAACAGTGGAGGAGTTTTGAACTCGTGACTTATTCAAAAATGAGCTAGTTTGTGTGTAACTTTTGGAGACAGTACTGAGTACTTGTGAGGAGTATTGTACTGATATTGTTACATGATTATTCTTCATTATAATATGCAGACAGTAGGGGGTTTTCAGTTGTAAGCTTTCCCCTGTATACATACTGTGTTATATGCGTTGAATTTCTATGTGTGCATGTGAATGTTTTCAATACCGCTTGTTGTTTTTATTTCGGCATGTGATGATTAATGCGTAGAAGAGATTATGTGTTATGTATCAAGCTCAAATAGTATGTTACCAGGATAATCTCGGTGGATAATTCAGCAAATTATTCAAATTTCTACAAAGAAGATATGAGGCAAGACATGCTCAAGTGTAAAATTCATAGCAGCAACAACAGTAGGTTGAAGCCCAATGAGGAGGAGCAAAATGCATCCCTTGCATCAAAGGGATAGCCGAAGCAGCGAAGATGTAATAAATACGTCTCTAAGATCAAGTGCTTCTCATGTAGTGATATGGGAAATTACGCCTCACAATTTACTCTCAAGAAGAAGGATAAAGACGAGAATCATGATCCACATGCTGCAATGTCCACGATTGAAGAAGAGGATTTTTCTATGATTGCACATATATCTCTTGGGGAGAATTGGGGTGATCTAGAGCTATAGTTTAGTAGAACGGAAGTTTGGCAGGGTCCTTGAGGAGTCTGCCTCTCGGATCATTACCTTGCTACAAAAGCCCAAATTAGAAGTAGCAGGATGGATGAGTGACAATTGGTACAGAGGAGTGCAGAAGTGACAGCGCAGTGACTATTGAGCGCTAGAGAATGAGCAGCACAAAGCAGAGTTGGAAGCACTCAAGTGAGGCACAATCCAAAGTCACCAGCAACACATCAAATTTAGAGGGACAACGCAGATGCTATTAGCAGTGAAATATTCAGTATCGAGATGCATCATACTGAACACTTAGTTCAGTTTTGGATGCTTTTTTGTTGTAGTAAGCAACAAAGTTGAAGTGTAGTAGTAGTTAGCAGCAGCATACAGGGTCAATAGTAGCACGGATGCAGCAGGGTGGTGTTGATAGGCAGCAGTGTCAGACATCAACAATGTAGAGGGAGATGTTGCAAAATCATAGCAGTATTTCATATGGTTGTATTTCTAGAGCACATTCCTCGCTAAGAGGGAGTTTTGATTTGTGGTAGCATCAAATCTGCTCTAAGTCTCAAAATTTGCAGGAAGGCTTAGGCACATGTATTCCATAGACCTAGAAAGCATATTTTGAAATTCACTCAGATCATTTTTTATGAAAATAATTATTTAATATTAATGGGATCCTAAGTCTAAACTTAAGAAATTAAAATAATTAAAAGATATTAATTAAAACAGTGTTTCAATCTTCTAGAGAAGACAAAGATAAAGTCAAGTTAATCTTAGCCATTTATTAACAATTTAATCTTGACCATTGAAGTCTCAACGAGAATATTATAAGAAGGACTTGATGGGGGTTTTGGAAAGTACACCGAAGAGTCTAGAGATCAAAATTATTTAGTGAGAACTGCTCAGGGAGAAGATTGATCGAGAAGATTATTGCAGAGAGGGGCGAAAATAATTGTCATTTGGAGATTTTCCTGAGCTGGAGAATACACATCAGAGAAGACAGAGAGCAATATGCAAAGAGGCAGTGTAGAAGCTACGCAGAGCTAACAGAGGAAACATAGTAGCCTTGAGGAAGTTTGTGATTCAGCTGAGGATCAGTCAATTCCAGTGCCAGAGAGCCGGGGTGTGAGACTGGGAGAGGCCAAAAGGTCAAATCCAGCTAGCAGAAGAGATATCATGCAAAATCCACACAGTCCCCATGCAGAGTGATGCAGAGACTGTGTAGTGACTATGCAGAAGCAGTGGAGGGCTTTCCAGTTCAAGGTTTTGGCCAGTTTGGACTTCCAATATCAATGTGAGGTAATCTCACTAGCTTCTTTGTTAGCCAGATTCTTTGTGTGGATGGCCAGAACGGCATCCCAGATTGTATTCAGAATTACTACATAATATATAAACCCTTAGTTGTTGCACCATTTTTCCCGCATTGGGTTTTTCCGGGGACATTAATCCGAAAACAATGGTGTCACATGTGTCTATGATTTACTCTTACTCAGATTTTGTTTTCTCACTTGTAATTTTTTTGCATTTAATTTTTGAAGGTTGTAGTGGATAAGTTTTCATTATTTACAGTAGAACACCATAAATAATATGTTCAATGAATTAACAAATAGAAGAATTCTCATCAGTGATATAGTAGGATTTCAGGTGTAGGAGTTTTCACACTAATTAGGAATGTTATTCTTATCAT
The DNA here is from genome assembly GCA_034641835.2 of Pinus albicaulis. Taxonomy (NCBI): domain Eukaryota; kingdom Viridiplantae; phylum Streptophyta; class Pinopsida; order Pinales; family Pinaceae; genus Pinus; species Pinus albicaulis. The sequence continues at coordinate 601,713,266 of CM076574.1, forward strand.
GTCACTTTGACCTGATTAGAGAGAATGGTCCTAGAGGTTGTAGCCTGCCAACATCGTAATATGATCTCATAAAAGAAGCCTAATAATTCATAAATATTTATCAATAGTTCAAAAATAGTACTCGTACACATTGTACTTGGTTTCTCAATGCATGTATTCTATCCTTTTGTATATAGATAATATAGACGAACCTAAATTTGAACCCCATCCAAACCTTATCAAATAATTATAACCTGAATCAAAATTAATAATTGCTAAAACCCAAACTTGAACTCGAACCATGTGACCAATATCATCTTTTATCCATATTTTCTCTCTCTTAAATTTTAGTCCTTACAAGGCTAGAGAAGAGAGCTAAGGCTTGGTGTGAATTTCTATGGAGGAAGAATTTTGGTGATTAGAGAGGCTAAACATGAAGAGGGCAAGGTTTTCCGCCAAAAAATGAATTTTGTGGGTATCCACTCCAATCCATCCATAAATTCTCTTGCCCTAGGTGTTTTCCCTAAGAGGTAAACCCTAGTTCTTCTTACCTAAAATTAAGGACTTATTCGAATATTTCATGAGCCTTAGCTTGGCTAATATTCATTATAAGAAACCTTTTCTATTTTCCTTGACCTTGAGTTACTCCAACACTCGTCAAATCTATGAAATAATGGGTCTTGAGCCCTTATTTATAGGCCTCTTCATAAAAAGTGAATTACTTCCTTATGAAGTCTTGAACTCGATTATTTCTTTCTTAAAGAGATTTTAGTGAGACAATTTTGTATATTAACTCTAGTGTATCTTTTATAAGTGATCAATTTCCTACTAAGGCTCTTCCCATTGGTGAAAATTCATAAAGAGCAAGGGATTTTGGCTGAGATGACATTGGGCTTGTTACCCACCACATCTGGGTGATACCCATAGGAGAAACTTTTCTCTTAGATTTTATTTATCCAAAAGCCAAAACCCCTTGTAACCACTATATAGCTTGATGTGCCCTCATCTCCACCACCTAAATCAGCCATTATCAGCCTTCGCCCAACTGTTATGATCATATGACTTTCATTATGTAGTTGGGAATTTTTTTCGCTTATCATGGACACTTTTGGGCATGTATTAGTGGGGGGATTTGGTAGAAAGAATAGGCCTGGTCTGTAATCTTGTCCCCTTGTCCAACTTGGTGGTTAACCTTGTACCCTAGCCCTGTGGGATCTCCTTTGTTGGCTACTAGCTTTAGGAGTGTCAATACAAGGAAAACCCCTATTTTGGTGACATGTTCCTGCTTCCCAACATCACATACATCACTCCCCTTCGCTCATTATAACCCCTTTTCACATATTTCCCATCTGGGTCCACATTTATCCATTAGTTCTACAAGGAGTTATCCTTTCCCTCCCCTTGTCCACACTTTGGTTCGGGCCTGGAATGATACCCCGAAGGTTGATGTAGCTAAAAATAAATTTAAAGGCATAATTTGGCCACTTACAATGGGAAATTCACCATAAAATGAAAAATATGGTCGAAACATAAAAATTTAGCACGTGGGAAAAATTAAAACATTATCTATACCCCTTATAATGGCCATCACTATGGTTCCTTGGGCCCATATATGAGCCCCCATACATCATTAAGGAACCCATTATTATCCCAACCCTAGTGGGCAATGAAATTCCCAACCTTAAGGGGGTATTCACTGCTATATCATTCACATCATGCTCTCATTCACTGGAGCCCTAAGAATTTATAAAATGAAAAAGTAATAGAAGGAAAAATACATATGATGAAGGGTGGAAAAACAAAGTTTGGGGTAACTCATGTACCGTGATTTATCCTGCCTAAATCTACACACCCATATGTGGGCTTCTCTCATTATAGCTACCCTTGTACCATGGCATGCATCTTGGAGCCTTCTCCCGCTACCCCATTTTTCTCCACCATTATTTCACATGACACCGGTCATTTGATGGATGTACCATGGACCTGTCACTCCATTAGAGGTTGAAACCATCTAATAAGGTCCTTGATTGAGCTCCTTCTTGAGCATGGATACGCCTATACATTCTAAAGTCCATTATGGAAGGGCATGCCACGATGAAGTGCCCACTTGGTTCCATGATTTGTAAGCTCATTTTCTCAATTTCACTAATGAAGTTTTGTATTGGAGGGTAAGGAGATGCATTGGATCTTATACAGGATTGGAGGTGGGTCTTCATATTTGGGTTTGGCCTCCTTATACGGGGTCCAAGCCCTCACAGGGCCTTAATGGCACTTGTAGGGTGAGCATTAAGAGCCATGGGCCTCCACTACAACAGAGAGTAGATAGCCATGCCATGGAATCATTAGCACCACTTATTGCTTTCTCGTGTCCCACATGTTCGATGATGTGGTGCACCTGGACCACCTTGCCCAGCCGGATACAAACTTGAACCACACACCTGGCAGTTGATCCAGATGGGGTTTTGTCTCACCTAAGGAGACAAGGGAGGGCTTGCATCATTCCAGCCCTTACAGATGGAGCACAGCCTTGTTCAATTAAGCTAAATACCCATTAGGATATTCTTTGTGCCCCCACAACCACTTGGGAGCACCACAAATCATTTTCTTAGAGATCAAGGAGCCACCCCCTTCATCACTATTATTGGAGCCCTCCTAATCATTATGGCACAAGAGGGACTTCATTTGGCCTTCCAATGGCCTTTCTAGCTGCTTTTCTATCATTTTGGCCCTCTTGAGAGGCTAATTATTCTTGTTTTGAAGCTATTTGGTGGACTTGTCACCAAAGTAAGGTTATTTTGCACATTATTTTATTATTAGGGGCATTATTAGGCCTAGTTGAGCCATTCAAATCCCATAGAGGATCATATAAATGTAAGAGAGGATCATTCGATCTCTCATCATCACTTGGACTTGGACTTATCTCTAAAGAGAACTCAAACTTGCAATTTGGACGAATTTTGGAGCTTGTAAATGAATTTTGATGTTTGGATTAATTTCACACTTCTTCTTGGAGCTTCTATTTGCATGTTGTATGGATGGATATACTCTATATTTTCCTTGTACGTGCTTTGTAATGCTTATTTATGTCATAATAAATGTCTAATGCATGCAAATTTTCTCTTATTGTGATTGGATATGCCCTAATTAGTATTAAGTTGCTTGGATCATTGAAAATTTATTGGGATTTTGCATGTGTTACTCTTTTGAAAAAGATGAGTGAATGTTCCTATGGGAATAATTATATAATTAATTCATTGAAACTCCATCTAGACATTGTATTAGAAATATAAAATTGTTGAGGGTTTTCATTGGCCATCTTCTATTAGGATAACAAGGTCCCTCGAGGTCTCCTTGAAGCATCAAAGTTGCCTTAAAGAAGATTATTCGACTCCATTTCTCCCAAAAGGCAAGGCACGGATTCATAATTATTTGGTGATCACCCTAAATATTTAATTTTTCTTCCTTTCAACCATTTGTTTCCCACCCTAGATGGCCTAGCTATGGCATCTGGCGAAATTCATTTGAGCCATTGTCTTGAAGAACAAGTTGGTTAGGAACTGCGCTAGGATGTTTTCTCACAACCCTCCAATTTTGAAGTTCATCCACAGTTGATGTGTGAGAAACACCAAGCCCTAGCCCAAAAATTGTTTTGGTATAGGTCTTCCTTAGGTTAGCAAAAATTTAAGGGGTCTATTGCACTTGATAGCTCAAAGTAAGTTCATCTATTATTGATCCCTCCACTCTCCCTTACTTGACCTAAGAATTTGGTTGAAGATTACCCTAAAACCCTAGGCCTTGTTTGGGTGTCCCTAGTGTCTATGTGGTCCCATTTCATTGTACGAAAAATCATCTTCCAAAGGCTATAGTAGAGATAATTCTCCTATCCTTGGGAAGCCTTGATATAGGCATAGCAATAATTTTGATCCAAATTTATCTAGGTCTTGACATTCCCCAACTAGCCCTTCTAGGTGAGCCTTTTGACTTGCTTTGAAGAAACCAAGCCCATTCTTTGAGCCTCTCCTTTGAATAGGCTTTGGAAATCACATAGCCATTATCATTTACCCTTATCATTCTAGTGATTTCTTTCATACTAAGACTCCTCTCATCAGTGAAATCTCATAAAGAGCAGGGGACATTGGCTAAGGTGATTGTGTGTCCTTGTCTCATCGTTGCCACTTGGTCTAATAGTAGTCCCTTTGGAACCCCCCCTAGTACCCCTGCTAGATTAAGCGAAAATAGGGCCTTTACCCCATTGTTCTCCCATTGTCTAATTTTTACCTTGTAAGGTGTCCCTCTCTAAGGCCTGCTAGATTTTTCAGCAACAAAGCCCTAACATCTCACTTAATTGGTATATATTTTGCCTAGAAATTTTTTTAGTGAGGATTTATTTTGAAATATTCCATTAACACCTTTAATGAGTAAATGATACATGATTAACTCCCATTTCACTCAGAAATTTTGTAAGTAATTTGCATGCATGTTATACATAATGTTTCTGCACTCCATGTCTCAAACCTTGAGTTGTCGAACTTTGCCCCAAATATCAGAAAGTGACAAGCATTGTTAATGTGTTCACTGTGAAAACATTATCAAAACATCCCTAAAGACCAAAAGAAGAAATACCTTGAAACAATTATGAAAATACTTGCCAAAAACCCTATTTGTAGGCCCAGTGTGGTTCTCATGTATTATGCCTCGTGCTTATCACCTTCACCATTATATGTTCCTACAACTGCCAGCACGGGAATTTAAGTGAAAAGGCGTGTTGCTCCTCTTCAGGCAGTTTCTCCAAAAATCATAGGAGAAGCTTCCCCTACTAGAAGCCACGAGAACGTAGAGCTGGTAACAGTTGAATGAGGATTGGTTTGAGGGTTCCAATTTTAGGCCTTTGATCCTACAATTAGGGATCTTCCCCTTAATATGTGGACCTTCTTCCCCCTTTTGTGGATCCTTAACTACCTCTCATTCCCTATAAATGAATTCTATATTAATTTTGACAGATGGTTGATCTTTTTTGGTTGATCAATGTTGGTTGCCATCATTGTGCTCAGTTGTGCCTAAATGCTACCATTTTGTGAAGGAGAAAGGAGTGCTTGAAGGTCTTGGCTAGGACTTGGAAACTCATCCAAATGAGGCTTCCAACATCAGTGCTTAAGTGGTTGTATGCTTCTCGTACTTTCTATTAATAATACATTAGGTGTTTGCTTCCCATAAATGTGTAAATAATTGCTCATTTAGTATGATACTCTCTGATCTGCCATATAGTTTATGTTAGAATGAATTATGTTATGTATGATTTCATCATCTTTATTTGATCTTCCTTGTAGGTATTCATCCGCATCTACGTAAAGAGGATTGGAATTCGAAGAGAGAAGATCGGGGAACGACACCAATGGGCGTTAGCATCAAATCGAGGTAGGCCATCTATCTTACTAACTTTCTGATATAATCTAGGAAATTTTACACATATTTTTTGGGTTTGTTGCTAGATCCCACCTTCAGGACTAGAGATATCACTTATGTCCGCATAAGGGAATGTTTTTACAACAAAATGGTGACTCCACTGAGGAGCCTATAGCCCTTTCAATCCTCCTTTTTCATTTGGTATTTTTTCTTAGTTTGGTCAACCTTTCAATGATCCTCAATTTTGATTTCTTTTGAGTCTGTACTTTGAGTAGTCTATGTTTTAGGGTATTAGGTCTAGGTTTTTTTCTCACACTTTTTATTTTTTTCCTAACCTTTCTCACTCAACACGTGTTTTACTAGAGACAGTCATGCTGCTAGTGCATATATTTCCAAGTACATTCATGTTGAAGAGCCTGTCTTCCATTGTCTTTCTGCGCTGGTCTAGCTTCTTGTCCAACATGGATTTTGCTATGTAAAATAGCATTGCCTGCATGGGTTTTGTTGTCTAAAGTAGCACTAAATACCCTGTCATCACGAATTTTTCTGTGTAAAGTAGGGTTCGTCCTTAAATTTGAGAATTTTTAGGTTTTTGCTAAAAGGCCTAGTGTGCCCTAATCATTGAAGTCATCCTCCTGCTCTGTGTGCATCAAATTTTGTCTGTTTGGTGCTAGTTTATTTGTGGTGTGCAAAATTCCATCCCATACTTGAAGTGGTAAAAGTGAATTTTAGTTGAGCCTTTGATTCTTTGAGTCAATTGAAATTGTTGTTTGTTGCTTATATGTTTGGAAGGAATATTGATTTTCTATCGATTGAGAAATATTAGTTCTTTTAAGGCCATAAAAGAATTGATTTTGAATTCATTTAGTTTTCATCTCAAAGTTTACTTTTCATGAAGTGCATTAGATCACATTGCATTGAAAAGTCATTTTGATATTTATCATTGAACATAGATTACATTGTTTAGTGATTGAAAACTGAAAAGTGCATTGAGTACATTCCCATTCAGCGAAAAGAAAAAAGAAATTGTGTATAGATTACATTTGCATAGTTTTCAAAGGAATCGTGCATATATTACATTCCATGGTTTGGCATATTTTAATGATTTGAATTGAATTGGAATAGTGAAAGTGAAAGTTCTAGTTTGGAAGATTTTGTTTGTTTCATATTTGTCTGATTGCATCAATGTTCGAATCTCTTCCCTCTACTAGATAGATTTCATCGAATTGGAAAGAATCATTTTCTCATGCTAATTGCATCAATGGTGTTCAGGTGACATCGTTTTGAGCCTTGAAATTGAAACTTAACTCAAGATCAAATATAAAATTTACCTCAATTAACCTAAGGAGTATTTGGAGCTTAATGCAAAAATTTATATGGCTAGGCTAGATATGTGTTTCAGTGTCATTAAACGTAGGACCTTTTGTTATTTTCCAGCGTTGTATCCCGAGGGTGATATCATGTTCTATGTATGGAAGTGTATAGTATTGTTCTCTAGTAATTTCAGGTATATCGGAGGCGCTCCAAACATGGTAATTATATGTGAACACTCTCATTGAATGGTTACACATTAGACATCACTACTGCAGACTGCACTCCCATGTACCATGGCGTACATTTTGGGAGTCCCCACTAGGTTTCTATCCTACCATAGGTAACCGAGTCGATCACCTTGTAAACATGATACATTGAAAATAACATTCAGGGAGATTAGTTTTCGTACTTCTTGGTTTGCTAGGAGGTATTCTGCGGTTCATGATTGCTTGGTAAACCCTTTTTCCTAGCTTACCTATTTTTTATTTATTTTTGTTGTTAATTTATAAAATTTATCACCCACGGAATAGCATCTTACCCATGCACAACTCCTTAGTAGATCTTAGGTTGAGACTAATGGCAACAGTTCCTGAGTCTACCAATCAAGGAAACCCCTCAGGAAGGAATCCACGTCCTTTTCATTCTTTTGGAAATATTGGCACTCCTTATATGGAAACATTGACCCTTTCCCGGATTTACCATTGGGTTTCCAAACTTGGTTATTTTTGACCCCATGGTTCTTTCGAATGTCCAAGTTGCTTCGCAACCAAGTTCTCTTCCACCAAATAGTATCAACCCCATGTTGACTCTAAAAGTTGACCCTCACCTTCTTCGCCGTTTTCTTCGTTGGGTGTACCGATTATCTCGTTTATTTTGTATCACAAAGATTGGACCCCGTATTTTAAAAGGGCGGCAATGCCACCCGTAATTAATCGGGGCCGCAATGGGGAGCCTAGGGGGCTAAGAAGCGAGCCCCCCCCGTGGGATGCTATGCTACTCTCAAGCTAAAACGACCAATCAAATTTCCTTGTAAAAGTATAGTAATTTCTAGTCAATCTGGGCCGTTCATTAGGCAAATGATCTGACGATAGAAGTTATGTTTAGATTAGGTTTTTTTGCCCTAGAAGGCAACCCCTTGTATATATGAGGGCATTGTATTGCGGCTGTGTATTATGAGTGTATTATTAGAGCGAGAAACAGAGAGGAAGACTGTGAGAGAGAACAGAGGATATTGCAGCGGATCTGCTGTAGGTTTTGTCTCTTCATTTTTGTTGGATAATATAAAGGAAGGACTGGCTGTTCGGGGTGGACGTAGCCCAAACTGGGTGAACCACGTATATCTGTGTCTCTCTGGTTTTATGTGTTTTGTGTGCTTGTATTTTTTCCGCATATTTTATGTGTTGCATTTCTCCATAATATATAATTTTCTAACATCTTCACCATGTTCTTCCTCTTCGCATGTTTTCTTCACCATGTTCTTCCTCTTCGCCTGTTTCTTCACGTTGTTCTTCCTCTTCGCTTGGTGAAATTCTAGATTCTATTAATGAGGAAGCTAAGAAGAAGAAGAAGAGGAAGAAGAAGAAGAAAAAAAATAAGCAAAGGGCCAACTAAGAAACCATTGTTACCAATGCAACTAATGTTGAAAAACCTTCCAATCAGCCCCACAAAGTCAAATTCCCTTGCAGGTTATGCAAGGGTGACCACCTTCTTAAAGATTGTCCTTGTATTACCAATGTATTAGAAGTGTGGTCCACGGGCTCACATCAAGCTTTGTCATTAGCCTCTAGAAATCATGTTGGTGACAAAAGCTCAACTAGTGATAGTAAGGCCCATGGGAAAAAGGGTAAATTCAAATTTCCCTGTAATTTATGTGAAGGGAATCATCCCATTCACCTTTGTCCTTATATGGATGAAGCCTCCAATTTTTTGGAAAACCTTACAGCTTCTCAACCTCATCTTCCTGAGAACTACAGGAAGCTTTCATCCGATCCTCCACTAGTTGATCAAGTGATTGATCGGAATTCATCTCTGGTCAATCCCACTCTCTCCGAAATTGAATCCCATGAGTTCGTTCCCAACAAACAATTGGTTAAGAAAACATTCGACCTAATTCCACCTTCAGTTGATCGAACCTTTTCCATAGAGATTGAACCTCATACCACTCAGGTTCTTTTTGTTTCTTTAGATTCCCATGAATTGGAGGGAAATCCTCCTGTTCCCACAATACAAGTGAGCGATCCTCTAATTCTCGTAACATAAGGGGGAAATTGTCTCGTTCCCACGACACCCCCTCCAAGTAGTAAAGTCTCTTCTTTTGATTGGATTCGACTGGCAGGATGTCATCTTCCTTCTTATGTGCCCTTTGAGATCACAGTATAGGCTTATACTGTGGTCGTACCTAGCACAATAATATATGAAGGCACAATTGTTATTATTTTTTCCTCAACTACTTGGAAAGATTTAGGTTCTCCATAGCTTGTGCCCGTTACCCAGAATCTGTTGGCTTTTAACAAAGGAACTAGTCAACCATTAGGGATCCTTCCTAAGTTGCTTATTACTTTTGAAGGAAAGATCATCTATATAGATGTGATGGTTATCCAAGGACCTTTTGATTTTAACTTAATCCTTGGGCGTGACTATACTTATGTCATGGGAGCTCTTGTCTCTTCTCTTTTTCGTGTGATGTGTTTCCCGCATGAAGGAAGAATTTTGACCATTGATCAGATTTCGTTCATTGGTCCTAATTTGGCTCCTAGTCAACCATCATCCCTAAATGACCCTTACATGAAAGCGGTATATTCCCCGCCACAAGTTAATTATGTGGCAACCTGTTCCATGCCTGCGTCCACTGATGATCTAGTCTGTGATATAGTGCATCATGTACCTGGGTCATTGGACCTTGATTTTCAGTGTTTTTTTCTCCCATATGATGAGAACCTCTTGGAAGGCATGACCTCTTATGGGCCATGAACAAAGTATCCGAAGCAAATTTCCTTTTCTTGTGTCAATCTCGTTAAAAAATGAAACAAGGTGTCATGAGGATAGTTGTTTTACTATGTCAACCTCGTTAAAAAAATGAAATTGGTCCTTATAAGCATAGTTCTTTTATTGTATCAAGCTCATTAAAAATGAAACAAATCCCCTTTCAATTTGAGTCTTTTATTAGATCTCATAAACTCCCAGTCGATTCTTTCACTTGATCTTGTGAATGAAACTTCATTGCATCCACCTGTTAGTAACCAGTAGTCTACTCATGTGAATGAGATGAAGCTTATGGGGAATGTACCTCGAATTGAGTCATTACGTGGGGGCATGCAAACTTATTCCAAGCATAGTTTATCTTCACTTCACGCTTATGTAAAAACGAAACCATTCTCAAGCATAGTTTTTCCTTTGTTTCAAGCTTGTGTAAAAATGAAACCATCTACAAGGGTTCTCAAGTATATTTTCCCATGTTTCAAGATTTTGTAAAAATGAAACCATTCTCATTCCACCTCTCGCAATTTCCCAATTTATCAGCTTTTTTTTTCCAGATGAGCCTTGGTTTTCTCATTCCATAGTCACCATCTGTTTGGTCAATCATACACTCTCCCTTGGTTGTTTTACCCTTTCCTGGGGAGCCACTACGATGAGTGGTCTTATTAACAAACCTCTTTACCTTTGTGTGTTTTGAGTAGTTCCATCACCACTGGAACCAGTTGCTACCCTTTATACCACTCGCTCCTCAAGGAGTCCTCTTTCAGCTCTTTTCAGAATCCCAAAATATGAAAATATTGTCGAGAAGTTGTCTTTTCGAGCTCATTAAATTAAATGAATTAACGCCTACTCAGTATAATTTTAACCCTTTTTTGGGTTGAGATAGAATATTTACGAAAAATGAATACCTTAGTCAAACATGAATAAGAGGTTCTCTTGGATATCATTTTCTACATTCTCTGATTTGAGGGACTATTTACGAAAAGGGACCTTTGGAGTTCTCTTTTTCGCCCCTTTTTCAAACTCCCTAAACATGAAAAAGATGTCGAGTTACCCCTCTGTCGAACTCGTAAAACTTAAATGATGAAGGACTTGTCACCATGACGAGATCGAGCTACTCCTTCCTAGGGCTCGTTAACAATAGTAGGATGGATTTATCCAAAGGATGAACTTATATGATAAGCATATGGTATCCACTTCAAACTTGTGTAAAAATAAAGAGGTACTCGCTAGAAATAGTGGGGGAAATGGAAGGAAACACATATCCTATATTTTGAGTGAAAGGCAGCATGTCACTCTTGAACATGACACTCATCTGCATCTCATGTCGGGTCCGGGGTATCCTCACTTTGTCACTTACCTTCCTGGGTTTGGGGAATGCAATTTCCTCTCATTTGATCAAGACTTATCATCACCATTGATCCTATTTTGAGTCAAATGTTGTCAAACTCTAGATTCATGTCCTTCTTATGTTTAAGAGAAGTCTCGTCTACAAATTCAAACCTCTTATACCTCATTTGACCTTTCTCTGTTACAATATTGAATCACTCTTACCAACTTTGCAAAGTCCTTTGTTTCGTGTCGATGATGTGGGAAACATTATCCCCCTCCTTTGATGGATCACTTCATTTCGACTCCAGCTCATTATCCAGGAAGATGATTTAGAAACTCCCTTTCAGTACCTTGGAGCTTGCATTCCTCAATGGAAATTTCTTCGCATTCGACGACAGGTTCACATCCTTGGCATTCAATCGGATAACTCTACAAGTGTTCGACTTCAGTTTCATTATTCACAATTGTAGATTGTGTTGTTGTACCTTGAGGTCTGTCGTCATCAGTGGTGGTTCCTCTCCTGCATGTTAACGGTTTACATCATCGACCAGTAATCAGGTGGTTTTTACCATGTTCGACTTCAATAAATTTATTCACATGGTTAGACTCATATTTTGGATGGTTTGGGACAGAGATGAAGACCCTGGGTTTCATCTGATAAATCCAAGTTGCATGGAGTTATTTAGTATTCATGATTGTACACATGATCCCTTGTATATGAATGGTTGTGTCCATGTCGTGGATCCATACACATGATCCTTTCTAGTCGGATGGCTGCATCCATGTCGTGGGTTCATGTATTGTTAAATGCCTATTCAAATATGTATTATTGGACATAATTACATCATAAATGTAATATGTTTTGTACTATGTTTGATTTGCAGGTCTCCTGATAGTGGTTTCCTGAGTCCTTTCCGTGACTTGTAAGGTATTTCAACCATCAGTTCTCATTCTTCCTTCATGCTTTGGGGGGCATCTGGTATAAAATATTTTTTCGAACCCCCTGTCTCACACCCTGAGTTGTCAAACTTTGCCCCAAATATCGCAAAATGAAAATTTTTGTTAATGTGTTCACCATGAAAACATGATCTAAGCATCCCTGAAGACCAAAAGAATAAATTTCTTGAAATAATTCTGAAAAGGATTTCCAAAAACCCTATTTGCAGGCCCAACGCAGTTCTCATGTATTATGCCTTGCACTTATCACCTTCACCATTATATGTGCCTAAGACTACAAGCGTGAGAATTTAAGTGAAAAAGCGCGTTGCTCCTCTTTATGTAGTTTTGTCAAAAATGGAGGAGAAGCTTCTCCTGCTAGAAGCCTCGAGAGTGGAGAGATGGTAAAAATTGAATGAGGATTGAGTCAAGGGCTCCCATTTCAGGCCTTTGATCCTACAATTAGGGATCTTCCCCTTAAGATGTGGACCTTCTTATACCTTTTATGGATCCCTAACTCCCTCTCCTTCCCTATAAATGAATTATATACTTTCCTCAAATGGTTGATATTTGTTGGTTGATCAATTCTAGTTGCCATCCTTATGTTTAGTTGTGCCTAAATGCTGCCATTTTTTTAAAGAGAAAGAAGTGCTTGAAGGTCTTGGATAGGACTTGGAAACTCATCTAAAGGATTCTTCCAACATTAGATCTTAAGTAGTTGTATGCTTCCCTTACTTTCTATTAATAATACATAATGTTTTTTCTTCCCATAGATGTGTAAATCATTGGGATCCATATGTACCTCAAATTGAGACATTATGTGGGGGCATGCAAACTTATTCCAAGCATAATTTGTCTCCATTTCTATTGCTTTGTGCCATTTCTATTATCCAACCTGATTGGATAACTGAAGCAAGGTAGGAATGGAAGAATGACGAAGAAGTATGGATACTCATTCAACAGTTGTAGTATGATCCCATTACATCTGATACGTTTAGTTGGAAAAATGATTCCTCATGGTACAAAGATCGCTTATATCTTTGTAAGAATTCTGAACTAAAACAAAATATTCTTTTGGAATTGCACACCTCTCACTTAGGAGGACACTCAGTATTTTTAAAAACATACCATAGGGTGAGGAAAGATTTTTTTTGGGATGGCCTTAAATATGATATTCAAAAGTTTGTGGCAGAATTTTTGGTTTTCCAGCAAAAAAAGTTGAGACAATTAAGACCCCAGGTCTGCTACAACCTTTATCTATTCCAAATCAATGTTTGGGGGAGGTTTCAATGGATTTTATCATAGGTTTACCTAAGTCTAAAGGAAAGAGTGTCATCATGGTAGTAGTTGATGGACTTAACAAGTATGCACACTTTTGTGCATTATCTCATCCATTTAAAGCGAGTACAGTTGCTACCGCATTTATGGAAACAATTCAAGAGCTACATGGAAACCCAAAGATTATTGTAAGCGATAGAGATGTCATTTTCAATGAAATTTTAGGACGGAATTATTTTCTTGTTTGGGTACTCAACTAGCTCATAGCTCATCTTATTATCCTCAATCCGATGGCAAAACTGAGATAGTGAACAAATTTTTAGAAGGATATCTTTGTTGCTTTATATTTGATAAACAAACACAATGGGTCAATTGGTTACCTCTGGCTGAATGGTGGTATAACACTTCCTTCCACACTGCAGCAAAAATGACCCCATTTATGGCATTTTGTGGATATCATCTGCCATCCATCACATCATCTTTAAGACAAAATTATAAGGTTCAAGAAGTCGAAGATCACATGGAGAACCAACAAAAAGTTCTCGAACTCTTAAAGGACAACCTAAATTTGGCATAGAATCGAATGAAACAACATGTAGATCTACATCGCATCGAGGGAAGTTTTGATATAGGTGACTAGTTATTTTTATTAACTAGAACCATACAAACAAATGTCCCTCAAGAAAGCTAAGAAGGATAATAAATTATTGCCAAAGTACTATGTTCCTTACAAGGTGTTGCAAAAGATTGGTACTATGGCATACAAATTTGAGCTTCCTACATCTACCTGAGTGCACCCAGTTTTCCATGTTTCATGCTTAAAGAAGGTTATAGGTGACAAACTTTCGGTTCAAATAATATTACCAGAACTTTATGAGGAATGAAAATTAATATTGGGACCTGAAGTAGTCAAGGAAATAAGAACTCGACGGCTATGAAATCGATCAATTTCAGAGTATCTCATCAAGTGGAAGAACTTACCCACTGAATATTCCACATGAAAGGATGAAAATTTTATACAAAAGCATCGAGAACTACTCAAGCTTTGAGGACAACACTTTTTTGAATGAGAAGGGAATGTTAGGTCCCTATATTACTAGTGTAGTCCCTTATTGTGTTAGTGTAACCCCCTTATTGTTATTTTTGTACCCAATTAGTCCCCATATTGTTATTATTGTGCCCCATAGTAGCCCACTATTGTTATTTTTGTGCCCTTACATTATTATTGTTAGGTCGGCTAGGATTATATTGTGACCCCATGGACTCCTACATATAGAAAGAATGTTGTTTTCATTTTTTTCATCCACGAATTGTTCATTTATATAATGTAAAGGAGGTTGCCCCCTTGAAGTGACTGATTTTTTAGTCGTTGATCTTTCCTTTCTTCTTCATGAGCTAGTTTCATAACAATCCATGTTTCAAAATGGAAACAAATTGAAAAAATTCAAAATGCTTAATCATGAGCAAGTTCAAAATAAAAATTTTGGTTCCCTATGAGATAATGTTGAGTGAAACAAGGGCAACTCCTATCAAATCAATTTTTATGGTGTGTCTTATAAGGTATCTAAAAAGAATTGAGAAAATGGGAGGAGGTAGATGGCCGAAAGTTATCTTTAATGAAGGCATGAGTGAAAGAAAAAACCATGGATGAGACAAAACAACAAATGGATGAAAAAATGGAATATTTACCTTAATGCATGTCCCACAAATAGCAAAGAGTTAAATAAATTTGTGTTGGAGAAGTTTCATAAGGGTATATGGGGAAAAGAGTTGGGCAGAAAGAAGAAGTACTATTTTTAGGAATTCAACCCCACTTGTGATCTCCAACAAAAAGAGTAAATTGGAGATAGCATTCCGTGGAGAGAAAATATTCTTATTGATCAGTTAAGAACTAACTCACATCAAATTCGATGTGAAACGGGACAGTGGAAGAGACCTAAAGAAGCTTGGGAAGAAAGGGTGTGTACTTTTTTCACTTCTGGGGCAGTGGAATCATAACAGAATTTCATTTTGGAATGTGATGCTTTCAGAGACATCAGGGACAATTATTGTAGTATATTAGCTTCAATTCCGTGGAATTGTTTTTTCAGTGAGGGAACTGTTAGAAGGTTGGGTCAACTCATCATCAATTTTAGTAAGAAAAGGATTGAATTACAAAAGGCAAAAAAACAAGGAAGTTGGTAGTCCCATAAAATATTTTTAGTCTCGTGGACGTTAAAATACCATTCATTCATTAATTTTGTTCTCGTGTTCCTAATTCTTAAGTTCTCATGTTCCTAATGCTTGAATTTGAAGATGAAATATTATCATCCTAAATGTAGGATGTTAAAAATAAAATCTCCTCAATATGTTATTTTTTACTCCAGTCACCACTCTTGTGAGAATTTCCATTTGTTTTCTCTTACTTTTTCGTTTTTATTCTCTTTTTAAAACACATTTTTGTTTATTATCAATGTAGATTTAATAAGGTGTTGTTAAATATTTATTAACCATGCTAGTGATATGAGTTAGGTATGTATATTTGGTTGTGTGTGGTAGCAAATGCATTGAGGGTCTCAATGATAGAGATTAAACTCAAGAAATAGGTTCAATTAGACTCTTTCCTATTTAATGTAAAATAAACCTCCACGTTATAGTCATACAACCTTTCACTGAGCTTTATGATTCAATTTCGCTACCCAAGATTGTCAGAAACTCAAGCAAGGGCGCAATGTTCGGCAGGTACCCAAATGCTGGCGCATTAGAAAAATTCTCCTAAAAATCAAAGCAAGCATCGACAAGGCCAGAGGTATCTCCTTCGCAGCGGTCCGAAGAAAGGCCAACAAATTGGCAAATTTCCTTGCAAACCTAGGAGTGGGTGCCTTCAACAGACTCACCTCTATGGATTGTGACTCTATAAGGGATCCAACTGTCAAATCACATTTTCTACGTATAAACTGTCAAGATCTTCAGTAGGCCTGCTCACCCTCCTCCTCGGCCTCCCCTCCCAACAGTAATCGTCATCATGACGAAACCTCACACCTCCCTTCTCACGAATGAAGTCTACGGTGGCTCTCCATCAATCCGCCCACCCCAGTACGATCCCACCCCTAGAAATAAATACCTACATGCTTCCACTTACTTCTCCGACACGCTTTCCAGCTGCTCCCCTGGGCCTTGGCTCCTCTCGAATGCCTTCTTAAACTCCCTCCCCCCTGCTCTCATCCCTCACAAGTCTGATATGTTTGGATTCCCCACTGCCATTCTGCATTTCCCCGACAGGTCTCACTACATTGTTTTCTCTCATCTTCCTACCCCCTCACCTCATCCCCTCTTCTGTCAAGCTTCCATGGCCCTGCGTCGCCCTCACCCCCTCCCCCCATCGTCGGGGTCGCCAAGCCTTCTGGGCGAACCCCTCTCCCCCGTCGGTCACCCGTGCTGAGACCTCTGCTAGGAATGCAACCCGCACCTTCATTGACACCATGCCCCCAGACATGCAGAGGCAAATTTCTGAAATGGAGACGGAGGCCCATATCCACCGCAGAGCCACTCCTTCGGAGGTGGTGGACACCTCTCTCCTTTGGATTCCGAATCTCGGCCCTACTAGAGGTCGCGAGAACTTATACAGTCGAACCATCAACTTGCACTGGCAAACAAAGATGCTCCTGGCTCTTGCTTTGCAGGAGCATCACAACACCAACAAGGAGCTAGAGAAAAAAATTGACTCTCTATCTGACAGGTTCGTGGAGTATGTGAAGGAGGTTCATCATATGTGGTTCATCGAATGCAACTCTCCCCACTACGCCATGCTTAATCGTAGTTCAATGGTGCGTTATCTGGTCCTTCCTCACTTCACTACCAGTTCTTCAACCCGGAGGAGGGCACCCCGGACAGACCAATTAGCGTCGACAACTACCTGAATGATGATGCAGACATGCCGCACTCCCCTGTGCCTTAACTCCCGTGCACTCCTCCTGTTTTTCTGTGTCTCAATGTTTCTCTCTGTATTCAACCTAGAGGTCTTTTTTCCAGAACTTCTTAGCATTTTAGTTTCTCTAGTTTTCTTACGGTTTTTTACTTCTCCCCTCTGAAGTATCCCCCTGTAAATTCCTTCCCAGAGGATGAGAATCATTTTGTGCCCAAGGACAGTCCTGACCTTCTGCCTCTTGAGGCTGCAATGTAATCTATGTTTTTATATTAATGTGAATAGCTCCTCCTAACTTACCAAAAAAAAAAAAAAACTTTATGATTCAATTAAAAATGTCTTTATATTCTTTTATGTTTTTTTTCATTGATTTATCAATGCAAGAAATAAAACTAATCTAAGAAGTTTAGAGAAATATGTTATTGAAGGATAACCCTCAAGAATAAACAACTCAAGAATTAACCCTCAAGAATTATCCTTCATTGAAATAATTCTATAGAAAGGTACAACCACCAATGTACTCCTACGAAACACATAATGGTTTTTCATGTCCTCTATGAATGACTATGAAAAAAATTATACAATGATTAATGTATTAAATGAAAATTTTAAGATCACAAAAGATGACAATTAATTAATAAAGCATACTAAAAATAGCATCCAACAATTTATCCACTTTCATAAGATAACTTAGCAAATTGAGACCCTTAATAGATGTCTATGATTTATACACAGAGAAATATTTTCCCAAAAATGTTCATTGACCCTAGGAGAATTTACGAATTAAGTTTGAACTAATTCTAAGCTACAACCCTTTCCCTTACTCTAGAGATAAAGTACTAACTTTTTGAATTTAATCCCATTGCTATAAGATAAAAATCAACTAATTACATACTAAAACACAAATAGTTGAGTAAAAAGCCATGTAATATGCTCATGTGATCTGCACGTTTACTAGAAAATGTCTTGGAAAAATTTGATGCAAAATTCCATGCATCTAACCACATCTCTAGTCAATTGAAAGCTTCTATTCATGGATGATAGCTTCATAAATCTTTCCTTGATTGAATATTTTTCTATATTATTCCTTCTTTAGCAATATCATGCATGCATATATTTTCCTATTTTAGCCCAAGTAAGCTCCATCTAAACTTCTATTTTATCTTTAGTGATCAACTACATTGAAAATTGGAATGACCATGCACCCAACGAGAAATTCCCTAGCTCTTCTTCTATGATTTTTTCCATTAACTAATGGAAATATTTAAGTTTGCACCAGATGAAACTGAAATTCATTATTCCCCTTGCTTGTACACAGATCAAAACAATGGTATGCTAGAACCAAAAATATATTCTCTAAACAAATTTATTCGGAAAAATGATCAATTAATCTTAAAAATGAAACATTCAAGTCATTTTTCCTAAGCCCAATTTACTTTCCTATATAAATGTGGAACAAACGAAGTCAAATTGTCAACAATGCATTATTACAAAATTGTAGTTCTTGGCAATGCTTTTCTAATGGTATAATAAATTCCCATAATGGGGATCAAATAAAAATTAATTGTGAACACATCGTAAGAGCTATCAATAATGTACATTTATTCCAAAATTTTAAAGAAAAGAATGCAAAATCATGGAAAGTTATAACTATAAAGTTGTAGATCTCTATGAGACTTTTCCAATTGTATAAGGTGTACCTGAAATGGAGTTTAGCGTCAAAAAGTAGTTGTAAAATTATCTTTTCCTTTCATGGGTTTGGAAAAAAACCTACTTTTCTTATCAAAGATTTTCAAAAAAATAACTTTTTTTAATTATAGTTTTAAAGAAAACCTAGCTAGGGGATATTTACATAGTTATCAACCATAGTGACCATGACGTAGATATGATGTATTTTTGCATAAGGGCATGGCCTGCATATTTTTGTATATGTCATATTATACATGGGTGAGGTCCACATATTTCTTATGCATGGAACACATTTTTGATGGTGCGGGCATAGCGAAGGCTAAATAGATGTATTTTTTCACTTTTGTAATAGTTTATACCTATGTCATACACACACTTTGTATGACTATTCACTATGTTTATGTGATGATGTAATGGATACACTTGTGATATACACACTATTTTATATAATTATTTATGTAATTATGATGAAAAAATAAAAAGATGCAAATGAATTGTGCAAAATAACATTTTAATGTGATAAATGGTTTTCCAAAGTTTTATTTGTAATGTTGTCTACACTTCTAGAAATATAAATGGAAGTGATAGATTCCAAATTCTTTAGATGAGATGTTTACTTATACATGTTTTCTAAATAAACAGAGATCAAAAACATGGTTAATATTATTCAATAGTTATGAGATGACAAGTTGAGGTGTTAGATATGGAGTTGTGTAGCATCAATAAATAGGCTAATCATAGTAACATCCTCTACTTAGTTATTCATAGTTAAACCTATGCATATGCCATGGCCTTTATTGAAGTAGCATGTGTGAAGGAAAATAAATGGTCCAAGTCAAATAAGTGATATTCCAAGTCCATCAACTAGCACCATAAAAACAATTGATGTGATAAATTGGAAAATGATTCATTTGGAAAATCAAGAAAGATCAAGTGATCAAGAGCATAAAAAGGGCCTAATGCTCATAAAGAGACTAAACACCTATGGAATTTTTTTTAAATGGAATATAAAAATGGAGGTGGTATGAAGTAGGTGATTACTCAATGGTAAAAATTCTTCAAGTATAACCTTTTGATAGGGTATTTGAAGAGACAATGTGAGTGAGGCAATGCTTGATGATGAAGGGACCCAACTAGAGTATCTTAGGCGTTTTAGTCCTAAGGTGTCATGGGTATTCCATCTAACAAAATTTTGGAGGAAAACTCCATGTTTTGAAGACTTACATGAGTCTTGTAAATAGAAGTATGTGATGGTGTCTTTTAGTGCTACATACCATTTATTTTCCACATAAAAATGAGACCACCACTCAACTTTATCATTGCCTCTCAGATATTGACTAGGTCAATGTCAACTAATGTTTCTTTGATGTGTCCACTCTAAGTATTAAATGCTAAAGCAAAGTGAACATGAAAACCAAGGATAGAATTTGACAGAGAAAGGTATCTAGTGAAAAACGAGAAAATATTGGGCATTTGTGACCTTGATTTCCTCAAACTCTTATGAGGAATCGTCTTGTGGAATTGAAGTTGAATTTGTTTGAGTGGTAGATGAGGAAAAAATTTGAAGTTTTGGAAGAAATTTCTAAAGGTTTAATAAATAGTGTTAAATGATTTCCCTTTGTCATTTTCATTGATAAATTTTACGATAATTTTCTAAAAAGGGATTTTTAAGAAGATAAGTCAATAGTTGATGACTCTTAAGAGATCTATTAACTTCATATATTGAACTCAAATATTTCTCTATAAAATAGGATTTACATTGTTCAACACTTTTTCTTTTGTTTCCTTTCCAACTCTAATTTTTTCCTTCTTCATCACACCATCTATAGATTATTTGTTATGCTAATAAGAATAAATATCCTAACCAAGTTTACTCTACAACTCCACATTATAAAACGTTTTTTAAAAGTCAAAACAAACTCATTCTAGGAAAACTATATTTTTCAATAAAAACTTCTAGTCATGTTACGATCATGATACTTTTTCAAGTGAAAATATGAATTTTCTAGTCAAAAATCACTTGTGAAGTTGACATCAATGAAATGATCAAATATGCATTGTTCATGATGGGAAATACCAACATGTGAAGGAACATTTACAGAAGGAGATATATGGATCAGTGAGAAAGAGCTACAAGCTCACTGATGATGGTATGTTATTGTTCAAAGACAAATTGTATGTTCCTTATGTAGCTGACTTATGGAAGCTAATCATGGATGAGTTTCATAAAACACCTTACTCACATCATCATGGTTATCAAGAAATGATAATAGCCTAAATAAAGCATATTATTAGCCGCAATTGAAGAAAGAAGTTGGTGAATACATTGCCAAGTGCATGGAATACGAACAAGTCAAAGTAGAATGCAGGAACCCAGTAGGATTGCTACAACCAATCCCAATTCCTGAGTGGAAGAGCAAGTCATATCCATGGACTTCATTACGGGATTACCAAAAAAACCAAGCAACATCATTCCATTATGGTGGTAATGGACAATTTTAGTAAAGAATAACACTTCATAACTTTCAAGTCCACACTCAAAGTCATTGGCACAACTAAAATATTCATGAAGGAGATATTCATATTGCAAGGTTGACCTAAGAAAATCGTCTTAGATTGAGATGCCAAGTTCACTTAAAATTTTTGGAAGGAATTGTTTGTTGGCTTTGAACTCAACTATCATTTAGCATAATGTATCATCCCCATACTCACAAACAAATTCATAGAGTGAATAGAATTTTAGAAGACATCTTGAGAATGTATGCCATGCATTATCCAAGGAGGTGGGAAGAATTCCTACCAGTAGTAGAGTTTGCATACAAAAATTGGTACCAAGAGTCGCTGAAGATGATCCCTTTTGAGGCATTGTATTGAAAACAATGTAACACTCCCATTTGTTGGAATGACCAAATGAATAGAGTATTTCTTGGATTGGACATGCTAAAGGAAATGGAGCAATAAGTGTTCAAAATTTGGCAGAAATTGAAGGAAACCCAAGATAGGAAAAAGAGATAGGAAAATCAGTAGAGAATTAAAAAATAATTCCAAGTGGGAGAGAATGTATACCTCTACATCAAACCAAGGAAGAGCTCACTAACAGTGGGGTCCTATGCTAAGTTGGAACCCAGATTCTATGGACTATTTCAGATTTTGGAAAGAGTGGGGCCAGTGGCTTACAGATTGGCCTTACCACCCATAGTGAAAGCGCATGACATTTTTTACATTTTTTTGCTTAAGAACCATGCACATGACATTAATCATGGTGGTGATTGGTCTGTTATACAACTCGAACATGAGGGAGAGTTCCAACTAGAAACACTATGCATCTTGGACCGGAGGCAAACCATGCTCCACAATTGAGTAATAGAACAAATCAAACTGCAATGGAAGCACTTTGTGTTGATTTTTTCTCGGAACTTTAGAATCAGTTCTATCTCTAAAACACTATCACAAATACACTAAAATTCCATAACACAAAGCACTTTGCACAACGGAAAATGTACAATAGTGAATCATTGAAGTAGAAAATATGTTTGCAACCCAAAACTTGTTATATTAAAATCTTTAATACAATAAACATAGGGCTTCCGTACTAGGGATCATGGCCCTTACAATTAGCCCTTATACAAGAACAACTAGGGATTGATGTCAACAAATGATGACTATCAATCTACTCTTGAACAAGATACACTTTAATTACTTGATGAAGGAGTGTTCAACTTAGCCCTTTCAGTCTACGCACCTTGAACATGTGGTAGGTTCTTTTCCACTTCTATTATTTCTCACAAGTAGTTTTTTTTCTCCAGAATTGCTTATCTTCAGCTAACCAAAACACCTTCTATCAATCCTCTTGTTTCTTTCAGAAGAGTGAACATAGGTTTCCCTCTAACAGTCCTCTGTTACTCTAAAGGTTTATGCTCTTAGGATCTTTAACAACAACCTTCTAGCAATTCTTTACCACACCAAAATTCACTACACATAAGGTATTCAAAGGTTTCCTCCAATAATGTCAAGATTGCTCCTTTATCATTGTACTTAGGGATTCAAAGAGAAGCCCTCACAACAATAGTTTTCCACATCAAACTCAATGTACTTAGGGATAGTCCAAGCAACCCTCACACCAATGAAAAACCACTTACATACACTGAACTTAGGGATACTATAATCATTTCCCAAAATCAAGATTCATCAACCTAGTAATCATCATATAAATACACAACCACATACCTCCTTCACATCATTGCAAAACCATGAAGAAACTTTTCCTAGGCACTCAGATAATAGAGGTATTTTTGGTCCTCTTTAGGGCTCTTGTGGCTACTTCAAGATGTCCCTTATCTATGGCCAAATCACCCTTAAACCATGTGGTCACCTCATAGACAATCCCTGTACTTTTTGCGTGTTACTTGAGATACTTCGACCCTATATTCTGCTTCACCATAAGATTTCTGACCCCTCAATCTAGAACTAGACAGGGTCTCGAATCTCCTTTAATATAAAACAAAAAACCTTATCCCTTTAACATAGATATTATCCCAACCATGTGCACAAAACCATGTAAAACACTCATCCAACAACTCTTCTTAACTCGACCAATCTAAATCAAAAGGGAAAAATCCAAACTTATCCTTCTCTTCAAATCCAACTAGGAAACTTTAGGTCTGAGACTACCTTAGATTAGTCTTCTCTTTGATTAATGTCACTTGTGATGATGAAACATATGAGCTTGAACTCCATTCTACTTATAGTGATCTTAAGAGTGCACATTAATCCCCAAGGGTAATGTCTTATAGGCATATCCGAGATGAGCCTACAGATAGAAACCCTACTAACTCTAGAAATAAAATTCCTTTCATTTGCATTTCATCATTTCATTGAAGCCTTAGGTACCTCTTAGTCCTTTAAGGGTTTCCCACATGATTTCGATGATTAAAAAATTATTTTACACCTTGGCCTTGCACCCACAACTTTGGTTACAAAACCCATCACTTGGGTACATTTCCCATGAAGCTCCATTTTCATGGGTCAACTCCTCACAAACCAAGCACCCCTACACATTTCAACACTCCTAAACTACTTCCTTCCCCTTCCTCTTCTCATTATCTACCTTATTCTTCTGCGGGCACTTACTCACATGATGACCATATTCGCCATAAGTATAATACTTCAACTTTTTGAATTCCTTCTTTAACTTTCCATTCACATTCTCTGCAAGAGCCACACTATCATCAGAAGGCTTCTTCTTCTTATGAAGATCCTCGTCCTGAATTTCTTCTTGGATGAAGTCATCCGATAACCTATTCCAATATAACAACTTTTATCGAGCCACGATCCCTTTGATAAATGACCTCCATTCCTTGGAAAATACCTTCAAAATATTCCTCACTAGTTGAGACTTGAGAAAATGTTCATCGATGGCAACAAGCTCATCTCGAACTTGAGAAAGTTTCATCAGATACAGAGCCACACCTTCACCATCCAACATCTTGGTGTTCTTCAAATTCTCTCTCAATACCAACAATTGGTCCTCTTTCATATTTTGGAACAAATATTGAAGAGCTTTCAACATGTCATGGGCAATGTTCTTCCCAGTCATATGAGGTATCAAATGATCTTTGACACTGTCTAGGATGATCAGCTTTGCCTTCATATCCAACTCCTCATACACTTCCAACTACTTAGGGTCTATTAGTTTCTTAATCCCTTTTTTATCAAACTCCAAAATCTTATGCACCAAAAAAAATAGCTTGGTCCTTTCCTTCCAAGGACTATAGTTGGATAAGCCATCCAGTCTATCTTTGTAACTCAAAATCATGATCAACTTTGCCATGTTGCTAGTCCTTCAACAACAAGGAAACCAACTCCCTCTTGAGTTGTACATTTTTCAAACTATGATTCAATTGTCCCTTCAAAGTATCTCTAATACCATGTCTATGTTTCCTCATTGCTTTAGAATCGTGTCTATGTCTAAAACATGATGACAAACACACTAAAATGCCACAACACCAAGCACTTTGCACAATCGAAAATGTACAACAGTGAATCAATGAAGTACACAAGATTTTTTCAACCCCAAAATTGTTATATTACAATCTTTAAAAAAAAAACATAGGGCTCATATACCAGGGATCATGGCCCTTACAAATAACCCTGATACAACAAAAACTAGGGCTTAATGTCAATAAACTATGACTATCAATCTACCCTTGAACAATACACACTTGACTTACTTGTTGAAGGAGTGCTCAACTCATCCCTTTTATTAAAAGTACCTTTAACACTTAGTAGGTCCTTTTCCACCTCTATTGTTGCTCATAAGTATTTTTTTTGCTCCAAAATTTCTTGTATATTTAGCTAACCAAAACACCTTCGATCAATCCTCTTTTTTCTTCAAGAAGACTAAACATAGGTTTCCCTATAAGAGTCCTCTATCACTCCAAATTTTTCTACTCTTAGGGTCTTTAACAACTTCCTTCTAGCAATGCTTTGCCACACCAAAATTCATTACACATACAGTCTTCAAAGGCTACCCTCCAACAATGACAAGACTGATCCTTTATCAATGTGCTTAGGGATTCAAAGAGGATCCCTCACAACAATAGTTTTCCACATCAAACATATTGTACTTAGGGCTAGTCCAAGCGAACCTCACACCAATTAACAACCACTTACAACCACTGAACTTAGGGCTACTATAATCACTATCCAAAACCAAACTTCATCAACCTAGCAATCATCACATAAATACACAACCACATGCCTCCTTCATGTCATTGCACATCAATTGGGAAACTCAGATACCATAGGTATTTTCATCCCTCTTTAGGGCTTTTGTGACTACTTCAGGAGGTCCATTCTCTGCGGCTATATCACCCTCAAAATTTGTGGTCACCTCATACATAGGCCCCATAATTTTTGCACATTAATTAAGAGACTTCAACCCTCTATTATGCTTCACCACAGGCCTCGCAACCCCTTAGTCCAGAACTAGACTGGGTCTCAGTCCTCCTTTAATATATAGAAAAAAAGCTTGGCCCTTTAACACAAATATGATCACAACCATGTGCAAAATACCATGTAGAATGCTCGTCTAGTAACTCTTCCTAACTCGACCTATCCAGTTCACACGAGAAAAATCCAAACTCCTCCTTCTCTTCAACTCCATATTAGGAACCTTTAGCTTTGAGACTATCTCAGATTGGTCTTCTTGTTGATGAATTTCACTTGTGATGACATGAAAAATGAGCTTGAACTCCTTTCTACTTATAGTGATCTTAGGGGTGCACATTAATCCCTAAGGGTCATGTCTTGTATGCCAAGCTAACATGCGCCTACACATAAAAACCTCGCTAACTTTAGAAATAAAATTCCTTTGATTTTTATTTTGCCACTCCATCAAAGCCCTAAGTGCCTCTTAGCCCTTCAATGGTGCCCCACATGATTTTAATGATTAAACAATTATTTTACACCATGGTCTTGTGCCCACAACTTTGGGTACACAACCCATCACTTGGGTACATTTCCTACGAAGCTCCATTTTCATGGGTCAACTCCTCACAAACCCGGTACCCTAAGGGTTGTGGGAGCACCTCCAAGCTACAAATTTCAACACTTGGACCTGATGAAGCATGTAGAAATTAATTGTATATTCAATGCTTCTCATGTAATGTTCTAAAACATAATACTCAAATCTACTTTACTCATCTGCGAAAAGAAATTCATGATTGAGAAGCTATATAAAAAGCATGCATCATCAATTAATGCACATACATGAGGATATATCTAGGGGAAAGAAATTTCTCAAAACCCCTTCCTATCTGTATTTCATTAGTCAAAAAATAGAGAAGAAATGCAATATTTTCTCAAACTTGAGCAACCTCTGCACAAGTATAATCTATCTCATTGCCTCACAAGCTAACTCTGGCCAACACTTGGCCAATTTTTTTTCCTGCAAAGCTCCCATTTCCTTGTGTTTATTCTCAAGGAATTATCCCCCTATTAATTAGGGAAACCCCCATCCTGAACTGCGCAATCCCTATAGGTCCTTCACTCAATGCATGCACCACCTGTACAACTTGGATAACTATACAACTGATAGTACACTGCCCTTGAACTCCAATATCAATTGGGTAACTAGTATTTCATGCATACATGAGTTAATTATGGCTGATTTATCAGTTAACTAGTTAAACACTAAAGTTGCACCCCACTGCTAGACCTCCTACTAGTTCCTCCAACAAATGGAACTAGTTTAACCGGCTTTAACTCAATTTAACTGAATTGAATTGTTACAACTAAAATTAACTCAACCTAGACTCCTAAAATTTAGGAATTTCTCTACACAACTCAAATTAGGCCCTCAACTCGAATTAACTAAGCCAAATAAGTGAAACTAACTTAGTTAACTCATTCAATTTATCTTGTGATGTGGAATTACAATTTTCTCCTAATTTAATTCAAGGGAAAATTAAATCAGGATTTTCTTATTGCCACTTTTCAACACTCCCTATCAACAAGAAAGGGATTATCAAATACCCAAATAATGTCTCTATGGAACTTGGATTTTCCTCTTTACAATTCCTTTATCAAAATATCTGCATCTTGTTCCTCTGTAGGAATGTATTCCAACAACATGATCCACCTCTACACACAATATCGTAGATGGTGATACTGGATGTTGATATGCTTAGATTGATCATGAAAAACTTTATTTTCATAGAGTTTGATACAACTATGATTGTCACAGTAAATCATAGTAGGATCCATCATCTGACCAAATAATCCAAAAAGGATCTTCCTCATCCAAATAGCTTCACAAGTTGCTGGACTAGCAACCATGTACTCTGCTTCTACTGAACTGAGTGCAACTGATCTCTTCTTCTTGTTGTACCAATAAAATTTTGATGACCCAATACTGAAGACTCCTCTTGAAGTGTTATTCCGATTGGATGGAATACCCACCCAATCTGCATCTGTAAAACCTTGAAGCTTCATTGCCTTTAACTGTTTGTACTAATACCATAATGAGTAGTGCCTTTGAGGTATCTCAACACATGTTTGGATGCCTTCCAATACAGTTTGATTGGTTTAAGCATTGTTTGACTAAGATGGTTAACTTCATAACACATTTTTGGTCGTGTGTTCACCAAATACATAAGTGAACCCACAAGCTTCCTGTAATAGTGGCCTCCACCTCCTCACTTGAAGTCGCATCCTCTTTCCTCTAGCTGCCTTCTAGAAGAGTGTACATGGGTTTGCTACTCTCCATGTAGAACTTCTTTAGTAACTCATTGGAAAAATTTTACTTAGAGACAAATAGTTCCCCATCTCCTTTCCATGCTTCCAAATCAAGGATATAATGCATGATTCCCATGTTCTTCATCTCAAATTATCTTGCAATATTTTATCAACTTTTCATCACAGGTTAAAATCAAACCATCAACATATAATAATATAATCAATCATTTACCTTAAAAGCCAATATGGTAAAGGTTTGCATCTAC
Source organism: Pinus albicaulis (assembly GCA_034641835.2). Lineage (NCBI taxonomy): Eukaryota > Viridiplantae > Streptophyta > Pinopsida > Pinales > Pinaceae > Pinus > Pinus albicaulis. Next base: position 601,741,580 of record CM076574.1, read on the forward strand.
TTCACTTTTAGTGAAGCCCAACCTGGTGAAATAGTTATCAATCCTGGTGTACCAAGCACAGGGTGCTTGTTTCAATCCATACAACACTCGCTTGAGTTTCCAGACATGTGACTCTATGTCGAAGGTCTCAAATCCTTTCAGTTTTTCAATGTACACCTCCTCCTAAATCACTCCATTTAGGAATGTTGTCCTCACATCCATCTGATGGATCCTCCATCCCATCTACACTGCAAGTGCCAAAATTGATCTGATAAAAGAGTAACTTGCTACTGGAGAAAAGGTCTCCTCATAATCAATTCCCTCCACCTAAGAGAACCCCTTGGCCACAAATCTAGCCTTTTGTTTCTCAATGCTTCCATATTTTTCTTGCTTCACCTTGTAGATCCACCTCGAACCTACCATTGACTTGTTGTCTGGTCTTGGGACCACTTCCTAAACATTGTTTCTGAATATGGAATCATATTCATCTACCATGGCATCAACCCACACTAGTTTTTGCACTTCTTCCTCACAATTTGAGGATGGTTCTGTCTCTACTAGCTCACTCATCAGAGACATGTACCCAATGTACCGATCTGGTGACCTCATCTGGTTGCACTATGCAGATGTGGGTGCTCCCACATTCTCTCTAGCATCATGCAATAATCTATGTAGAAATTACACCAATGGATTCAATCCAATCATGCAATGTACTAAAATAAGATACTAAATCCTTCTACAATATTTGGGGAATATAAATCATTATCGCTCAATCTCATGCAAGTAAGAGAAATAATTAAATCAATCACACAACACACGATTTTCCTGGGGAAAGAAAATGCTCAAAACCCCTCCATATTTATTGTATAATCAACTAAGGAATCATGAAACAATACAATGCATGTGTGCTCACCACAACCTCATACACTCTACCAATTGTCTCACACTAATCTGGGCAAAATTGGACCAATACATAGCCAATTTCCTACCCACCTTCAGCCTGCCTTGCTCACGCAATCCCTAGGAAAAATAATTCCTATTAAATAGGAATTCCAACCTTCCTTGACTGCGCAATCCATCATGGATTCATGTGGCTTTATAACTCCACTTGTGCAGTTCGCTAAAAATACAATTGATAGTTTACTTGCCTTTAACCTTTGTCTCAACTGGGTATCCATCAGAATTGACATGCATGCAACTATTAATAGTGAATCATCAGTTACTTAGTAGATCACTACTTGTGAATTAAATCTAGTTTGATTCACTTGATCTTCCATTAGCTCATCAATAAGTTAGAACTAGTTAAACTGATTTTAACTCAATTAATTTGAGTTAACTAATTTCACTCACACCACACTAATGCTACCACTGCAACTGGACCCTGTAAATAACATAATCACTCTACATGCCTCACCTTTGACCCTCAACTCAAAATTCGTAAGCTGACTAAGTCTATCACACTTAGTCAACTATTACAAGTTATTATGAGATAAGATTACAATTTATTGTCCAATTTATTTAAAAAATAGATGCCCACATTTAGTACTAATGTGTCACTGAATTCCTTACTCATGTGTGACTGGAATCCCACACTAGAATGTGGTGCATTTTCTTGTTGAATTTCAACACTCCCTCTCAACAAGAAATGGATTATCAGCTACCTCAATCCTGCCTCTGTGGAATTCAAATTTTCTCTTTGCAAGTGCCTTCATCAAGATATCTACATCATGATCTTCCATGGGAATGTACTGCAACAACATAATGCACCTCTGAACACAATCTCTAAGATGGTGGTACTGAATGTCAATATGCTTGGACCTGTCATGGAATACCGGATTAACCGAGAGTTTTATGCAACTCTAGTTATCACAATGTATCACCGTCGGATCCATCTGATGACCAAACAAACCAATAAGTATCTTCCTCATCCATATGGCCTCACTTGCAACCTGACTAGCTGCCATGTACTCTACCTCGGATGAACTAAGTGCAAGTGATCTCTGCTTCCTATTGTACCAAGAAAATATTGTTGATCCCATGCTGAAGATGCCCCTTGATGTGCTCTTCCTGTCTGATGGAATACCTGCCCAATCTACATCAGTGAAGCCTTGAAGCTTCACTCCCTCTATTCGTTTGTACCATAATCCATACTCCATAGTGCCCCTGAGATATCTCAACACATGCTTCCCCGCCTTCCAAAAGAGCTTGGTAGGCTTAACCATAGCTTGACTAAGTTGGTTAACTACGTAGCATATGTCTGATCATGTGTTCATCAAATACATAAGTGAACCCACAAGCTTCCTATAAACAGTAGCATCCACTACCTCACCTGAAGTAGCATCCTCCTTCCTCCAGTTACCTACAAGAGGAGTTTCCATGAGTTTTCTTCCCTCCATGTGGAACTTCCTCAGAATCTCTTTGGCATACTTTCCCTCAGATACAAATAGCTCTCCATATATTTGCCATATTTCCAAGCCAAGGAAATAATGCAAGAGCCCCATGTCCTTCATCTCAAACTCTCTTGCAAGATCCTCTTTACAAGAAGTTATGAGCTTCTCATCACCTATTAGTATAAGATCATCAACATAAAGTACACTAATCAAAAGCTTACCATCAACCAAAATATGATATAGGTTCTCATCTGCTTCACTTTTTGTCAAGCCCAACCTGGTGAAATATCTATTGATCCTATTGTACCAAGCATGAGGTGCTTGCTTCAGCCCATACAGTGATCTCTTGTGTCTGCACACATGCGACTCCCTGTCAAAGGTCTCAAAACCTTCTGGCTGCTCAATGTACACTTCTTCCTCAATAACTCCATTGAGAAAGGTTGTCTTTACATCCATCTAATGTATCCGCCACCCCATCTATTATGGGAGTGCAAGGATGGATCTAATCAATGAGTACCTTGCAACCAGTGTAAAATTATCATCATATTCAATCCCCTCTACCTGTGAGAATCCTCGAGCCACAAATCTAGCCTTTTATTTCTCCACACTCCCATCTGTTGCTTGTTTCACATTGTAAATCCAAATAGAACCAACCACTGACTTCCCCATTGGTCTTGGGACCACTTCCCATGTAATTTTTTTAATAATGGATTCATACTCCTCAACCATGGCATCAACCCATGTTGGTTGTTGCACTACTTCCTCAAAAGAGGATAGTTCTGTCAGAATACACATGCTCATAAGAGCCATGTATCCAGTATACCTTTTTGGGGACCTTCTCTACCTGCGTTGTGATGTAGGTGTACCTACATGCTCTGTCACATCTAGCATCAATCTGTCAGCCTCTCTGGTGTGCTTCCTACCATTTCTAGTGGATGACTCTACATGAGTGGTTTTTTCCACCCCATGATCCTCTGCTTGTGGCTACTCCAAATCCTGAGGTTCAACCTTTGGAACTAAGAGTTCCTCATTTGCATGCAAGTCAAGCTCCCTCTCAAGGGACAATCACATGGCTTTCTCCTCATCAAATTTAACATCTCTTCTGACAATTGTCATCCTGTTAGCCAAAAAATACACCCGACAGCTGTGGGGAGTATCGGTGTACCCCACAAATATCCCAACCTCTGTTGTTGGTTCTAGATTATTCCTGGCATCTTTGGTCACATGGAAATAGACATATGAGCTAAAAATTTTAAAATACGAAACATCTAGTTTCTTACCTGAAAAAGCCTCTTATGGTGTACTCACGACAAGTATCTCATGAGGACTACGGTTCTGCACAAATACCATTGTGTTGCATGCCTCTGCCCACATATGCAATGGTAGGCCTTGATCATCTAACATAGCTTGTGCTTCTCCCACAATTGTTCTGTTCCTTCTTTCTGCAACCCATTCCATTGTGGGTTATGAGGTGCAATCAATTCTCTCTAAATTCCTTCTTTGGCACATAAGTTCTTGAATTCATTAGAGATATACTCACCACCATTGTCACTCCTTAGAGCCTTCACCTTCTTCCCTGTATCTTTCTCAACTAGTGATTTGAACTCACAAAAATTGGATAATGTCTTATCTTTCTTCCGCATAAAGAAGATCCAACACTTTCTAGAAAAATCGTAAAAAAAAAATCACATAATACTTGTGCTTTTTTGTGGAAGGTGTAGAGAATGGTCCACACATGTCTGAGTGAACTCTCTTAAGGATTTCCACTGCTCGGTTCCCCTTCTCATGAAAATTGGCTTTTTTATACTTCCCCATGGTACATCCCTTGCATGTGTCTATCTACACAAGAATACCCTTTGGCAGACCTGTATAAATCTGTTGCATGATCCTCAAAGCACCGTGGTGTAGATGGCCCAATCTCGTGTTCCATAACTCACCTGTATCCCAACACACCACCTCCCCTGCTTTACTTCTCAATGCTGTGCAACCATCTACATCAAGTTTGTAGAGGTTCTTCACACGAACCCCAATCTTCTTTACTTGTCTTGTGGCTTTTCGATGAAGGAACTCCTTTCCATCACTGAAAACCACATCATATCCAAGGTCCTCCAACATAGCAACTGAAACTAAATTATTTTTCAAGCCTGGTACATGCATGGCATCTTTTAATATGAAAGGTTTACCTGAATATCTCTGGAAAGTAACTGTACCAATCCCAGTAGTGTTATACCTCCCTTCATCACCCATATTGATGTGCATATGAATATCCTTCTCCTCCAAGCTACTAAAGAGTTTTTTGTTTCCCGTCATGTGGAAATATGCTCCACTATCGAAGTTCCACATAGATCCCATTACAGTTGACACCATGCATGCGATGAGAGAGAAGTCCAACTCAAACTGTGAGTTCAAAGCTTCACCCGCTGCAGCTCCCGCAACCTTCTTGTTGTTCTTCTTATTTTGTGGACAATTTATGGCATAGTATCCATGATCATAACAGTGAAAACATTTCACCTTTGACATGTCACACTTCTTGCCTTCTTTGTCGGTCTTAGATTTGGAATGGGACTTCTTCCCCTCCCCTTCTTTGCCTTACCAGCCAAGGCGCAATTTTCCTCATCATCAGTATTGGATAAGGATCCATCCCTGGTATTCCACCTAAAATCTTCGTGTACCAAATCCGACCACAGTCGCTCCCAATCTAGTAACTTCTCCCTCCCATTCACAGAGTCCTGGTAACTTTTCCAGCTCTTGGGAAGGCCTAGAAGTGCTAGTCTCACCAAGTGATCATCAACTACAGTAATCCAAACACTTCCAAGATCATCTCGACATTGAGTGAACTTGGTCAACTATTTCTGGAATGTGTCTCCCTTCTCCATTTTGATTTTCCTGAGCTTGTCCTTGAGTGCCAATTTTCTATAGTCAATGCTACTTTGAAACAGATTTGTCAAGGCCTTCCACATAGCATATGGAGTTTCCTTTCCATGGAGACTCGAGACAATGTGATCTCAAACTCCCTCTAACAAGATCCTCCTCGCCCTTGCTACCTTCTTTTTCCATGCATCAAGAATTTGGGCATCTACTGCTGCAGGCTTGGAAATATCATTATCTATGAATTCCTTCAACCCATTATCCTCCAACACTACCTCCATCTTGTCCTTCCATGAAATATAGTTCAAACTAACCTCAAGTGCATATTCGAGTCTCAACCATTGTAAGACATCTTGATCCACTTCTAGCTCCAAAGAAAGTATCTGCAAATTTGAATATTTTCAACACAAACTCAATTTCTTCTCCACTATTGTGATTCTTGGTGCTCTGATACCATGTAGAAAATCTCTAACACAACTCTGATACCATGTATAAATTACACCAATGGATTAAATATGATCATGCAATGTACTAAAACAAGATACTAAATCCTTCTAGAATATTTGTGGAATATAAATCACGCTCGTTCAATCACATGCAAGTAAGAGAAAGAAGTAAATCAATCGCACAACACAAGATTTTCCTGCAGAAATAATCTGCTCAAAACCCCTCGATCTTTATTGTATAATAAACCAAGGAATCATGAAACAATACAATGCATGTGTGCTCACCACAACCTCATACACTCTACCAATTTTCTCACACTGATCTAGGAAAAATTGGACGAATACATAGCCAATTTAATGCCCACCTTCAGCCTGCCTTGCTCACGCAATCCCTAGGAAAAAAAATCCTATTAAATAGGAATTCCAACCTTCCTTGACTGTGCAATCTATCATGGGATTCATGTGGCTTTATAACTGCACCTGGGCAGTTCGCTAAAAATAAAACTGATAGTTTACTTGCCTTTAGCGTTTGTCTCAACTAGGTCTCCATTAGAATTTACATGCATGCAACTATTCATAGTGAATCATCAGTTACTTGGTAGATCACTACTTGTGAATTAAATATATTTTAATTCACTTGATCTTCCACTAACTCATCAATCAGTTAGAACTAGTTAAACTAATTTTAACTCAATTAATTTGAGTTAACCGATTGCACTCACACCACACTAGTCCTACAATTGCAACTGGACCTTGTAAATAACAGAATCACTCTACATGCCTCACCTTTGACCCTCAACTCGAAATTCTTGAGCTAACTAAGTCTATCACACTTATTCAACTATTACAAGTTTTTATGAGATAATGTTACAGTTTATTGTCCAATTTATTTAAAAATTAGACGCCCACATTTAGCACTAATGTTTCACTGAATTCCTCACTCATGTGTGACTGGAATCCCACACTAGTATGTGGTGCATTTTATTGTTGAATTTCAACAATCTGTCAGCTTGCCTAGTCTGCTTCCTTTGTTCTCTAGATGTCTCTGCATGGGTGGGTTCTTCCACTCTATGATCCTATTCTTGTGGTTGTTCCACAACATCCCGAGGTTCTTCTTTTGGAGCCAAAATATCCTCATCTACATGCAACTGAAGCTCCCTCTCAAGGGAACATCTCATGGCCTTATCTTCATCAAAATTCATATCTCTATGAATAATTGTCATCCCGTGAGATGGTAGGTACACCTGATAGTTGTGATGTGTATTAGTGTACCCCAAAAATATCCCCAAATTTATTGTCAACTCTAGCTTTTTCCTTACATCCTTGGAAACATGATACTAAACTGATGAACCAATGATCCTAAAGTGTGACACATTTGGTTTCTTCCTTGAAAAAGCTTCTTATGTTGTAATTATCATGAGAATCTGATGAGGACTCATGTTCTGCACATATACCATTTTGTTTCATGCTTCAAACCACAAGTGAAACAATAGCGTTGATCATGCAACATGACCCATGCAGCTCCCACAATACTTTTGTTCTTCCTCTCAGCCACCCCATTCTGATGTGGATTTAGGGGTGTTATTAACTCTGGTTTAATTCCTTCTTTTGCAAATAAGTTCTTGAAATCATTCGACATATATTCACCACTGTTATTTCTCTTGGGAGCCTTCACTTTCCCGCCAGTGTATTTCTTGACAAGTGCTTTAAATTTAAAAAAAAATTGAGAATGTCTGGTCTTTCTTCTCCATGAATAAAATCCAGCACTTACGTGAGAAATCATCTACAAATATAACATAATACCTGTGATTGGCCATGGAGGCTGTTGAGAAAGGTCCACACACATCTGAGTGAACTCTTTCAAGGACTGCTTGTGCTCTACTATCCTTATCATGAAAGGTGGATTTGGTGTACTTACCCAATGTAAAACCTTTGCATATATCCCGTTGCTCTAGTGCACCGTTGGGAAGTACTGTAGAAATTTTTTGCATGATCTTCAAGGCTCCATGGTGAAAATGACCAAGTCTCCTATGCCATTATTCACCAATGTCTCAGCTCTGCACCTTATCTGTTTTTGTGCTCAAAGTGACACAATCTTCTACATCTAATTTGTAGATGTTCTTCATCTGAACCTCGATCTGCTTCACTTATCTCATGGTGATGTGCCTAAGGAAAGCCTTTCCTTTGATAAATATTGCATCGTAGCCATGTTCTTCCAAAATAAAAACTAAAACTAAATTCTTCTTCAGACTCATAACATACATTACATCTTTTATTGTGAGAGGAGAACCAAAATACCTTTGAAAAGTAAATGTACCGATACTGGTCACGCTATACCTTCCATCATCTCCCATCTCGATGTGAATTTGGAGGTCCTTCTCCTCCAAGTCACTGAAAAAATATTTGTTTCCCATCATATGGAATGAGGCTCCACTATCCAGATACCACACACTACCCATCACTGATGTCACCATGCATGCAATGAGTGTGAAATCCAACTCGAATTGTGAAGCTAGAGCTTCAACTGTTGCTCCTCCTAAGGGATTCTTTTCGGCATTCTTGTGTGGACACTCCATGGCATAGTGTCCCAGATCATGACAGTGAAACCACTTGATATTCGATAAGTCTTTCATCTTGCTCACTTGACCAAATTATTCTTTGAAATTGGATTTATTCCCTTTTCCTTTCTTTGCCTTTCCAGCGAAGGCATGATTCTCCTCATCCTCAACCTTGGATGAAGTTTTATCTCTGTTGCTCCGTCTGATATCTTCATGCAATATATCAGACCATAATCACTCCCAAATTGTTATTTTGTCGCTACCATTCACAAAATACTAATAATTGTGCCAGCTCTTGGGAATACACAATAGAGCTAGAGCTACCAAATCTTCTTCTGGAACAGTAGCACCGACCCTACCAAGTTCATCATGAAATTGTGTGAATTTTCTTAAGTATTGCGGAATTGATTCAACCTTTTACCTTTTTATTCTTCGAAGCTTGTCCTTTAGTGCCAACTTCCTGTGGCCACTATTGTTCTCAAAAAAATCTGTCAGTTGTTTCCACATCGTGAATAGAGTTTCTTTCCCATGGAGATTTGAGACAATATGATCTCGAACTCCCTCAAATATTATCCTCCTCACTTTAGCTATATCCTTCTCCCACTTAGAAATATCTTGGGCATCAACTGTTTGGGGTTTTACTACATCTGTATTGATGTAATCTAGTAGTCTGTTGTCACATAATACCGCCTCCATGCAGATCTTCCATGCCACAAAATTTGTGGTTCCTTCCGGATCATACTCGAGCTTGAGTTCGATGGAAGTCATCTTCTCAGTCCTGGAGAAAGCCTACAACACTGATCTTGAAATTCAAACCTCCTACAATAAATTCAAATTCTATTCTCTATTGTGAATCTATAAGCTCTAATACCATGTAGAAAATAATTTTAGATTCAATACTGCTCATGTAATGTTCTAAAACATAAGACTCAAATATACTCTAATCATCTACAAAAAGCAATTCAAGATTGAGAAGCTATATCAAAAACATGCATCATCATCTAACACACATACACGAGGATATATCTAGGGGGAAGAAACTTCTCAAAACCTCTTCTTATCTGTATTGCATTAGTCAGAAAATAGAGAAGAAATACAATTCTTTCTCAAACCTGAGCTAACTATGCACAAGTGTAATCTATCTTAGTGCCTCACAAGCTAAATATGGCCAAAAATTAGCCAATTATGCCGCCTTCCAATCTCCTATTTCCTTTCGTTGTTTCTCAAGGAAATAGCCCCTATTAATAAGGGAAATCCCCATCCTGAAGTGTGCAATCCCTATAGGTCCTTCTATGACTACATGCACCACTTGTACAACTTGGATAATTATACAACTGATAGTACGCTGCCCTTGAAATCCAATCTCAACTGGGTAACTCGTATTTCATGCATGCATGAGTTGATTATGGTTAATTTATCAGTTAACTAGTTGAAAATTGAAGCTACACCCCACTGGTAGACCTCCTACTAGTTCCTCTAACAGTTGGAACTAGTTTAACTAACTTTAACTTTATTTAACTGAATTGAATTGTTACAACTGAAATTAACTCAACCTATGCTCCTAAAATTTAGGAATCACTCTGCACAATTCAATTTAGGCCCTCAAATCGAATTAACTTAGCCAACTAAGTGAAACTAACTTAGTTAACTCATTAAAGTTGTCTTGTGATGTGGAATTACAATTTTAACTTATCCAACTAAGTGAAACTAACTTAGTTAACTCATTCAAGTTGTCTTGTGATGTGGAATAACAATTTTCTCCTAACTTAATTCAAGGGAAAATTAAATCAAGATTTTCTTATTGCCATTTTTCATAAAGGCAACCTAGGAGATGGAAAAACAAATAAGGTTACCATACCTATTTTTGTTTAATTATTAAGAAGATGTAAGAGATGTGATTATAAAGCTTAGTTTTGTTCTTTTTCTTTCTAGTTATAGAAATATCAAGGATGGTGTTCCTTAAAGGGTGTAGGGTTTGTAACAACCCCACCTTTCTACCCCCTTGTTTTTATATATGTGGTCATAAATGTAAAGGCCAACATGGAAACCACAACTAGCTTGTACAATCTCGTAAAAAAATCAAGTATTAAGTTATTTTCTTGAAAATAATGAAAATATGAAATGTTGGTCTAAAGAGGGGGACACATGGATCCAAGTTTAAGGGAGAGTGGAGAAGTGGGAGAGTAGTTGAACCACCACCTAACATTTGGAAATATGTTATTGGATGGAGGAAAGTGCAAACATTTTGTTCGACAATGTGAGGGAAGGTGAAGTTTTGTAGTCTCGCAAGATATGAAGGGCCTCAAGGAAATACAAGAAGCAAGAAGGAAAATAAAAACAAGAAAGAGAAGAGAGGACAATAGGGAAAGAATAACAAGACACTAGACATGGAGTTCAAGAGCAATGTTGGAGTTGCAACTGAGTTCTATACTTTGAAATTGGGGTGTTTTCCCTTGTATTTATGTGTTGAGGTCATTGGTTTGTGTATGTCTAAGCCTGACTGGCCAGTGGTAGGCTCAAAGGAGGATTGAACCATGAGTAATTATAGAGTAAGTTGATAAACCACTAAGTGGTCATTTAATAAGTTGATAAACCACTTAGTGCTTGTTGAATGGGTTCATAAACAATTTGGGTTCTTACGGTAAAGCTAATAAACCACTCAACAGGGTGAACTGAGCAATTGTGGTGCTTACCATGAGGCTAATAAACCACATAGATAGTATGCTATAGGCTCTTATAGTGATTTATTTGAAAATAAAACTAATAAAACACCTAGATAGTGGATTTAGACTCTTGGAATTGAGAAATACCCCAGTTGAGCTTTGGGTAAATTCCCCAAGCAAGCATCCCCTCCAATTTTAGATCTACCTTAGGGGTGTTTAGTTGAAAGAAATATTGTGGTGTAGTTGGATTATGGTTGGGTGGAGAGTTGAAGTCCCTGCTTTAGTTGCTTGCCATTTCAAGTTAATAAGTATAATGACTTATGCATGAATGACCTATGGATGATGAAATGGTATGATATGTTATTAGAAAATTTATGGTTCAACACTACTCATAGAAGGTTGTTGAATTCATTGAATGTTAATGATGAATGAGTTGCCTTATTTATCTTTATGGTTATGTGAAATTCTAGCACTATGTGATGGTTATTATCTTCATGAATTGTAGGGTTACTTATGTGAATATATCTGGTTGTATGAGGGTTTTTTGCTAACTTGTTATTACAAGTGTTTCCATCCATCTAACATGTTTATGAATTTAATGGTTCATTGCCATACTTAAGATTGTAACCTATCCCATATGCTATAAAGGAAGCTTATGTGTTGTGTGTTAAATGAGGATTCAACTTGTGTTGATGGTCATTCGGGTTAGGAGTGATGTAATTATTCTATGGTTTCTGCACACATGTATATTTTTGTGATATCTTGAAATTCGTTGATCAAAGCATGGTTTAAAGCTTTCTTAGGAAATCTGGCTTTTGGAGCCACTTCTTTCTTTTACCTACCCGTAAGGTAAGTTAAGATATGTTGGTACCTTGTAGATCTTGTGGACATGGAATAGTGCCTACGAAGGTTTGTCCCTCGCAATTTGTCCATTTACCAAATATCTTGTGTTTTGGCAGAAGTATTCGTCTTAAGGGGAAATTATGGTAAATTAACTTAAGTTTCCTTCTTTGCAAGCCTTATTAGTAATCCAAAATTTATCTTGGGTCAGATGGTCCTCTTAATGGACTTTATATCCAAGTTGAATATGTCTTTGTTTTCCATCTGTTAATTGCATCTGGATATTCGAGAGGGAATATCTTAATTTCATTCATGGATGTATATGAGAATCTAGTCATCTAGATGGACAAGGCATGTGCTCTTTGAAAGTGTTCTAGATTTAGTCTGGACCAGATTTTGTGGTTAAGTGAAATTTGTAATTAGAGATCCAAGGTGGGGCTTGAAATTTGAAATTCACATGTGTAAAGGCCAAATTATTTCCTGTGGAGTTGAAAGTGCATCCACAATCCTACGAATCCAGATGTAGGTGAGTTATGCACATGCTTGAGGTCCAAATAAGGTTGGGACTATATTTGTCTTAAGTGCATCTAGGATCTGGGGAATTTGGATGTCGGTGAGTTTTTGTAGTCATGAGAGGCCCTAGATAATACTAGGGCCATATTTCTATTAAGAGACATAATATGCGGGGGTGGCAAGTGTTTCACACCCTTGTGAAGTCCCAGATGTCAGCTAAGCTGGATCTCCCATGATGATGTTAGGTACTAAAAGTTCGGGGGCTCAGGGCATATCAACAATGGATAATTGTGTGACACCCTGAATTACTTTGGAACCATATATAACATGAAATTATTACAAAACACGGTCAGGAAGGGCTAGGTGGGGTCGCACCTAAACTGATGTGGCAATTCTACGGGGATTTGATAGGGAACATATCGATGCCATGTTGGATCCCATTGATGATGTAGACCCCAATTAAGCTGATGTGGTGAGGGAACTCAACCCACATGTGGATGCCACATGGTAGTGTCCCAATGAAGTGGATCTATGTCATGTTGATGTGACACCTGGATGCCACATGGCAAATCAATGTTGACGTGGCCTAATATAATTGGATAAAATTCAAATGGACATGAATTTCAATCCAGGATTCAGATTGAGATAAAATTTATATTGTTGGATATTTCTCAATGAGTTGAATGCAATGGTGGAATGCATTTTGAGTTTTGACGATGTTGGAAAATTAATATTTTTGTAACCCCATCTTCATAACATACCTTGGAGGTCAAGTTAATTCAATAAGAAACACCTCTCACTGCCCAAGATAATACAAGGGGGTGGGAAGGAGTGTTACATCCACCTCCCTCGGAAAAATTTTCTATGTAGACTTCTAACTGCCTTTTCATGTTGCTCTCCTCACTGAGAACTTTGCAAAAGATATCATGTACCAACTTTTGCAAAAAGAATCAGGGTCTTTAATTGGGGACCATTGCATTTCCCCTCAACACATTTAACTTAAAACCTTGTTGAATCTAACACATTAATCATCTTATTGTTGCATTTTCTCATGTTCCTTTATATAAACTTTTTATTTCAATTTATTAGTCTAGGAGTCTCCCTTTTCGTGTTGTTCTCCTTATTGAAAATTTTGTAACAACTTATCATGTGCTCAATTTTAAAACTCAACTTTTTTTATGATGTATGAAAATGGAGCACATTTCTACGAGATATACTTGATTCATAATTTTATATCATGAAATATAATAACATTTTCAAATTTTCATTTTATTATACAATTTATTTAAACTTTCTATTTTAATAGTCATCATAATTTCCATCTATATTTTTATCTAATATATTAGCATATTATCATACAGTTTTATCCCAAAAACTATTTTAATCAAATATTTTAAAGTAATCATTATTTCTATCTATTTTAAAATCCTTAATATATTTAGGAGTGTTGTACATAGTCACACCAAATATTTGACTCACATATATTAATGTGTACTTTAAATTCCCTAATCCATTTTCTTAATCCATTTGGCTTTTTGTTCCCATATATAAGTTTTATGATTCATTTAAGAGCATTAGAAATGGTCATTTTTTTCAAAGAGAAAAAAACATCATACTTTCATTAACATAAAAGTAGATTCATTTTGAGAAAATGATCAAAAAATTTGAAAATCTCAACAAAATTCCTACTGGAATAGACTACTGAAAATATGTATCTATTGGAACTCTTGAGAATATAAAACAACAAAACAAGGATTTTTCTAATTCTTTCTTCTCATTTGAAAGAAGATCTACTACTGAAGACAAAATTTACAGCATGGGGGCGGAAAGGATAACAAGAAAACAAGGAAATATGAAGAGAATGTATCTCAAAATGTTGAACAAGAGATCTTAAAAAGATGAAGGATCACAAACTATAAAGAAGGTCATTGTCGAAGGCTGAATAAAATATTTTTCCAAGCAGGAGATTGCATCCCTTCTTAGATAAAAAGTCAACCTCTATATTTTGTTCCTTGAAGACGGGATTGAAGGTTATATTTTGAAAGGAGCTACAACTAGAAGGAGAGAGAGATTTTTCTGAGAAATGATCATTGTTGGACCTAATCCATAATCACTTTTCGGTCTCTAAAAAATCCTAGGTCATCTAGGGCGAGCCAGCTTGCGCAAGAAAGAACCCCCCCACAAAGCTAGCAATTCGACTTTGTTATTAGTGCTCGTGCCACAAGACCAACTTAAATAAAAAGAGGTGCCAAGCTTCATTACTAGGAAGACCCATTGTCGCATATCCTATTATTAGAGGCCTCATTGAAGAAAACCACAAGGTAATGAGCCTAGACATTCTTGTTTAAATAAGTTATTTTCATCGAATTCTCCCTCATTGGTCCTATGTTTTAGAAATGCATTGAGATCTTGCTGCATGTGTCTCTCACTTCTCGCATCGATTGTTCAAAGAAAATTTGTTCTCGTTTCTCCAGATGCCGCAAAGAATGTAGAAGGGTAAATTTTGATATGGCCTGCATTTCTGGATCCACAAAGATAAGCATCCTTCAATTTAGCTCTAGTCCTATTCAACCTGAATGTTGAGAGTGTGTGGGACCCCTCTCCATACCAAAACTACAAATGGGAAAGTCAAGAAGAGATGAACAACATCTTCCGGACTGTCATTACATAAAACACATATATTGGGACCTTGGAATCCATTTTTTAGGAGGTTGTCCCAAAGTAAAGATCATGCTATGGGCCACCAACCATACGAAGCATTTAAACTTCATTGAAACATTCCATTTCCAAGTTTTGTACAGTCATGGAGCACTATCTCACAAGCAACATCCCTTGGAGATGTATTTATATATCTCTTTAACCTCAAATCCTTAATTTACAAGTAACTAAGTGTCATTATCATAATATTGATAATAAAAAAAATATAAAATGTATACAAATATTCTTTTAAAGTGTTAAAGTTTATAAAGGTTCAAAAGTAGACTATATACATTTTGTAAATTTTAATTATTAAATGTATGTTAAGAAAAAGAAAAAAAAACAAATAATAATATAGTTATTTATTTTGAATTACTAAAAGAATGATTAGAAAATAACTAACAATAATTATAATTTGATCACTACAATTAAGAATTATTAATTACTATAATATAATATTTTTTAGGTTAAAATTTAGGAAGTGTTTTTGTTTTGCAAATCATGCATTAAATATTACATACTAATAAAATTTTAAAAAATAAGCAAATAGTAATAATTTCTAGTATAATATAATATTAAGTATTTCATAGGATTGAAGTGCTTTTGAAATATTTAAATATTGTAATGTTTTTGAAAAATATATATTTTGTTAATGTTTTTCTAATGTTTTAATTCAAAATATGTTATTCATTTTTTAATAAATATTTTAATAGTAATATTATCCAAATTAGATGTAGATGCAGATTTAGGCTTTGTAATGTTAATAAATGTCTCAGTTTTGATGGTTGGATAGTTGAACTATTCTTGTACTTTTTTGATGTCATGGGATTGGATCTTTTGAATATGGTAGAGGGATTTTGCGTCTGAGGTAGGGTTTCTAGGGAAATCAACTCCACTTTCATTGTTCTCATTCCGAAATCTTCACACCCAACTTCTTTCTCAGATTTTAGCCCTATCTATATTTGCAACATTTCCTATAAGTTGATTTCTAAGATCATTACATGTCAGTTAATTGTAGCTCTTTCAACTCATATCTCCCCAAAGAAGTTCATTTTTCTCCCCAATTGGCAGATTCGTGATGCAGTTGCCATTGCACAGGAATGCATGCACTCAATTCATACAAGGAAGAAAGATGCTTTGTTTATGAAATTAGATCTCCATAAAGCCTATGACTGTGTCAATTGGACTTTGCTGAGATTAATTCTTACAACGATAGGGCTTTTGTGCCAAATGTAGAATGGATTATGGCTTGTGTGACATATGCAAACTTTGTTGTTATGATAAATGGTTCCCCTTCAAATTTATTTAGGGCTGGTAAACGACTCCGTCAAGGTTGTTATTTATCCCCCTTACTATTCATTCTAGTTATGGTTGGTCTAAGCTTGAAGAATGAGGAGGCGTGCAAGCGTGGGGTTTTCTGTGGGGTTCAGGTACCCCGTAGAGTTGCAGTCACACATTTATTTTTTGTTGATGATGTTTTAACCTTTGGGAAGGTACCGTGGGCACAGTGGAATGTATTACACTCTATTCTTTCTAGATATGGTGCTGCATTCTGACTATGTATCAATGGTAAAAAATATGTTTTGATACGTTCTTCTGGAGATGTGGAGAAATTTGACAAATTTTCCAAACTTTTTGGGGTTGCGGTCTCACAATTGGAAGATGGTAATTTATATCTGGGTTTCATATTGAAACCAAACAATTACAAAATTGCAGATTGTCATTTGTTATTGGAGAAATTTCAGAAGATAATATCATTACATGGTCACATCGTTGGCTATCCTTGGGGGGAAGATATACACTTATCCAATCTGTTCTGCAACAAATTCCAGTGTATTGGATGCACCTTTTCTTTCTCCCTTCAAAAATTATTCTCTGGATTAAAGTTATCTTGTCACACTATTTATGGCCTGGTCTCATGGGGGATCATAAATTCCATCTGGTTGGATTGGATGCCATTTTGATTGACAATAAGTATGGTGGATGAGTCTACTAGACCTGAAGATTTTTGGGTGGGCACTTTTGACCAAAATTCTGTGGAGAGTTTTTTTTTGGCAAAGGTTTTTGGTAGCATATTATATCTAACAAATATTTGAAACACAAGACATTATTGGACTAGTACAGGCTTGGAGAAATTATTAAAGGGAAGGGGCCTTATATATGGCACAACTTTATCAAGATCAGTAAGTGGTTTATTGAGGATCTCCATTGGTCCTTTGGTAGGGGGGACAAAATACAAATTGGTAGGTCTTATTTTGGGTGTAAAAAATCAGCAATATCTTCCAGCCGGTGTCATTGATGCTTTACACACAAAGGGATTTTTCTTTATCAGCCAGGTATGTATCTTGGTCCTCATATTCATCCTTATCCATCTTGGAAAGATGTAGTCAAGCTTGGATTGTTTGGGGAAAATGTAAAAACATGGAACCATTATATTGTTGATCTTAAGATGGTCAGTCTCTGAAAATAATCATATTTGGATGGCTTGCATGGAGGAATAGAGTGTTGACTTGAGATACTTTATGTAAAAGGGGCTTTCATGGTCCAAGTGGATGCCATTTTTGCAGGGAGGCCCTAGAGGGTGTACAACACCTTTTTCTCAAATGTCCTTTTACTCTAGTTGTTTGGCGTTTGGTTATGGATTTTTTCCAGCTCCCACCTTTACAATATTTCACATCTTTAGAAGTTATTTTTCTCTAGTGGTTCAAACGAAGAGGGAAATACAAATGGCTTCCCCTGTATCTTTCCTAGGAAATTTGGCAGACAATGAATGCCATGGTCTTTGATGCCAGGCCTACAAATTTGAACAGGACATGTTCGAACATCCATGCATGGTTTGCAGGTGGGGAGAAGATTAAAAAGGACGACTTGTGAACATGTTTTGCAAATATTACACACAGGTTGATTTCCCAGTTGGTTTCTTTGACGGGGCATCACATGGTGGAAAATGTGGATGTTGTGCAGTTTTAAGGATTAATCCACATTATAAGTTTCTATTGCATTGGCGTGGTGGGTTGGGCACTAACACTAGGGTAGAGCTCATGGTCCTCTAGGGCTTAATGTTCTTTTCTCGTAGACATCTCCTGGAGTGGCTCTTTGTATATGGTGATTCCAAAGCCATCACTGAAGGGGTCTCTGGAAACTACAACTTCATGCCTCCCAATCTCGGCAATTGGATTGACCAAATTGAGCTCTTAAAACAAACTTTTGTGACTATCCATTTCATGCATGTATACAAGGATTTTAATCAAGAGACAGATAGGCTATCAAAGGTGGGTATATCAAATGCTCTTGATATTATATTTTACAGATTCAAATCGGATAATGCGGTGCTGGATGAGGGAGAGATTTCCTTCAGTTGATTTCGATGGTTGATCCACAAACATATATTTTCCTCATGCTCTTTTTTTTTGTTTATATTTTTGATAGTTTTATTTTCCCGAAGTCGACTTTTCTATCATTTTGTTTAGATCGTTGTTTAGTTATTTTTGACAAACTCGTAATGATTATGAGAATGTAGTTGCAATTCCTTTGCTTCTTGTGCTTACTTTAGCATCATAGTATCTGAACTATATTGCACAATGCTATAACTTCTGGAAAATTTTGATATATGTACTAATATTTTCTCTAAAATAGAATTATCTAGTATTTTTTTCTTTAAAAAAAAAAAGAAAAAAGTTTAGAAAATAAAGATAATTTCTATTTATGTATATCTATATGTGGGAGAGCTCAATTGTAATAGTTTTGTAACTATGATGGAGAATGTTATTAAGTATCCTATTGTATACAATAGTTTTTGGTTAAACCAGTATTATAAAAAATTGCATAAATTTCCTTAATTCAACCTTACACATTAAATTCAAGATTGTTTTATAATATTTTAATTTATTTTTGTCAGATCTTATTTTCTATTAAAACTCAACATATTATTGCTCAGTGGTTGTACGTGTGATATTCAGATTACCCTTGTAGTATTTGGGTGGTTATAAACTTGTGGCCATTTGTCAAAGGACTCGTGAGAATAGTAGTCATTAAATCCGCTTGCGTTAGCTCTGCCCTTGTGCACGACTTTTGAATAGATTTAATGGCCTGAAGGGCTTATTTTAATTATTTCACAGTTATAACTTCGAAGTTCATATAGTGTTGAGAGAGAGATTTTTTAAGAAATTATATTTGGTGGGAAATTGAACCACGAACATGGTCCGTGAAACTTATTTATAAATACTGGACCGTTGGCTAAAATAATTATGTGTGGCTTGTGAAATAAAATAATTTAATGCAGCTTGCATTGAGTAATTGTTTGTAATTAATTTAATGCAGCTTTGTATTGGATAAGTATTTAAATGAAAAATATGATAATCAAACTTAACTTGTTCTCAATTTACATATTTGTTGTCCTGAAAATTTTCATCGTAATGTGTATGTTTTGTACAATTTTTTTCCAATGTATATGTCTTAAGAGTAAGAGTATATTTATGTCATGCTTGTGAAATAATTTAACATAAGCACTCTGAAAATTTTAAAATTATATTTTTTATTTAAAATATTTAATAATAGTTAAATAAATTAGAAAACAAATTTTTTAATAATAAAAATTATGCATAAGTAATATTTTGATTTAAAATAATAATTATTATAGAAAATTAGTAAAAACACAATAATAAAAACCATGCATAATTGTAAAAGTTACATCACAAAAATATATATATATTATTAGAAATCACAAAACAAATAATATAAATGATTAAATTTTGAGTACAAAGTATATATAAAAACTATACACAATTGTTATATTTAAAAATATATTAATATTTAACAAAATAAATTTACATAAAATTGATATAACATAAGATTACACAAAAAAATTGAATTGTGATTGTAATTCTATCAGGTAAGAGAGTTGTTTTTATTTTTAATATAAAATGAGATTAATTATATCTTTATAAAATATTTTGATTTGAAAACAAACATTAACTAACATATGAGATTTTTTTTCGTATTAAAGACTAGTATCCTAACAATTAATTTATTTAGTTTTTTCCTTATTAAAAACTACATCTTAACTAATAATTTATTTTTTGTGAATTTATGAACTACCCACATAAGACATTTACCAAATCTAAGGCCAAATTAATACAAGACAAAATATTATTTATGTTCAATGTCTAGTAGTTGTTTGTTTTGTGGATTTCATTTGCTTTTTCTTGTTCTTTCCACGATTAACTCTTGCTCTCATAGAAGGTTTTGGCATTGAATGCATAAGCTTAGTATACAACTACTTCAACTACTACATTATGTCATTGGTATTGTTGATTATAATTGAATTTTTTATTTTTCTCAAGTTAAAAAAAAAACAAGAAAACAAGATAGAGATGATAATTATATTACTTTACTAATATATAATTAATTTTAATTTTAATAAAAATGCTAGGAAAAAAGTAAACTTCTTTGTAAATCAATTTATTTTAAAATTTTGTAAATTCTTATATTTATTTTAAAAGAAAAACATAAATGCCATATCGGAAAAAATGAAAACAGATTTATTGAAAAAGCCCAACAATAAAATTATCCTTGTCGTTCAGAAAAACTAATAAGCCTTGACACAGTGAACATGAGCAACTAACCTCATCACAAATTAAGTAATTCGTTTGATCTCCCCCTTAAGCTCTAGCTCTATGATGAAGTAATAAACTCCTGTCGCAGAGACTATATATATGGAGTTGTCTCACTGAGGCCACGTTTTGGTTCGGATGGCCTAATCTCTTTGAAATCACAGTCCTTCATTTTAAAAAAGATATAAGTTGCGATTACTTGGAATCGACGAGGAAAAGTGGAAATGGATTTAGCACTATCAAAAACCTGCAGGGCACTCAAAATACTAATGTATAGCCAGCAAACAAGATTAAGGCAAATCTTTGCTGATTTCGAAAATCGTTCTGGATGGTCAAAACAGGACTCGGTAGACAAATATATATAGATATATATATATATATATGAGCGCACAAATATATTTGAATAAAATAATTAATAATGAAAATACTTTTAAATAATGATGTCAGTACTCATAAAATCATTCACGCTGGATAATTATAATACAAATGATTTTATGTTGAATAATCACACCAGAGGCATTTCCTTTCTTGGAATGGGGTGAGCAAACACTGTTCACCCCATCCAATGAGAGGCTTTAGCTATCGCCCTCCCAGCCAATTAGAATTTGACATTTGATTATTCCTCCAACCAATAAAAATGGAACATCTGTCCAATGAATCCTAACGCATCTTACACTGACAAGACAGCCGATGTGTCATTGCCAGAACCGTCTTGAAATACGCACCACAAAAGTCTCTCTTCTCCGTTCTCTTCTCCGCTCTCGGCCTGAACATTAATTTACCAAAGTTCGAGCATGCCATGGAAAGTTGATTTGAAGGATTGTAGCCATGAACGAGTTGCAGAAACCTTGAGCGATGTTGAAATCATATGGTAAAGGCATATTGTTAGTATAGATGCCCATGTGTGTAATGATATTCGAGGTGATGATTACTTCATTACACTTCAGAGGAGGTTAAAGAGATTCATTTTGTTTTTTAAATAACAATTATCTGATTATTTAAAGCGTTTTGAATCTCTATCTAGAGGTCTGCAAGCAATGACCCTGTTTCTTTGTTGATCGAAATCAATTGAGTCGATGTATTTGTGGAATTATAAAGGGCGATAATACTATATACAGAGCTCAGAATATGATAAATTATCTCCGTATAATTCTTGTATGGAGGTTTGATAGAAATCAAATATGTTTTTGATTTTTTCTGCTATAGAATGCAAACAATACCGTAGCCTTTGAGACCGAATATATTCGAATGGTTGAAGCACTGTTGACTCTGTTTGTTATAAATGTTGTTCGTTGAATTTATGCAGTGAAGTAATTTCA
Source organism: Pinus albicaulis (assembly GCA_034641835.2). Classification (NCBI taxonomy): domain Eukaryota; kingdom Viridiplantae; phylum Streptophyta; class Pinopsida; order Pinales; family Pinaceae; genus Pinus; species Pinus albicaulis. The sequence goes on from CM076574.1 coordinate 601,763,465, forward strand.
ATTTCAACATAAATTGAGATCGATTCCAAGCCTTGATGCAGAGGAAACCATGCTAGAGTCAAGCGATGAAGTTCTGGATTGAATTAAATTCAATTTCTGTTGAAAATCGACATTCAAGGCACTCAAAAACTTGAAGTTTCAAAAAGTGGTTTGAGTGGGTAAACTACCAGTATCGTGCGCCTCTGGAGCTGAGGAGCATTTTTGTAAAAATTCACCTGATCCAATTGTTTGCAAACATGTCATCAGTCCAAAACTACCCATATCACGTAAGATTTAAGTACTAAATCTCTGTGGTGAAAGTAACGCGATATGCGTTCGATCTAGAAGGTAGAAGATCCAAGGTTGATCGCTAGTCAAGCTGCATGAGTTTTAATATCAATTACTGATGCAGGGCCTTCCTCATTTCACACTCCCCTGTTTTCTATCTCTATGCACATACAACCAAGGCACTCCAATCTCAAGTCGATAATTTTAAATATGCGAACCCTGTCACATGGAGTTTTTCATAAACCATTCGTTATAACCCCAAACAACCCTGAAATTCAATTTTCAACGCGGAAGCTTATAAATGTCTTATCATCCTTATAAAACCCATCTTCTCATATTCGAATTTTTTCAATATAACCCAACCAATAACTTAGGTTCCACTCCCAGACATGTTTATGTATCAATGCTACCTTTCTACCCTTTTATTCGAATTGTAGTTCAACTTATAACTAACATGTAATCTTGACAATGCACATCTTGACATATGCGCTAGCACTCTACCATATGTATTCAACTCCACGAGAATTGAACCATAAGGGCTCACATAGCACTCGGGCCGTAACTTATATACCCCACATGCAAATTCAACTATAAAAGGTTCGCTATATACATATATCAACGTTCCAATCAAAGGTTATAAACCATGTAATACGCCTATCAAAAGTTATACCTCATATACCAATACGCACACCCTTTGTGATATGTCGTATCAACACATATTACAACTCTAGCCAACGTTATAACAAAGCAGGTTATATCCCTATTCCGCAACTATCAACCATATAACTAACCGTTAGGCATATATTAGGACCCGCAGTTCATATCATAACGCTTGGCCCACAGTATTTTCGTTCAAACCTTGGTTTATATTTCAACATAAAGTGGATCGAGCCACAACAACTTACCCCATTAACGTTTGTCCATCGCGCAAATGCAACTACCATCGATCTCCACAACCATCCATCGGACGATTGAAACACATATCGCGTTCTTTTCACTGCCGAGCTTTAAAGCTTCAAAATCGTGCGAAATTTGTGGTTTTACAATACCACCTTTTGCCACGCGTCAAGCTAAGACACTAATCGCGTTCTTTTTTCCAAAACATCTTACCGGTCTTTGACAACGCGAAAACCATAAATGGTTTCCCGAATCCGCCTTACTGTGCCATGTCCAGGTTACATCCTAATGGTTTCGTCTCTTCAACATGCGCTCGGCATACAGCTCAATTCATACAGTTCGCTCATATATCAACACATATATCAAGCATTAAGGGCATTAATGAACCCCGCCTTCGGATTAAAACCATCACTAATACATATTCATATAATCTTCACGTTACAACCAGAACTCTCACAACATCCCATGGATTTCCTAAACAATACAACCATATGCCAAGATTCTGAAATTGCATTTAGAATTCCTCCCAGGTCATCGACCTCCTGTTATTAAGTTTCACACAGAAAGTAATGATTCGATTCGCTTGAATCGACATCGAATTGGTGGGTGTCAAAGCCTTAATAAATAAAATCGTAGGGTTTGATTTGTTGATGAAGGGCGCAAGCGATGTCACAGTATCTGATGGTTAGGCATATTTAGTTATGCACCGATAGGCTGTCTGTCAATTCAATACCGGTTGAATGAAGTCTCCGCTTTGTTGAATCGATACCGAGAGATCGATCCACCCCGCTAGCATACAGAAGTCGTGACAGAGAGTTATGATTTACCGTGATTGAGCAGGGGAAACAGAACTTGGAGTAAGAAAAGGCGGAACCGTGAGCTGCGTGGACAATGAAACCGGAGTGTTAAAACCTGGCAGTATTGCGTGGGTAATTTAATGGTAAGTGGAATTGAATTTTAAACGTTTGGTATAATGTTGTTTGTTTTATTTTTAATAATTAAATGCTATGATAAAAAAAGATAAAAAAATAAAAATAAAAATAAATAAATAAATAAAAAGAAAAAAAAGAAATATTAATAAATAAATAGAAATAAAATAAAGATAAAGATAAAATTACAAATAAAATAAATAAATAAAATTTTTAATTAAAACTTAAAAATAAAATAAAATAAAGATTAAAAGAAATAAAAAATAAATAAATAAATAAACAAACAAATAAATAAAATAAAATAAATTAAAATTTAATAATATTAAATTAATAATTACTATTTTTATTAAAAATAAAATCCAATATTCTATATCGTCACAAACATTTTATTTTCATAAAATTACTTCCCTTACATATCTACCTAAGTGTCAATCATTTATTCATTTTCCTAAGTGTCAACCTTTTAAAAGATTTCGAGTTTGGCTTTACCTCACATAAATTAGATGACAATAGACACTTTGTAAAATTATACATTTGCATATAAATATACACCTTTATACAAAACTCATAATATTTATTAAATAAAAATAACATTATACAAAACTCATAATATTTATTAAATAAAAAAAAACATTGTCAAACTTATAAATATAATAACTCAAAAAACATATCCGAAAGAAAAGCGCAATTGTGCCTCAAATCAACAATGTTCAACATGTAGGATGACATACTAACTAAACCCTCATTAATGCAACCTAATGGACATATTTACTTAGCTATCCATGATGAAAATGGAAGTTTGAAATTTATTCGAGTTTGAAATAGAAGTTGAAAGGTTGGTTAAACCATCATCGTTATCACATAAAGGAGATATATTTACGCTGCTATTAAAGATCACCCTCTGTACATCCAAAACAAACCATTAAAAAAAAAAGCTTTCACGCTTTGTTTAAAAACAAAGTTTATTTGTTTAAAACCCAAAATCCAGACCCGAAGATTTGTTAGGCCGGATTGCAAACTTTTTTGGGTCACACTTTGCCCCCATACACAATCACATTTTCCGGACCCGATATCGTTTTATCCATCCGATTTCATAAACGATCGCGCGTCCATAAGGTGACGTAAACAAACCAAATTTGTAACCCGAAATGTGTTGATGTGATTTGGTTTAATGGACTTTGAAGTCCGGAAGGATCGCGCAACAGAGGTTGAAGCCTTATTAAGGTTTTTAATTAATGTTTTTGTTTTATGTTTTTAACATCACACAACAACAAAAGGTCTATGACCTTAAAAACATTACGTTTAAATTTTAACGCCATTCTTCGTATTAACTCCGCCACATTAACTATAGTTTCAAGCCTTGAAGACAGACTTAAAGGTTCTACAGGAATTTCACACACACAACAAAAAGACCTTCGAAATCACACAGAGACTGCGTATATTTATTAATATCAATTAAATACATAGAAATCACAAACAAACAAAATATTCAGCTCCTTCAGTTATTACACATTTTACCCTCTCATATACCACAAAACGATTCACATCTCCTCCTTTCGGCGTTCCCTTGCACCCCGGTGCAATTGTTAGTTATAATTCAAAGACTTTGCCCAGAATAATTGATCGTCGAGAGACTTTTACAGAGTGAAGCGGGGAGTCACGACCCATTACCGTGGTGCACGTCACTCTCAATAATTGACACCTCAAAGACTCGTCAGCCATTGAGTGACGTGGCATACAGACATGTGGAATATTCGAGAGGCTAAAGACTTTTCTGTATGAAGGCAATAGTCAGGAACCGTTGGCACCGTACAAAGACTTTTAAAGGAATAATTGATCATCCAAAGGGTTTTAGTGGCAATGATCAAAACTCTGGTATAATGAAATCAATAGTCACCAACCGTTCACGTGGTGCACATCATTGTGAATAATTGATAGTTGAAGCACTTCTACATAATGAAGTCATGGTAAAGTGTCACCTCACTTAACCCATTGAGACTCTTAACCATACTATGGTTAGTAAAGATTATGGTAGATAATGAAATGGAGTTGTCTTTAGTGCAATTTTTGGAGTTTCAGGTGCCAAAATCTAGTGAAACAATTTGAGGTAAAATTTTGGTTTTTGTTATTTAAACTGGTTTTTTTACTATATATATGGATTCAGCACCCTAAAAAACCCCTAGGGCCCTTCCATTGTGCAAGGTTAGCAATCAAACTTCTCTTTTCAATAAATTCCTGTCGGATTTTAGAGAAATTACACCATAAAAGACTTCAAAAAGTCGCACTAAAGACTACTCGTAATTAAATTACTAGTGGACAATCAAGTCTTAAGCAAATATATTTTAA